>CM019699.1:22590701-22675708 GCA_009760885.1 Achatina immaculata
CCCCTTATTAATTATAGATATAAATATGTATTTCATCTGATTTAAATAAAATAAAATAAAATTCCCGTTTCCATGTCATTAAGGCATATTTGGGATAGAGTTTAGGACAGTATTCTCACGACCTTTGACATATGAATGTGTGATGTGGTAGGTGTCACTCCTGGCAGCGTTTATCTTCCTAGATTTAGATTTATCTTGTAGTCATTTTTAGAGTCTGGGTGGACCCGGGGGCCTTTCTGGTGTGTATAGGAAAAGTCCCCCATTGGGGGAACTGAACCTGATACCACTAGATTAGTGTAACGAGCGCCTAACCACTCAGCTAACTAGGCCGCCATAATCTGATTTCCTTATTTTTATGTATTAAATGTTCAGTATTTACATGTAAGTTATTAATGTATCATTCCAAGTCAAAGAAAAGACTTGCTATCAGTCGTGTCTTCCACTTATAGAAAACACAAAAATAAATATCTTCCATGCCTGATGGCACATAAAAACAGATAAATAACACTTCAAAAGTGTGATAATTGTGCACCTGACTTCATATCATTAAAACTCATTACATCAGAGAAGTGAACGGTTCTGGAGAAATAATAATTTCTTATTAAAACATATGGAAATGCTAAGTATGTGAGACATATTAATACATTTAGTATATTTAATTTTACACTCTTGTAAATAGCACGCGCATACGTGAATTTAATTCGTATATTTTTTAGAACTAAGTCAGGAAAAGTTAGCACACACATTTAGTGTCATGTCTTTTCAATTTAATTTTATTGCTAATATTGCCAATTAGTTATTGTCAAATATGAGCGATTCGAGTTGAAAATAAAACTGTAAAATATCAACCAATAAAATAAAGAGTGCCACAGCCGTGGTCTCCAAATGATTTTTCTCTATCATACATCATTGCCGTGCCGTTAAACGTTATATAGGGCTCGCACAGTTGTTTGCATGTTTGCCTGTTTTCGATGAGTTTGTCAACTTCATCAAGGGATTTTATGCCCATTAAACTGGCCTCTCTTAACAATGTCCTCTTTAGAGTTTCTTGTGGGCGACCACTTTTACTTCGTCCTGTTGTGCTCCACTTGATAGCTTGTTTAGTATTCTCTGGTTGTTTCTTCTCACCACATGTCCATCATCTTTAGTCTAATCACCCATGAAACATGTTGTTGTTTGCTCATCTGTCTTATCTGTGTGTTGTTCTTAAGTTCGTTCCACTTTATACCAAGTATTTTCCTTAGGCATTTGTTTTCAAAAGAGTTTAATTTTTTGTCTATTTCTTTAAGTGATTTCCAGCTTTCGCAGGCACAAATGAGGGTGGATATCACATCTGAATTGAATAATCTTAACTTGGTTTTTGTGCTTAAAACTTTTGAATGTCATATGTTCTCAAGATTTTTGAAGGTCATGCTGCTTTTGCAATTTTAATTGTAACTTCCTTTCTGGTGTCACCATCCTGGTCTATGTAGCTGCCAAAGTATGCAAATTGGTTTACTTCATCAATAACTGTTACTTCTACGTATGTTTTTTCCTTCATAATTAATGAGAATTTTTATTATTTTTGTTTTGTATCTGTTAATTTCAAGTCCTATTTTGCTAGCCAAGGAGGACAGGAAATCTGTTTTTTCCTGTATCGATTTCACATTGTCACTGATAAGAGTTATATCATCTGCAACATCAAGATCTTCTGTTTGGGTCCCATGTACCCAGTCAATGCCGATTTTACCTGTACAGCATCTTTTCATTATAAAGTCTATGCCAATACCCAAGAGCAAGGGAGATAATATACATCCTTGTTTCACGCCTGTGTCAATCTGGAACCATTCGCTCATCCCTTCTTCTGTCTTGACTGCAGAAACATATCCGTTGTAGAGATCTCTAGTGATATTGACAGTTTTAGATGATATTCCATATAGTCTTAAAATTCTCCACAATGTATCTCTGTGTATGCTGAGAACCAACAAGTCATGCAAAATCTCTTGGATATAGTTGTCAAAGAAAGTGAACAGAAAGGCCTTACTTTGAACATCAAAAAGACAGAGACTATGGTTATATCTAAAAAAATAGAATCCACCAACATGCAGTATTAAATTAAACGGAACTATTCTAAAGCAGGTGCAGAAATTCAAATACCTTGGAGCAGTAATAACTTCAGATAGGAAATGCAGAATTGGCTAAGGAAAGACTGCATTTCAGAGAATGAGAAACATATTATGCAACACATCCTTATCAATGAATAGAAATCAAGTCCTAAACGATATATTGAACCTATCTTGTTATATGGAAGTGAATCATGGACAATAGGCAAGCCTGCACAAAAATCACTGGAAGCAGCAGAAGTGTGGTTTATTAGAAGAATGTTGCGAATCCCCTGGACAGCAAAAATAACTAATGAAGAATGTATGAGAAGAGCTGGAGAGACCAAAAAACAATTGTCAAAAAATAGGACAGAGACAATGCACTTTCATAGGACATGCAATGAGAAGAGGGGGCATTGAAACGATTATAACAACACGAAAAACAGAGGGAAGAAGAGTCACGGTAAGACCAAGATACTGCATAATCTGACGAGATGGTGAGAGAAATCACCAAATTATATAATGGCCTGCATGAAGGATCGTGTACTCCGGAGAAGCATAATATCCAACACCAGCCGGCACGGCACTTGATGATGATAATGATGAATCTGTCAATACATTTTCATCACGGGACTATGATTTGTTTCTCTTTTTCTTAACCAGTCAGGTATTCCCCACATTCAGTTACTTATTCTTTTAATTATTAACTGATTCGTTAACCTTAAATTTAATCTGAGTGATAATTAAATAAAATATACAAATTTCTATAATGGTATTTAATCAAGGGGATTTACTTATTTATATGGTGTGTATAGCATGTAATAACTTTGAAACTTACGATTTTTTTCCACACACTTTTACATAACTTTTAACACTGTAAATCTATGAGCAGTGCTTACGCTCTTGTCACTTTACAACTACTCCTATATCTCTATGGCTGATAGACACATATGATAACAAGTAACTTACCGCCAACTGATTTAGCCGGAGAAAAATATGTGAAAATCACGTTATCTATCATCTATCTATCTATCTATCTATCTATCTATCTATCTATCTATCTATCTATCTATCTATCTATCTATCTATCTATCTATCTATCTGTCTGCTTGCCTGTCTGTCTGCCTGTCTCTCTGTCTGCCTGTCTGTCTTTTTGTCTGTTTGTCTTTTTGTCTGTGTATCTAATCATCTGTCCGTTTCTCTGCTTATATCAGAACAGAAACTTCATATGAAGTCTCCTATTTATTTTTACACTTAATATATGCAGTTAGAGTTTGTTACTTGAATACAATGTGTATCTCTTTGTTTTAATCAATCATGTTTTATTCTGTTTCAGTGTCTTCCTCTAATAATCAGGAACTGATATGCCTTAGCATTATTCTTGTATTTAATCTTTTCGCATGTTTCTAACTATTTATAAGTAATTCATCTTGCACTAAATTTAATAGTTATGTCGCGAAGGGCGTATTAGTAGGTATATGTTTTTGTGTATTTAATTTTTACTATTATTAGTATCAACTGGATATGTTTTATATATATATATATATGTATGTATATATATATATCATTCATTTGCATGTACCTTGCGGAACTTTGCCTTCGCTGCAGCACTATTATAAGCCTCTATGTTGTGAGCCAGATGGCCTGCTTCTGATGTATCCATTTGCAGATCATCAATGATGTCTTGCAGCCATCTTCGCCTTGGTCTTCCTCTCTTTCTTTTTCCCATTATATACTCTTCCAAGACGGTTTTCTCTAGATTATCACGATGTTTAATGTGTCCAAAATATTTAAATGTTCTCTTTTTAATCCTCTTAAATAGCCAACCTTCTTCAATATTAAGTTCCTGTAGTATCGATATATTTATTCTTTTTTGTGTCCACGATATTTGAAGAACTCTTCTGTAGCATTTACATTCAAAGGCATTTATGTGTTTCTCAGCTGTTTTGTTAAGTGTCCAGGTTTCACAGGTATATGTTTCGATGGGAAAGATGCATGCCCTTAAAAATCTTATTTTTGTATTTATATATACATATAAAAATGTTTATTATTCTGAATGAAGACTGGCTGTACTTTCAGTTTTTCTTCGCTTAGCTTTCTAAAAAACGAAAAGACAGCGAATATATTTGCACTACACCTTTTACATTTGTTGAATTTAGAACCCGTGAATTACTGAAATTGTTTAAAAATAGAATTCTCGTGACGTCAGGAAAAATCAGCAGAGAAGATAATGTCATATTTTTGTAGTTGGATTTTTTCTTCTTTTAATTTTCTTTTAATAATTTGTGTCTTTATTAGGAAATCACTTACGCGTTCTCCACTTTATATTTATTACATTGTTAATATGGACGTGATACATTTTAATTATATTTCTTTCTTTTACCATGTAAAATGAACTTCCCTCATGTCATGCACTATATAATCATTGGTGTTTGTTCATTTTCCTTCACTTGGACACCGCAAGGGAAACGAAGGAAGGGCAAGCCATTCGGGACATTGAGACAGACACTACAGAATGAACAAAATGAAGCTGGAAAAGTAATCTGTGTGGAATTCCAACTAGTTAGAGAACATTTGTTGATGCTTTATGCTTCATTGGGACTACAGAGGACTGATGATGATGATGATGATTTATTCATTTTACATTTTTCATCATACTATAATGTTGAGCAATGCATGGTCTCAGTTTACATTTTTTTCATAGAGCTATGGTATTCTTATAAAGTGAGAACCCGTCCAATAAATGTTTATGTTTAAAGTGAAGAAACAACAGATAAATATCAAAAATCAACTCACGTGCTAACCATGCAGGCAGAGAATTTTACATGGGAAACATTACTCTACAATCTGTCTATCCATCTGTCTGTCTATCTATATCTATCTATCTATCTATCTATCTATCTATCTATCTATCTATCTATCTATCTATCTATCTATCTATCTATCTATCTATCTATCTATCTATCTATCTATCTATCTATCTATCTATCTATCTATAAATCCATTCATTCATTCATTTGCATGTCCCTTGCGGAACTTTGCCTCCCTAACAGCTCTCTTTAGGCCTTTTGGTTGTGAGCCAGATGGCCTGGTTCCGATGCATCCATTTGCAGATCATCAATGATGTCTTGCAGCCATCTTCGCCTTGGTCTTCCTCTCTTTTTTTCCCCATTATGTACCCTTCCAAGACAGTCTTCTCTAGATTATCATGACGTTTAATAAATCTATGCGATAAAAAAAATTGAAAAAGTCCTTCTAATAACTCTGATGTATAATATTTGACTCGTTAGCAATTAAAAGCAATTTGTCTTTTTCATTTTCCATTTATATTTCCGAACTAAACGTTGCCTCCCTTAGATTTATTTTCTTTTTCTCCCTTATTAAGTATATGTATGTGTTTCGTCTGATTTAACGAAAAAAGATACACTTCCGGTTTCTATGTCATTAAGGCAAAGTGGGGATATGGTGTTTGCCCTGTATGTCCGCGGGTTTTTTATGAAAATGAAATATGAGTTTCACGCCTGGCTGCATTTAGCTTCCCAGAATTGTCTGGTACTCATTTTTAGAGTCTAGGTGGACCCAGGGGCCTTGTAGGTATGTATCGGAGAAAAATCACAGTTTGGTGCTTGAGCCTGTTACCACTAGATTAGTATACCAAGCGCATAACCACTCAGCTAACTAGACCACCATTTCATCTGATTTCCTTATTTTTGTATATTAAATGGTCAGTTTTTACCTGTAATTTACTAATTTATCATTCCATCAAAGAAAAGACTTTCAGTCGTGTCTTTCAATTAAAGAAAACAGAAAAATACTAATTAATATTTTCTTTGCCTGATGGCTCACACAATGACAGAAATAACACTTCGAAAGACTGTTAATATGGCATCTGAAAATAGGTCATTAAATCTCATTACATCAGAGAAATGAGCGGCTCTGAAGAAATAATGATTTATAACTGAAACATATGGTAATGCAAAAATATCTGAGACATATTAACAAATCTTGTGTATTTAACTTTTTTTCTTTATATACGTAACATGTGAATCATGGGAATTTAAGTCGTGTATTATTTACAAGTACGTAAGTCATAAAAAGTTCGCACACAAATATAATGTCATGTCTTTTCGATTTGCTTTTACACTTAATATTGCCAGTTACATTTTCTTCATGGATTATAATTTCTTTCTCTTTATGTTAATCAAAAGGCATTCTCCATTCTCAGTTTCTTTCTCTTTTAATGAGGAACTGATACGCTTGCATTGAAATTAATATAAATAAACGTGAATTGTAACATTCCTTCTACGGTATTTAATAATGGGTATTTTCTTATTTTAATATTTCCTTTCCCCAGGCTATGTATGGATTGTACTAACTTTTCAAACTTAATTTTTTTTACACAATTCAACGTGTCATTCTATACTCCTATTCCATGAGTAAGGCTGGATACTATTGCTTGTTTAGAACTATATCTCCAAGCTTGACAAACGGACATATTCGCAAAAATGAAACTTACGACCTAATGATGTAGACAGAGTGCAATATTTCAAAATGACCCCATCTATCTATCTATCTATCTATCTATCTATCTATCTATCTATCTATCTATCTATCTATCTATCTATCTATCTATCTATCTATCTATCTATCTATCTATCTATCTATCTATCTATCTATCACGTGTCTCTCTGTCCGTTTGGTTAAGTGGTATAATCTCATGTAGAATAGTATGTGTATGAATTAAAAAAATTACACTCTACGAAAAAGAAAATAAACAATTAATCCATTTAATAAGTAAAAAACACTTATCTATCTATCTATCTATCTATCTATCTATCTATCTATCTATCTATCTATCTATCTATCTATCTATCTATCTATCTATCTATCTATCTCTATCTATCTATCCATCCATCCATCCATCCATCTATCTATCTATCTATCTATCTATCTATCTAATCTATCTATCTATCTATCTCTATCTATCTATCTATCTATCTATCCATCCATCCATCTATCTATCTATCTCTATCTATCTATCTATCTATCTATCTATCTATCTATCTATCTATCTATCTATCTATCTGTCTGTCTGTCTATCTATCTATCTGTCTATCTATCTATCTATCATCTATCTATCTATCTATCTATCTATCTATCTATCTATCTATCTGTCTGCTTGTCTGTCTATCGGCCTGTCTATCTCTCTAACTAGCCCTCTAGCTGTCTGTCTCTCCGCTTGCCTGTCTGTCCGTCCATCTATATATATACCTTGCTATTTATCTAACCTTCAAGCTCTCTGTCTTTCTATCTAGATATCCTTCTATCTGTAAAAAACGTGACTACTTTGAAATGCCATCATATGTTATCAAATTATATTAAATTATAAAGCACATCCGTACCCTTGTAATCATTACTTTGCATCTCATGGTTTTCTATTCTTTTGTTTTATAAATTTTCAGTGAATTTTGTTTCATTCTGTTTTATTGTCTTGTTTCTTGTTAAATATATGTTTTGTCATATATTTTACATGTTTTGTATTAGGCGTTTTTGGATTTGCATTTACCATTTTTCATTTGTTATTCCAGTTCAAACAAAAGGCATGCTTTAAGAAGCATCTTTGAGTGAAGAGCTACATTGTCATTCCATTGCTTCATTTTCCTGCAGTCTGTTCAAAACAGCTTTAACAATGTCACTCTCGACCATTCCCAGCCTTCATTTTACTTTAGTCTCTCCACAAAGACTATCCACCACGCTCTCCTACATTACATGGAGAGTAAATGCGCGTAAGTGTCATCATATCTGAATGGCGTAACAGATGAATAAGCACGAACAGATATAGTATCTGAAGCATATTATTAGGCAAAGATTTCATATATTTACTTTTTACGATTTTGTTAATTGGATGTCCTTTATTTGCATTTAGTTTTCGAATAGTGTTAATCTTATTATTATTGCTTTGCAATCACTGCCCAGTACGCTCTGTTGCGTCTTGCAGGGCAGCAACAAACTCTCTCCACCTCCCACGGTCCTTGCCCAGCCTGTGTATTGTGCCACAGCTGTGCTGCATGCTACTCATTTCTGCTTCTACACTACTCCTTCAGATAGGCCTGGGCCATCCTCTCTTTTTCCCTCCGGTGTCCACGGCATGGCTGTTTTAGCGATGTTGCTGGGGTCTCTTGGGAGGACATGGCCAATCTATTTATGATATTGATGGTCTTCTCTTCCTGAAACTGTTTCTCCTGTCGCTCTTTTTATCCTCCCTTTCCCTGGCCATCTGTTCTCACTAGTTCGCAGGATGTGCAGTTTGTAGTTCCTCATTTCTGTTGTTATCTGTGGTAACCTTCCGGCTTCAAACATTGTTCCAACGTTCCAAGAACCGGTTTTATTTCCAGATTTTGCGCTCCGAACATCCACGGTCATGCTGTTGGCTTTCTTCGGCACTCACCAGCAGCAGTCATAGAAGCTTCACACTCTGGAGATCCAGTCAGACTTGATTCAAGCAGTTATAGAAATTACATTAAAAGAGAGCTTTCGGTAATATCTGCAGGCAAAGATAACGTAATGTGTTTTCAATTAGTTCTTATCATTAATATTATTTTTAAAATAATTAATAAAACTACCTAATGTATTTCTATATTCTTTAATCACTAATGCTTTTATATATCAACACATATATAAAAATGTATGTATGTATGTATGTATGTATGCTCCAGCATAACTCTGGAACCCCTGGAGCGTTTTCAACCAAACTTGGTACCCATATGACTTGCAATTCTAAAAAAATACTGTGGGGTGGGGTTGTGAAGGGGTGACATTTAAAAAGAAAGAAAGGAAAATAAGTGCGTGTGTACTTGAAAGCCTTCCTATATAACACAGTTAGTTCCCCTGACATGGGTATGACTAGATTTTGTAGAACGTTCTAGCAGATTGTGGAAATGAGTAGAATCTTTATATCCCGGTCTTAGTCTCATGTTGTTCGAGAAAATTCCACAACCCACCCGAATCTTAGATGTTCGTACTTAAGGGAAGCTAACTCGGCAAGTCTTCCAATTTATCACCTTTCAGGGAATGTGACAGCTTCATTTCGCTCTTTTAGTTGATTGTATAATTGTGTCCCCTTTTATGTGACAGTGATGGTGTGCAGTTTGGATTCAAGTTCATTAATACTATTTTATTTCTTTGACGAGTTTAATATTTCTACACGGATGTAAATACTTCATAATTTTGTATTTTAAATTTGCTTTTTCCTTATGTTTATATTAGCCGCACTCGTCTAGCAACCAAATGGTCGAGGGTTCGAATCCCCAGCTGAGCGGGATTTTTTTTCCGACCAATACGGCCCTGAGGTCGACCCAGCCTCGTAAAATGGGTACCAGAGAAAATCTGGGAAGTAAAGGCAGCGAGGAAAGGAACTGGTCACCCTACCTCACACGCTGATGACCCAGCATAATGAGGTCTCTAACGCTTCACCCCCTACGGCATTTGAAATGCTATGGGACTATCTTTACTTTTTTTTTTATATTAGCCTCTTATTGTATTCTATAGTAGATTTCATTGCTCAGTAAGAGTGTGCCTTTTGCTTATTTTTTTCTAAATAGCTTTGTTGTATTCTTTTACAGATTTCATTCCTGTAACAAATCAACCAAACTTGGTACACATATGACTATTAATCTGGAAAAATACTATTGGGTTAAGACACCCTTAGCACCCCTAGGGTTGGGGGGTGGGGAGGGGGTGACATGTAGAAATAATCGAAAACGAATCCACAGTTTTGGGGGTCGTTAAGCTGATTAGTGACAATCCCGATAACATCTTTTGTATATTCTTTTACACATTTCATTGGCGTAACAGTTTTTCCAAGGAAACGTAAGGCGATTGGCCAAGTGCAATTAAATGCTAAAAAAATCAAACAACAGAGTAGACAAGACACTTCCCAGAAGAGGAATAGTAGACTTCCGACGCTGCGGGAGAGAGCTGCTACATCTACAGCTTCAGAGACAGTTCAGCAGCGAGAGGCCCGACTACAGAATATGAAAGAGAGAGCTGCTATATCTAGAGCTTCAGAGACGGTATAACTGCTAGAGGACCGACTACATGATATGGAAGAGAGAGCTGCTATATCTACAGCTTCAGAGACGGTATAACTGCGAGAGGACCGACTACATGATATGGAAGAGAGAGCTGCTATATCTACAGCTTCAGAGACGGTATAACTGCGAGAGGACCGACTACATGATATGAAAGAGAGAGCTGCTATATCTAGAGCTTCAGAGACGGTATAACTGCGAGAGGACCGACTACAGAATATGAAAGAGAGAGCTGCTATATCTACAGCTTCAGAGACGGCATAACTGCGAGAGGCACGACTACAGAATATGAAAGAGAGAGCTGCTATATCTAGAGCTTCAGAGACGGTATAACTGCGAGAGGACCGACTACATGATATGGAAGAGAGAGCTGCTACGTCTAGAGCTTCAGAGACGGTACGAAAGCGTAAGGCCCGACTACAGGATAAGAGAGATAGAGCCATACGATCATGGAATGCGCAGCATTTGAGCTTAGCATTAGAAGGAGTCCACTATGATCCACATAAGTACTTCTCGCAGTATACACGTGTTACTATCGGAGAAATGGAAATTCTTTGTAGTTACTGTCAAGCCAGTCTCCTGGTATTTGCTGCAAAAATGGGAAAGTGAAACTCTGCCAGCTGGAAACACCACCACATAAACTTTTGACTTACACGTCAAGAGATACATCAGAGTCAAGGCATTTTTTTAGTAACATCATAAAATACAACTCATGTTTCCAAATGACATCGTTTAGCGCCACATCAGTTGTTGAACAGCCCGGATTTCCATCAACATTCACAGTGCAAAGGCAGATTTACTATAAACTGAGATCCTTGCTCCCGCTGCCAGATTAACCATCAAAATTTCTACAACTACGAGGGTCACACGAATGTCGTGAGCAAAAATGTTTTAAAAATCAGAATTTACAGATAGAGAAAATATAAATGTATCATCTTACTCTGCATCCTTTGCACTTTATGTAGAGGTCATATTTAGTCACCATCATGTGTCACGTGACACACGGAGCATACAAAAAATGGCGGATGCTGAAGTTTCGTTTCGTCAACGTGCTGTTATTGAGTTCTCGTTAAAGAGGAAATCCCCGCTGCTGAAACTCACCGAAGACTTCAGCTTGCTTATGGAGATGTGTGTATGGGTGTTAGCAGTGTTAGGACGTGGATGAAACATTTCAGAGATCTTCGCATCCAAGATATACCTCGCAGCGGTCGCCCTCGAACTGCCTCCACTGAACTCAGCGTGAAAAGGTTTGACGACATAATAAAACAAGACAGACGTGTCACAATTTCTGAAATCGCTGTAAGTCGTGGAAAAGATCACAATGCAGTACAGTAAATGATTGAAACCCTGGGCTATAGAAAGGTTTGTGCAAGCTGGGTCCCACAGGAGAGAACGTTTAGAAAACAGTGCGTCTGTGCCGTCGGTCAGCTGGAACGGAATTCTACAGGGAGGGTATTTTCAGAGCGATGGGAAAAATGTGTGCAGACAGATGAAGATTATGTTGAAAAGTGAAGAAACAGATGTAGATTAAGAGGGTACATTTATATTTTCTCTGTCCATAAATTCTGATTTAAAAAATTCTTTTGCTCACGACTTTCGGTATGACCCTCGTATATTTTACTGGACACGAACAAACGGAAACTGACCAGCGATGCACCAACATCTCAAGAACAAGACGTCAGACTGTGTTAAACTTACAAATGATGATCTTATTAAAACGTTTATAACTGTGAGAGGCACGACTACATGATATGAAAGAGAGAGCTGCTACATCTAGAGCTTCAGATACGGTACGAAAGCTTAAGGCCCGACTACAGGATAAGAGAGATAGAGCCATACGATCATGGAATGCGCAGCATTTGAGCTTAGCATTAGAAGGATTCCACTATGATCCACATAAGGACTTCTCGCAGTGTGCACGTGTTATTATTGGAGAAATGGAAATGGTTTGTAGTTACTGTCAAGCCAAAAAGTTTACATCTGAGTCTCCTGGTCATTCATTCCTTTGCATGTCCCTTGCGGAACTTTGCCTCCCAAACAGCACTCCTGTAGGCCTCTCGGTTGTGAGCAAGATGGCCTGCTGCTGCTGCATCCATTTCCAGATCATCAACGATGTCTTGCAGCCATCTTCGTTTCGGTCTTCCTCTCTTTCTTTTTCCCATTATGTATCCTTCCAATATGGTCTTCTCTAAATTATCATGACTTTTAATGTGGCCAAAATATTTAAGTTTTCTCTCTTTAATCCTCTTTACTAGCCAGCCTTCTTCAATATTAAGCTCTTGCAGTATAGATATATTTGTTCTTTTTTGTGTCCACGATATTTGGAGAACTCTTCTATAGCATTTACATTCAAAGGCATTTATGTGCTTCTCAGCTGTTTTGTTAAGTGTCCAGGTCTCACAGGCATATGTTGCGATGGGAAAGATGCATGCCCTTAAAAATCTTATTTTTGTGGTTCTGTCTGCTCCTCTCCACAGATTCTTTATTTGTTTTACTTTCTGAAGAGCAATAGATGTCCTCCTTTTAATTTCCCTCATTGTATCTCCATTATTAGTTAGTAGTGATCCAAGATATTCAAAACTCTCCTGGTATTTGCTGCAAAAATGGGAAAGTGAAACTCTGCCAGCTGGAACCACCACCACATAAACTTTTGAATTACACGTCAGAGTCAAGGCATTTTCTTAATAACATCATAAAATACAACTCATGTTTCCAAATGACATCGTTTAGCGCCACATCAGTTGTTGAACAGCCCGGATTTCCATCAACATTCACGGTGCAAAGGCAGATTTACCATAAGCCGAGATCCTTGCTCCCGCTGCCAGATCAACCATCAAAATTTCTACAACTACGAGGGTCACACGAAAGTCGTGAGCAAAAAGTTTTTTTTAAAATCAGAATCTACAGACAGAGAAAATATAAATGTATCATCTTACTCTGCATCCTTTGCACTTTATGTATAGGTCATATTTGGTCACCATCATGTGTCACGTGACACACGGAGCACAAAGAAAATGGCGGATGCTGAAGTTTCGTTTAGTCAACGTGCTGTTATTGAGTTCCTCGTTAAAGAGGAAATCCCCGCTGCTGAAACTCACCGAAGACTTCAGCTTGCTTATGGAGATGTGTGTATGGGTGTTAGCAGTGTTAGGAGGTGGGTGAAACATTTCAAAGATCGAATATCCAACATATACCTCACAGCGGTCACACTCGAACTGCCTCCACTGAACGCAAGGTGGAAAGAGTTGACGACATAACAAAACAAGACAGACGTGTCACAATTTCTGAAATCGCTGCAAATCTTGGAAAAGGTCACAATGCAGTAGAGGAAATGATTGAAACCCTAGGCTATAGAAAAGTTTGTGCCAGCTGGGTCCCACAGGAGAGAACGTCTAGAAAACAGTGCGTTTGTGCCATCGGTCAGCTGGAACGGAATTCTACAGGGAGGGTATTTTCAGAGCGATGGAAAAAAATGTGTGCAGACAGATGAAGATTATGTTGAAAAGTGAAGAAACAGATGTAGATTAAGAGGGTACATTTATATTTTCACTGTCATAAATTCTGATTTTAAAAATTCTTTTGCTCACGACTTTCGGTATGACCCTCGTATATTTTACTGGAAACGAAAAAATGGAAGCTGACCAGCGATGCACCAACATCTCAGGAACAAGACGTCAGACTGTGTTAAACTTACAAAGAACGATCTTATTAAAACTTTTAAAACAACACTGGAACGTATACCAGTGGATGAATATAAAGTATTCATAAGATAAAATATTTCAGGCATACATCAACGTGGAGTACTGTAACAGTGTGAAATCGATTAAATATGTATGCTATTATGTTAACAAAGGTAAGAGATATGGCTGTTTTCGGAATAACCAACGACAGAACAAACGATGAAGTGATGCAGTATCAGTTGGAAGCTATATTAGCAGCAACGAGGCAGTTTGGAGAATCCTAGGATTTCCGTTTCACGAAAGACACCCTACTGGTGTTCACCTCAGCGTCCATTTAGAAAATGGTCAGAGAGTTTATTTCATATCAGAGAGCGCGCCTACAGTGGTTGATCAGCCACCAAACACTACCCTAACAGCGTTCTTTCATCTGTATCGGCAGGATACTTTCGCAAGGACTTTGTTGTATCCTGAGATATCTCGATATTACACATAGAATGCATCGAGGAAAGTTTTCTGTAGAAAAATGTTGGCCAGTCTGTCCCTGGACATGATGCAGTCTCAAGTGACACCCTGGGACGAGTGTACACAGTTCACCCCAGTAGCGCAGAATGCTATTTCCTTAGGTTGTTTCTGCACTCACTTCGAGGACCAAGATCTTTGGCTGAGCTAAGAACAGTAAACGGCGAAGTATGTCAGACATTTAGAGAGGCCTGTCGGAAGTTTGGTTTACTGGAAGGAGACAAGCACTGGGATGACACATTGCCAGAAGCCGAATTGACGTCCCTCCCAGAGCAGACCAGAAACCTGTTTGCTATAATATTGACTACATGCAGTCCATCGATTCCAAACATTGGATTTGAATAATATAAGGAGGCACTAAGTGAAGATATCACCCGTGTGGTACACGGAATCTGCAAAGAAGAGGACCACTGTACCCTACCACGCATGATCGTAAAAGGCGACTAAGGAGGGTTCGGCATAGGGCCAGCAACCCTATCTGGTAAAAAAACTATCAGACTGCTACAGAAACAGAAGCAAGGGAAAAAACACATGCAGGTGGAAGGAGAAATGCGTATCAGGAAACTGAGCCCATGAAGGTTGTGGATGAAAGCCAGCCACTGGAAATCCCCAGCCCGACTGCAGACCTCCTGGAACCTAAACACAAGATGCAAATAGGCAGCTGGAATGTAAGAACACTTAACCAGACTGGAAAACTAGCACAAACCATCAAGGAAATGCACAGATACAAACTAGACATACTAGGAATACAAGAAGCAAGATGGACAGGACAAGGCAGAAGGAAACTAACAACACAGCACACAGAAGATACAATAATATGGTCAGGTAAAGAAAAATCTTCATGAAAAAGGAGTAGCATTGATTATAACAAAAGAAGCATCAAGAGCATTGCTGAAATGGACCCCAATAAATGAGAGATTATTATATGCACGGTTCAACTCAAGATTCACGAAGCTGTCTATTATAGTTTGTTATGCACCAACAGAAGCAGCTGAAGAGGAATTAAAAGAAGATTTTTACAACAGCCTCCAAGCCACAGTAGAAACAATACCCAAGCATGATATGCTACTCATCTTGGGCGACTTCAATGCAAAAGTAGGTGAAGGAAATGAAGATAGAAGAAGAATCATGGGAAGAGAAGGAATCGGAGAAATAAATGAAAATGGAGAAAGACTGTGCAGTTTCTGTGAAGAAAACATGATGACCATCGGAGGGACAATTTTCCAACATAAAAACATCCATAAGGTGACATGGAGGTCACCAGATAAAAACGCAGAAAACCAAATCGATCACATACTAATAAACAACAAGTGGAAACGGTCACTACAAGATGTGCGAGCAAGGAAAGGAGCAGATGTAGGAAGCGATCACAACCTTCTGGTAGCAAAAATAAAACTGAAACTAAGGAAAGCCAAAATTGGAGAACACAGAAAGATACATTTTGAGACACGAAAACTGAAAGACCAGCAAACAAGAAATGAATTCTCAATAGTACTTAAGAACCGCTTCAGTGTCCTACAAGAGGAAGCAGAAATGTCTTACCAGAGTTCAATAAAACATTATAGGAAACAGCAAAAGAGGTGCTGGGATATCAGAAACGGAAAAAAGAGGAATGGATAAGCAAGACCACATGGGAAAAGATAGAGCAAAGAAAAGAAATCAAGAAAAAATTACTGAACACCAAATCACAACGGCTTAAAGAACGAGTTTTAAGTAATTATGCACAAAAAGACAAAGACGTGAAGGAATCATGCCGTCAAGATAAACGTCAATATTATGACAACTTAGCAGAAGCAGCAGAGAAAGCAGTATATACAAATGACATGAAAACCATATATAAAATCACAAAGCAGATGACAGGTAACTTCAACACAAGATGTGAAGTGCAGTAAGGACACAAAATGGACAACTGGTCAGTGGAGAAAGAGAAAAAATTGAAAGATGGAGGGAACACTTTAACACCCTACTAAACAGAACACAAGCAGCACAAACAATAGACATACCTGAAGCAAAAACAGAACTAAACATCAATACAGGACCAATAAGTGAAGTAAAGGAGGCGATAAAGAAGCTAAAATCAGACAGGGCACCAGGTGAAGATGAAGTGACTGCTGAGATGTTGAAAGCAGAAGAAACAGAAACACCAAAACAACTTTGCCGAATATTACAACAAATTTGGGATCTATAAAAAGCCCCAGAGGAGTGGAAAACTGGGCTTATAGTAAAACTACCAAAGAAGGATGACCTCAGAGATTGCGGGAACTGGAGAGGCATTACCCTACTGCCACTCACCAGTAAAGTATTTTGCAGAATAATCATCAACAGAATTGTAACAACACTTGAAGAAAAACTTCGGAAAGAGCAGGCAGGATTTAGGAAAGGAAGATCATGCATAGACCACATATTTGTACTTAGACAAATATTAGAACAGGCAAATGAGTGGCATAGCACAACATATGCATTATTCATAGATTTTGAGAAAGCCTTTGACAGTGTCAACAGAGATGCACTGTGGAAAATCCTAAGATGGCATGGCCTCCCCCACAAGATAGTAAATGTAATCAAAGCCCTATATGGGAGTTTTTAGTGCAAAGTGATCTGTGGAGAACATACCTCCAGCAGCTTTAGGGTACAAACAGGAGTGAAACAGGGATGTGTACTATCACCAATATTATTTATCTTGGCAGAACTGGTTAATGAAGGAGGCAACATCAGACAAACACAGAGGATTACAATGGACCCTTGACACAGTGCTGGAGGACCTTGACTTTGTGGACGACATTTGTCTCTTATCAAGCAGTCACAAAGATATGCAAGATAAAATAAACAAGCTAACTCAGAATGCAAACAACATAGGACTAAAGATCAACGTAGGAAAGACAAAGTTAATGAAGCAAAATGTGAACAACCGAAATGTACTCACAGTAGATAACAAGTTAGTGGAGGAGGTCAACGAATTTGTATACCTTGGCAGCAGAGTAGTAGAAAATGGAGACAGCACAGAGGACATCAACAACAGACTTACTAGAGCAAACCAGGCTTTTGCAGTGCTGCAGACTATATGGAAATAACAAAAACTAAGCATAAATATGAAAATCAGGATATTTAAGAGTAATATTCTAAGTGAATGCTGGAAAATCACCAAAACCATAGAAAACAAGTTGAATTTTTTCCAGACTAAATGTTTACGAAGAATTAGGAAAATATTCTGGCCAAAAACCATAAGAAATAATATCTTATTGGCCGGAATGTAGATGAAACCACTGACAACAATTATTGAGGAAAGACGCTGGCGATGGTTGGGACATGTGCTCCGAATGACTGACAACTCACTACCGAAAATAGCACTAAGATGGACACCACAGGGGAACAGAAGTAAGGGTAAACCAAAAGAGACATGGAGAAGAACAACAGAAAGGATGCTGAGCAATAGAGGGTTCACCTGGGCAAGAGCAGAAAAAAAGGCGAAGGACAGACATTTGTGGAAAACCTTTCGAAGCCCCATGTGCCCTGGGCACTTAAGGTTCAGAGAGAGAGAGAGAGAGAGAGAAGTGAAGATATGCTCGCCAATGTCAGGAAGGAAAATCCGACATTAGAAATTACGTTTGGTCCAGACATTTTCAACAAGACTTTGGTTATTCTTGAGGACAAATGCGTGGCCATGATCAATAAAACATTACCTCAGCTCGGCCTGGTTGCACCAGTACGAGACGGACAAGACGTACTTCACGCAGATTACATACGAGAAAAGAACTACAACGTCGAAGAGCTGAGTTCCGGTAAATAAATTACTTGGAATTTACACTATAGATAGAATTCATTCATTTTCCTGTCTACTAGAAGACTGGGATAAGTAACGCTGGGTAGTCGGTTAGTATGTATACATATATATATATATAGCTGATACATTTCCTAATTGTAAGAAATATGTATGTATGTATGTATGTATGTATGCATGTATGTATGTATGTATGTGTGTATGTATGTATGTATGTATGTATGTACCTGTCTGTCTGTCTGTTCATCTGTCCATCTAGCTGTATATGACTGTATTTATGTTGTTCACCATCTTTTTTGGAAATGATATGCTTTGTTGAAAACTATTTGTAAATTTAATATACAAAATTGTATCCTTCAGTTTCTCTTCATTAATTTATTGCAGTAGCTAATAGCTTTTTCTGTTTTCTGTAATTTATGTCTTTTGTTGGCTCATTAAGATTATCATCTAAAATTTGTTGTTTTGTATCTTCTATGTTTCTGTGTGTGTTCTCAGTTTACTCTAATTAAAGGTTTTTTTTAACATTATACTCTTCTTCACAAACTATTCTTTTTACTGATCTTAAAATTAATTTATGGAAAGAAATTGTTTTTCACACGTCTCTCTTGTCATTAAATAGGAATTGAGTGAGTAGCAGCATAGTTGAGTGTAAAACATTATACTGTTATTTACGATGGAAATTATTTATACACACACATACACACTCACACCCACGCATATACACATTGCATCTTTCCAGTGTGTTAAAGGTCACACATGGGTCACGTAGTAGCTCGCCAAGTTTTCCTATTTTTGGCGAGGTTTTCAATCTCTTGAAGGGATTTTATGCCTACTAATTTATCATCTCTTAACAATCTCTTCTTTAGAGTATCACAATGTCGACCTTATTTTCTTTGGCCTGTTCTGTTCCACTTGATAGCTATTCTGGGATTCTTTGAGTTTTTCTTCTCATCACTTGGCCTATACATCTCCATCTCCATTTTATGAATACTAATGAGGCAGGTTGTTGTTCACTCATCTGTCTTATCTCTGCGTTGTTTATTTTTATTTCGTTCCAAGTTATACCGAATATTTTACATAGACATTTGTTTTCGAAAGAGTCCAATTTGTTTCTATCGTTTTACTTGTTTTCCAGCTTTCGCATGCAGAAATGAATCTGTCTATAACGTTGTAGAGATATTACTTTTAAATTGAATAATCTTAGTTTTGTTTTTGTGCTTATAACTTTTGAGTGCCACGTGTTCTCAATATTTGTGAAGGTTAATGCTGCTTTTACTAACTTTCTTGCTAGCGCCACCATCTTGGTCTATGTAGTTGCCCAGGTATGCAAAGTGCTTTACTTCTTCAACAGCTGTTCCATCTATGTATATTTTTCTTCTTGATTAATGGGAAGTTTCATTATTTTTTAAATTTCAAGTCCTATTTACTAGCCAGTGAAGGCAGGATATGTTTTCTTTGCATCGAATTCGCATTGTCACTGATAAGTGTTACGTAATTTGCATAATCAAGATTTTCTAGTTGTCACCCATGTATCCAGTCAGTGCCTGATTTACTTGTGCAACATTGTTTTCATACTGAAGTCTATGGCAGTTCCAAAAATCAAGGGAGACGGTTTACATTTTTGTTTCATGCTAGTTTGAACCAGAAACCATTCGCTCATTCCTTCTTCTGTGTTTACTGCGAAAACGTATCCGTTGTAGAGATCCTTAATGATGTTCACTATTTTAGATGGTATTCCATTACCGTCTTAAAATTCTCCACGATGAATCTCTGTGTATGCAGTCAAATTCCTTTTTAAAGTCTATGAACTTCAAGATTAACGGTTTTTAATATGTTCTTCCTTCAAGTGTTAATCTTAGAGAAAAGATATGATCTAAGCAGTTTCCCCCTTCTCAAGAAGGACAAGTATACACTGAAGGAACAGCTGTTGAAGAAATAAACCAGTTTGATACCTCGGTCTCTACATTGACCACGATGATGACACCAGAAAGAAAGATAGAATTAGAAGTGATAAAGGCTCATTGACCTTCAAAAATTTTGAGAACATGTGGCACAAAAACAAGGTTAAGATTATTCATTTCAGGTGTAATATCCGCCCTCATTTATGCATACGAAAGCTTGAAAACAAATAAAGAAATAAACAAAAAAACTTAGACTCTTTTGAAAACAAATGCCTAAGTAATAAAAAAATCGGTATAAAGTGGAACGAATTCTAGAACAACGCATTGATAAGACAGAGGAGTGAACAAATGACTGTCACATGGGTGATCAGAAATGGGAAATTGACATATATAAGTGACACGTGATGAGAAGAAACAATCAGAGTATTCCAAAATAAGTTATCAAGTGGAACAGAACAGGGCAAGAAAAAGACGTCGACCACGTGAGAGTCTAAAAAAATTGTTTAGTGAAGTCAAATTAGTGGGCATAATACATCTCGATGAGGCTGAAAGACTCTTCGAAAACAAAAACTCGGCGAACTACCATTCGAGCCTCATGTGAGGTTTAACGTCACAGGAATGATGTAAGATGTAAGCAAAATATTCTTAAATTTAGCTGTTCGCAGGCAGGCATATTTAACTTCATTAATTGAAAAATACGCACTGATCTAAGTCACAAACATCTATGGATATATATGCGATAAGAAAATACATACTTACTAGTGAAAAGTAACGTCAGACACAAATGCAGCATTATATTTTGTGTTAAGAGATACAATTTTACACTATCTGTCTGTCTATCTGTCTGTCTGTCTGTCTGTCTGTCTAGCTAGCTAGCTAGCTAAGCTACCCGAATGGAAAAAATGCTACTTTAAGAAATTCTTTTATTGAACTCCAATAATGGTTTTTAAATACCAAAAAAAGTTAACATCTAAACCTGATGCCACATAAAAACAGTGGAGTATCAGGTAGTAATTCTGCTGAAGGAGGCACCTGAAATTACTTCATTAACTCTCTTTTCATGAGAGAAATAAACTGCTACGTCTGAAGTGCAATGATGATGACCCCGACCATAAACAATAAACTGCTCCACAGAGATACTAACTTCTGATATAACAAAACAAAGCCTTTCGAAATTCAAAGTGTCTGAAACACATTATTAGTTTGATACAATTTCACAAGTATATTGGTTTTTACTATTGTTGTTAATTTGATGTGTTTTATGTCGATCCAGGCAATCCTTTACGTGTCCCCTGCGGCACTTACACAAAGTTCTCGGTTGTAAGCAAGGTACCCTGCAGCTGATGCATCAATTCGTTTGCTTTAATATAATTTGATTCTCTTTTCCAAAATAGTTCAGTGTCTACGTTTTCAATTTGTTCCTCTAATAATGACAAATATCTACATTTTCATTATATTTACTTATTCACGCAGCTATTTACTCATAATCCTTTCTTTAAGTTAACTTTGTTTTCGCAATATTATGAAGTTACGATTTTAGCTTATGAATTTCTTTTATAGGATTGTTTGCTTCTTTCTAGAATGTGCTAGTCTGAGGAGTGCCTGTTATTCCTGCAAGTTTCTGAATATGTTTGAAACATTGAACCAATCTATATATGTGCCAGGAACACTTACAATCTAAAAAGGTAGATAGAGAACAATAGGTTAAAAACATTAAACTTCATAATATTCTATCTATCTATCTATCTATCTATCTATCTATCTATCTATCTATCTATCTATCTATCTATCTATCTATCTATCTATCTATCTATCTATCTATCTATCTATCTATCTATCTATCTATCTATCCATCCATCCATCTATCTATCTATCTATCTATCCATCCATCTATCTATCCATCCATCCATCCATCCATCTATCTATCTATCTATCTATCTATCTATCTATCTATCTATCTATCTATCTATCTATCTATCTATCTATCTATCTATCTATCTATCTATCTATCTATCTATCTGTTTGTCTGTGTATCTATCTATATGTCTGTCTGTCTGTCTTTCTGTGCTGAAAAACACATTTGCTATTTTAAAACGTTCTTATTAAAGACACTAATTAAAATATTTACGAACTTGTTATTAATTGAAATTAATTTATTTGGTTGTACTTTTTTCATGCTTTAAATACTTGTATGTTCGCTAGATTTGTTATTTCATCGTGGTTGTCTTAAAATTTCTGTTTTTTTTTAAAATTGTTATTAAGAATACAGTGTTATTCGTGTAATATGCGTATTAAATGTACTATGTACCTTCATATATTTAATATAATATAATGTTAATCACTCAAGTATTTTCCACTTTCAATTTAATCTTCTATTAATGAGGACCTGATTTATTCTTAAATCCAGCATTGGCTGACTACATGTTACTGAACTAAAAGATTTTGAATTTCAAGATGAGATAACTCTTATCAGTGACAATGTGAAATCGATGCAGGAAAAAATAACAGATTCTCTATCTTTCTTGGCTAGCAAAATAGGTCCTGAAATTCACACACACACAAAATAATGAAACTTTTCATTAATCAAGAAGGAAAAAAAATATACGTAGAAGGAACAGTTGTTGATGAAATAAACCAGCTTGCATACCTTGGCAGCTACACAGACCAGGATGGTGACACCAGGAAGAAAGTTAGCATTAGAATTTCAAAAGCAACATTGTCCTTCAAAAATGTTGAGAACGTATGGAATTCTAAAGTTATAAGCACAAAAACCAAGTTAAGATTATTCAATTCAAATGCAATATCCACCCTCAAGACAGATGAGCAGACAGCAACCTGTCTCATGGATGATCAGAAAAAGAAGATGGACATATGTAAGCCATGCAATGAGAAGAAACATCTAGAAAATATCAAAACAAGCTATCAAGTGAAGCACAAAAGGCCGAAGAAAAAGAGGCCGACCACATGAAACTCTAAAGAGGACATTGTTAAGAGAAGCCACTTTATTGGGCATAACGTCCCTTGATGAAGTTAATAAACTCTCCGAAATCAGGAAAACTTAACAAATAACCACGCGAGCCCTATGAGACGTTTAACAGCACGAGAAGGACGTAAGATATATTCTCATTATATTTAATTTTTCTCACGTAAAATGAAATATTAAAAAAAAACTACTTCATGGGTAATGAACCATGGACAATCCTTCATTTAAAACATTTTCCAGTATTCTGAATTGTAATAACTTTTCAGCCAACCATTTTTTGTACATGTTACTTTTGTGTGATGTTTGTAAGAGCAGCGTCAATTAGCCCTGCTAGATTATGAGAAAATGTAAAATATTCAAAATGTAACTATGTGCCTGAAACTTACAGCCTTAAGATTAGGAAAAGTATTGATCTCCAAAATATTTCGACTCATCTATCTATCTATCTATCTATCTATCTATCTATCTATCTATCTATCTATCTATCTATCTATCTATCTATCTATCTATCTATCTATCTATCTATCTATCTATCTATCTATCTATCTATCTATCTATCTATCTATCTATCTATCTATCTATCTATCTATCTATCTATCTATCTATCTATCTATCCATCTGTCTGTCTGTCTGTATGTCTATCTATCTATCTAACTGTCTGTCTGTCAAATACAAAGAGGATTTGCTCACTCCAAAAGCGAGCAGTAAAGCTTTTTAGTGACAAAGATCAAGCACAAACAACTAACCAGCACAAACGTATCAAAATACTGCCTCTTAAGAACAGGTTCCTCTACAACAAAGCCAAGTTAGTACATCAAATTCTTTCACGGCATGCCCAGCCTTATCTATGGAACCTGTTTAAATTTATCCCAAAGTACAGCCAACGCTTGAACAACATATGTCTTTCAAAACCTAGACTTGATCTTTACAAGAAAGGCTTTAGTTATTCTCTGCTCATCTTTGGAATACCCTCCCATTCTCTATAAAAATATAAATTATACTCCTTCCTACAATTACATTCATTCATTTCCATGTCCCTTGTGGAACTTTGCCTCCCAAACAGTGCTCCTGTAGGCCTCTCGGTTATGAGCAAGATGGCCTGTTGCATCCATTTCCAGATCGTCAACGATGTCTTGTAGCCATCTTCGTTTTGGTCTTCCTCTTTTTCTTTTTCCCATTATGTATCCTTCCAATACGGTCTTCTCTAAATTATCATAACGTTTAATGTGTCCAAAATATTTAAGTTTTCTCTCTTTAACCCTCTTTACTAGCCAGCCTTCTTCAATATTAAGCTCCTGTAGTATAGATATATTTGTTCTTTTTTGTGTCCACGATATTTGGAGAACTCTTCTGTAGCATTTACATTCAAAGGCATTTATGTGTTTCTCAGCTGTTTTGTTAAGTGTCCAGGTCTCACAGGCATATGTTTCGATGGGAAAGATGCATGCCCTTAGAGATCTTATTTTATGGTTCTGTCTGCTCATCTCCACAGATTCTTTATTTGTTTTACTTTCTTAAGAGCGATAGAAGTCCTCCTTTTAATTTCCCTCATTGTATCTCCATTATTAGTTAGTAGTGATCGAAGATATTCAAAACTCTCCACTTCTTCCAGTTTTTCCTCATTGATACATATTTCAGTTGCCTTGTTTGTTTTGTCAGTTGTCATCACTTTAGTTTTCTTTGCATTAAGATAGAGGTTCTGCTCTTCGCTGTTCTTGCGGACTGACTTAATTATTTTTTCCATTCCTTTTTGTGTTGTGGACAGCAATACTGTGTCATCAGCATATCTAATCTCTGGTATTTCATAACCTCCAATTGTTATGGCATTGTAATATTCTTTGTCTACATCTTCTCAAACATTCCTCATTATATTTTCAGTATACAAGTTAAATAAGTAGGTGACAATATGCACTCCTGACGGACCCCTTGTAAAACCAAGTTGTTGTTTCACCATTTATTCTTACTGCTGCTTGTTGGTCTAGATACATCAGTGATGTTAATTGTGTCAAATGTGTTGGAAATCCCATTTTCTCCATTATTTCCCAAAGTTTCTGGTGTTGTACACAATCAAATGCCTTTGAGCAGTCTATAAAGGATAAATATAGATTCACATTAAACTCTCCTACATCTACAAGCTTTCCCAATATCTGTTTGATGTCGACTACATGCCTCCATGAATTATAAAACTTAAAAGTTATCTTAAACTGCTCTTACAGACACCGAATTCAATTAATTGTTTTCTGAATAGTTCCCAAAATTTTGATTAGTAGATAGTCATTTATAATGTATGTAGTTACTTCTGTACTGAGTGAATGTTTAAGAGCGAAATGTAAATGTTATATTTTATGTCTCTCAGCTTCAATGTTAATAATGTTTGTTACATGAACAGCATATATGTAGAATGTCTGGAATAGAGTGAAAGATGTATGATAAAGGGCAGAAAGTGAGACGGGCCTGCGTGCTCAATTCTTAACCCTTTTGAAATAAAGATCAATCAGTCTGTCTGTCTTTCTATCTGTCTGTCTGTCTGTCCGTCTTTTTCTGTGCCTGTGCCTATCTGTAAACTGTCTATTATATGTAGTTTTATAAACTGCTTCATGAAGACGAAAAGGGAACGTACAGACTTTGCAAAACAGAGAATAAAATCTACTGTCTATCTATCTATCTATCTATCTATCTATCTATCTATCTATCTATCTATCTATCTATCTATCTATCTATCTATCTATCTATCTATCTATCTATCTATCTATATATATATCTATCTATCTATCTATCTATCTGTCTGTCCGTCTGTCTATCTATCTATCTATGTATTTGTTAGTCTGGATCTCTGTCCGATTGTCTATCTCTCTTTCTGTCTGCATATATAAATTCGTGTTTGAAAAAAGTATTCTCGTGTATGGAAATTAAAATGAACGTGACAGAACATGACAGAAAATAAAAATGTTATATAATTCTTCACTTAATACAAATCAAAGAGAAGGAATTCTGTTAAAGATATACTTCAGTGCAGAAAGCCGTATGAAAAAAAAACTAGTAATAAATATATTAAACAATCGTTTCTTGAATCGTCGTAAAAGCAAAGAAGTATCAGGAAATAATTATATCTTAAATATCACCAGAATTCACTTCATATATGCAGGAAACTATCTTCTATAAAGATTGGAATAAATCCATAACTCCTCAGATCATCAGAGCAAGTACCACTATCCCCCCCATTGTTTTGGCCCCATGGTAAAAGTGCAGCATAATTTAATTCAAATATATCTTATATTCCAGACTAAATGTTTACGAAGAATTAGAAAAATATTTTGGCCAAAAACCATAAGAAATAACATCTTATTGGCAGAAATGCAGATGAAGCCACTGACAACAATTATAGAGGAAAGACGCTGGCATGGTTGGAACATGTGCTCCGAATGACTGACAACTCACTACCAAAAATAGCACTAAGATGGACACCATAGGGGAACAGAAGTAAGGGTAAACCAAAAGAGACATGGAAAAGAACAACAGAAAGGATGTTGTGCAATAGAGGGCTCACCTGGGCATGAGCAGAAAAAAAGGCACGCATTTGTGGAAAACCCTTGTGGAAGCCCCATGTGCCCTGGGCACTTAAGGTTCAGAGAGAGAGAGAGAGAGAGAGAGAGAGAGAGAGAGAGAGAGAGATCTTATATTCAGAGGGATCAAGTACTCATGAGAAAAAGTAATTTCTGATACAACGAAGTAATAAATATGCACAGGCGTAGTATTTGACGAGTATTTTGTAAACTTCATTGCATGTATGTTTTCTCATTCTTTATGTCGATTGGTGATTTTTATTTGATTTTGTATTCTGATAGTGTTACTCGCATGTTCTGATTTTTTTTAGTATTTAATATCTTTGCTATTGTGGATAAAACTGACTTTATTTCTATATTAGGTCTTTGCTTTGCATTCTAAATCACATTTTATTTCATCAATCTGGATGAAGAAAGTGCTTTTCCAAATGAAGTATTCTTTAATTTTATATAAAAATCAACACACAGTTAGAGAAGCAATTGAGAAACCAGTTCGAAAAAGAGAACTAATAACTACAATTTGCACGTTCATTAAAATGCCATTCATTCATTCATTCATTCATTCATTCATTCATTTGCATGGAACTTGCGAAACTTAACCTCCCTAACAGCTCTCCTGTAGGCCTCTCGGTTGTAAGCAAGATGCCCTGCTGCTGATGCATCCATTTGCAGATCATCAACAATGTTTTGCAGCCATCTTCGCCTTGGTCTTATTTTCTGTTTTTCTTTTTTTTAAAATCTGTTTTATTAAAAATGTAATATGAAACTGATGCTGATAGTTTCATTTTAATTGCCTAAGTGACTTATTTGTACGAATATCCTTGCTTGGTTACCGTAACATTTGTGACTCAGACTATACTTCATGAAATACGAGCCGCTGTAGAAAATGAAATACTTTAAAAAGAGGATTTTCCTTCGGTCATGAAAACAATCGGGAGGCAAAGATAAGGTAAAGTTAGTTACATTTTTAAAATTGTGTAAATCTTTTGTTTCCCTATTTGTTAAACATTTATGCACTCTGAACTTTATAGTTCTTACATTGTTATTGTGCATCTGGTACGTTTATATAAACGTAATCTGTTGGCACATATAACATTTGACAATTTGTTCATGGTATTTAATCACTGGCATTCATTAATTGTAATATTTTCTGCATAATATAATAAAGAAAAGAAAAGATTGCGCTTTCACGTTATGATATTGCTTACATAGGTTTATGTAACTTCTTGTACCCGTTCAAGGCAGGTGGAGCTTAATAGCTTATGAAAGTATTAAACATTTCGAAGTCATAACTATAACAGAAGGAACTTACCATCTAAATACGTAGACAGAGTATAATGTATGAAAAGCATTGATTTGTTTTTCGATAGATTTTGGAAATCAAAGATTTAAATTTATATTAAATTGCTTATGTTTCATTCATATTCAAAGAAAAGATTTCTTTTCAGGCGTGTCTCCCGTGCTACAATATATATATATATATCTACACAGAAAACAAAAATGTGCCAGGCCTCACAGATAAAAGAGGCTTATCAGGCAATTATTCTCCTAAAGTGGCAACAGGATTTACTTCGATAAAAATCAGCTTATAATATTTTATCACAAGATTCAACATTTACTTTTAACTTTGCTTGTCTGAGAAGTGAAATTGATCTTGCTAGTATATAAATATAATTAAAATATGGACACAATACATGTATCTCAAACTTACCACCTAAAGAAGAGGGAAGAGAATAATATATGGAAAAAATCCATACATCCATCCATTCATTCATGCATCCATGTATGTATGTATGTATTATGTATGTATGTATGCATGTATCTATGTATGTATGTGTATGTATGTATGTATGTATATATGTATGTATGTATGTATGTATGTATGTATGTATGTATCTATCTATCTATTATTCTATCTATCTGTTTGCATGTCTATCTGTCTCTCTATCTATCTGCCTGTCAGTCTGTCTGCACATCTGTCTGTCTGTCTCTTTGCACACCTCTTTGTCTGTCTATCTGACAGACTGGTTGCATATCTGTCCGTCTTATTATTTTTTTAAATCCATTATAAAAGACTGTAAACGTTGTATGAAATAAAAATAAGAGAAACGTACAGCCTATGCAAAAAGAAAAAGAAATCTGATAAATTGCTAACTGATATCTATCTTTCTATCTGTCTGCTTGTCTATCTGTCTGTCATTCATCTTTGCCCGTCTGTCTGTCCCTGTCTGTGTCTTAGCCTGCCTGCGGACTGTCGATTGTAAAGATTTACTGTCTGTCTCTTTGCACACCTCTTTGTCTGTCTATCTGACAGACTGGTTGCATGTCTGTCCGTCTTATTATTTTTTTTAATCCATTATAAAAGACTGTAAACGTTGTATGAAATAAAAATAAGAGAAACGTACAGCCTATGCAAAAAGAAAAAGAAATCTGATAAATTGCTAACTGATATCTATCTTTCTATCTGTCTGCTTGTCTATCTGTCTGTCATTCATCTTTGCCCGTCTGTCTGTCCCTGTCTGTGTCTTAGCCTGCCTGCGGACTGTCGATTGTAAAGATTTATAAAATGTTTTACGAAGAAAAAAAAAGAAACTTACAGCCTATGCAAACCAAAAAATAAACACTTGGTTACTTTAAAAGGATATTCCATCTATCTATCTATCTATCTATCTATCTATCTATCTATCTATCTATCTATCTATCTATCTATCTATCTATCTATCTATCTATCTATCTATCTATCTATCTTTCTATCTATCTATCTATCTATCTATCTATCTATCTATCTATCTATCTATCTATCTATCTATCTATCTATCTATCTATCTATCTGTTTGTCTTTGTGTTTGTCCGGTTATCCGTCGTTCATTATCTCTATGTAATGAAAATGCTATTTTTAAATAAAACTATTCTCATGCATGCTAATTAAAATACATATGACAGCACTTTACATATATATATATATATATATATATATATGTTCAATTATTATTATAAATCATATAAACATATGCTTTGTGCGATATCTTCCATTATAGGAAACCGAGTGAAAAAAAGTAATAATAAATATATAAAACAATCATTTCTTGAATCTTCTTAAAGACAAAGAATTATCGGGAAATAAGTATCTTAAAGAGCACCAGAATTTACTTCAAATATCCAGAAAGCTCTCTACTGTAGAGATCGTAAGAACAACAAAACTCCTCCAAATCATCAGAAGAAGTCCCCCACCCCGACCCCTCCACCACCCCCCAGACAAATGTTTCGGGCCTATGAAAAAAGGACTATGATTTAGTTAGGTGGGACCTCAACGCTTTTGCTGTTGTTTGCTTTATCTTTTGCCCTGTCTACAATGGCTACTAGTTCCTGCAGCACTCTGTTGTGCCGCCAGGTGTAGCGTCCTTGACCTAATGATACTCTGCATGCTGACAGCACATGTTCCAATGTTTGCCTTTCGTTGCAGAAAGGGCACTTTGTGTCTTCTGGTATATCCCATTTGTATAGGTTGGAGCCTGTAGGCAGAAGGTTGTAAGTAACTTTGATGATGAAGCTGAGTTTCAAGGGTGCCATTTTCCAGATGTCATTCCATGTTAGTGATCTCTGCAGGACTTCCTCCCATGTTGTCCACTGAACTTGCTGTATCAATTTGGACTGCCTTCTGGACCCGCTTGTCATCTTCTGAATTCATTACTTCGCTGATGATCATATCCCTTTTTTCCGTACAGGAACCTTTGACCACCATTTGATTTGCCATGACTATATCCCCTTCTGTTGGTCTGGGTGTATCCTATTACTTCTTTCAGCTCCTGTGTTTCCCTGGCTGCGGTCACTTCCTCACTTACTTTCCATTTTCGTTTAGTTTCAAAAGGTTGGCAACACTTCTCGTACCACCAGATCTGTAGATTGTTGTAGCATCATTGCAAGCCTTGTTTTTCCTTCCTTGTATTCTTCAACTACAGATTTGAATGGTATCATCATCATCATCATCAGGTGCCGTGCCGACTGGCGTTGGCTATTATGCTTCTCCAGAGTACACGATCCTTCATGCAGGCCATCAGCTCAGTTGGTGATCTCCTCTCACACCATCCCGTCAGACTGTCCAGTATCATTTCTCTTGGTCTTCCTCTTGATCTTCTTCCTTCTATTTTTCCTGTTGTTATAATATTTTCAATGCCCCCTCTTCTCATTGCATGTCCTATGAAAGTACATTGTCTCTCTCTTATCTTTCTGACAAGGTTTTTTGTCTCTCCAGCTCTTCTCATACATTCTTCATTAGTTATTTTTGCTGTCCAGGGGATTTGCAATATTCTTCTAATAAACCACATTTCTGCTGCTTCCAATGATTTTTGTGCAGACTTGCCTATTGTCCATGATTCACTTCCATATAACAAGATAGGTTCAATATAGCATTTTAGGACTCGTTTTCTAACATTCATTGATAAAGATGTGTTAGCTAATATGTTTCTCATTCTCTGAAATGCAGTCTTTGCTGGACCTATTCTGTTCCTAATTTTTGTTCTGCATTTACCATCTGAAGTTATTACTGCTCCAAGGTATTTGAATTTCTGCACCTGCTTTAGAATGGTTCCGTTTAATTTAATACTGCATGCGGGTGGATTCTGTTTCTTAGATATAACCATAGTCTCTGTCTTTTTGATGTTCAAAGTAAGGCCTTTCTGTTCACTTTCTTTGGCGACTTTATCCAAGAGATTTTGCAGGTTTTGTTGGTTCTCAGCTATCAGTACTGTGTCGTCTTGAATGGTAGCTGCAGTTTATTCTTCTTGCAGAACAGTGTTACAACAGTTAATCCTAGTGGCACGCCCATCCACTTTCTTGTGGATTTATTTATCTTTCTTTCAACTGCCTCTATGTGCTGGCATTTACTCCGTAAATGAGTAGTGGCCACATCAGTTTGGCACCATATTTTGAACTTCCCCAGTAGCCTTCTTTTCTCTAAGATGTTCAGTCCATTCTGTGCCATTTCTATAACCTGCTTCACCGCGTTTGAGTCTTTCATGGAAGCATCATATACTCTGCCACAGCTCTTCACTGGCTCTTCCCCTACAGTTCCGATTATTTGATTTGCTACTGTGTACGATCTTTCTATCACTTTTCCTTTTATGAGTGACTGGCTTCTTGACTTCTTTGGCTTGAAGCTCATACGGCATCATATTATAAGACTTGCAAACGCTCTAACGTCTTTCGTGCCTGTGCTTCACTGGTTGTTATTACTGTTGTGTCATCTATGAAAGCTTTTAGCGGTAGCATCTGACATCCATTTCTGAACCTTGGGCCTTCTGCTGTTCCTTCTACTGCTTTCAAGATTACTTGCATGGCTAGTACGAACAGTATGGGAGATATTGTACAGTCCATTAATTTCCTACCTGGAGCTCAATCCATCGTATAATATATCCTGGTGTTCCAAATCTCACGAGGAACTCTGTAAATTTTCAGCATCTTCGTGATTTCTTTTGGCACTTGATACATGTCTAGTGCTAGCCATTTCATCCGGTGCGGTACTGAGCCAGATCCATTAGCTAGGTTAAGCCATATTACTTGTAGATTTTGCTTTCCAGATCTTGCCTGTTGAATAGCTTCCCAAATCATTGAAGCATGCAAGAGACATCCTGGGCAACCTGGAATTCCTCCCTTCTGCACGAATGTATCAACCTAACCACTATCTAGGAGGTATGTTGTTAGTCTCCTTGCCATCTTATTCAGAAGTGAGATGTATCTGAACTGGTTGATTTCATTGGAATTCTGCTTCTTTGGGATGTATACTATGTTAGCCTTTTTCAATTTTTTACTTATGAATCCCTTGGTCCATACTGTACGTAGCAGCCTATGGAGCTTGTTTAGTACTTCGGGGCATTTGGGCCTGGTGCTGACTTGCCTTTAGCTTTTCTTACAACGCTCTCTACTTCTTGTAAGGTCGATTGGCTGCATTTAAATTTGCTGCCTGTGGCACAGGGCCACACTAGACCTTTCATCTGCTCGAGAGATGTATGCTGATTTTTATCAGAGTATGTCTTGCTCAGATGTTCCTCGAGCACCTCCCTACTTGCTTTCAGCGTACCTGATTTTGGCTGTTCAAATAACTGCTTGGCACACCCGAAGAGATCTCTGTAGATCTTCTTTCTTGCATATCTGGTTTCCCTCTTCTTTTACATAGTCTTTCAGCTCTGCAAAAGGCATTGTGCTGGGATTTTAGATGCTGCCAAACCTGTCTTAGTCCTTCCTTTTCTGATTCATGTGCCTTCTTGAACATTTTCCGGACATGATTCTTCTGCTGTCTTATTGCTTCTATTTTCATCTGTGTTCTGGGCTTTCTTGGTATCACTTTTTCTCTTTTATGCCTGTTTGGTTCCACACCCTTTGTGCCACTGAAGATATATGATGTTACCAAGGTTTTTACTTCTCGGCTGTTTGTCTAACTCTGTGCAAAATACTGTGTCCAGATTTTCCCATATGCTTTTGGCACTTGCTGGTGGGAAGCTAATCTTGTCTCTGGTCTCGTCGGAGGGCTGCGTTGCCTTCCTGCTGCCTGGACTCAAGCTGGATATTCTCTGGACTGTGTTTATATCCTGACAGAGCTCACCTAATGCCTTATCTGAGACTGGGGTCACAGTGCACTGTTTAGTATTGGACAGCAAGGAACCACTACATCCCTTCTTCCTTCTGTGTATCTTCGTGCCAGGTTGAGTGTTACATTTCCTGCCACAGGTGAATGGGTATTCCATCCGCTGATCGTTTCCATACAGTCACTTGTGGATCCATCATTCTATCCCACCAGCCAATATTTCGGTGAATCCTGGGGACATTTTTTTTTTACTTTGTAGCGATAGTATGACGGCTGACAGGGTTGATAGCATGATGGCTGACAGGGTTGATGGTATAATGGTTGATAGGGTTGATAGGTTAGCTTCAGACATGGTTGATAGTATAATGGTTGACAGGGTTGATAGTATGACGACAGACAGGGTTGATAGTATAATGGTTGACAGGGTTGATAGTATGACGGCAGACAGGGTTAATAGTATAATGGATGACAGGGTTGATAGTATGACAGCAGACATGGTTGATAGTATGATGGCTGACAGGGATGATAGTATAACGGCATACAGGGTTGATAGTATGACAGCAGACAGTGTTGATAGTATGATGGCTGACAGAGTTGATAGTATGAAGGCTGACAGGGCTGATAGTATGACGGCTGACAAGGTTGAAGTCCTGGACATCCCAGTTTAAGGACGCTTTCTCAGTGAGGATTCTGGTCTTTCTCAGTGTCAATCGGTCTTTCACGACTGCCCCAGAGGTCTTTCCCGATTGATAGTCAGTGGCATCACCATACTCTGTATGCAGGAAACTCTACCATAGAGAGCGGAATAACAACACAACTCCAATAAACTATATTTATTTTGGTATGTATAACGAAGTGTATTTGACAATTTCTTCATGGTATTTAATCACTGGTATTTATTAATTATAAAAGATTCTGCACACTAAAATAAAGAACAGTTTACGCTTTCACTTTCTGATATTTCTTACATAGGTCCATGTACCTTCCTCTGCTCGTTCAGTGCAGGTTGAGCTTAATAGTTTATGAAAATATTTAACATTTTGAAACAATATCTATAACACAGAAGGAACTTACTACCTAAAAGCGTAGATGGAGTATAATATATGAAAAGCATTGATTTGTTTTTCAATAGATTTTCGAAATCAACGTTCCATATTTACATTAAATTGCTGTTTCCTTCCTAGTCGAAGAAAAGATTTGTTTTCAGACGAGTCTCCCAATGCAAAAATAAAATTAAACAAAAACATTTTTTTTAAATCGTCCCAGCCAAGCCTCACATATAAAAGATGCTTATCAAGCAAATATTCTCCTAAAGTGGCAACAATATTTTCTTCATTAAAATTCGACTTATAATATTTTTTTAACAAGATTCTATATTTATCTTGAATTGTGCTTGTCTAAGAGGTGAAACTGGTCTTGCTAGTATATGTAGTAATTCCGGCGTGACTTGAAAGATGGCGGATGTTTTTTTAACGTTCTCGCCGGCATGCAGAAATCAGCGGAATTCCGCTTGATCTGTCACACATCATGTTCCGGGAGTTGGGAATATGGCTAACAACCTTATCCTGGGACCTATCTAGAGGCGACTCCAGATGTGAAAAAAAAGATACCGTTATGGAAACTCGCAGAGAAACCAACCGAGCTTCAGGGATGCCAACTCCGAGGAGCTCATTCATCGGCCCCAAACATGTGACAAAGATCGGATTCTGGAATGTGAGAACGATGGCAGCACCAAAAAAAACTATTCAGGTCATCAAAGAAATGGAGAGATACCATCTAAACATACTGGGCATCAGCGAAATGCGATGGCCAGAAGCAAGTAAAAGATCGGCGGAAAACGGTAAGTTAATAATACATTCAGGCAGAAATGATGGTAAAATCCGGGATGGGGTGGCCATTTGATTTCGCCATAACCATATCAGCTTCTGTTGGTCTGGGTGTATCCTATTACTTCTTTCAGCTCCTTTGTTTCCCTGGCTGCGGTCACTTCCTCACTTACTCTCCATTTTCGTTCAGTTTCAAATGTTGGCAACACTTCTCGTACCACCGGATCTGTAGATTGTTGAAGCATCATTGCAAGCCTTGTCTTTCCTTCCTTGTATTCTTCAACTACAGATTTGAATGGTAGCTGCAGTTTATTCTTCTTGCAGAACAGTGTTACAACAGTTAATCCTGGTGGCACGCCCAGCCACTTTCTTGTGGATTTATTTATCTTTCTTTCAACTGCCTCTATGTGCTGGCATTTACTCCGTAAATGAGTAGTGGCCACGTTAGTTTGGCACCATATTTTGAACTTCCCCAGTAGCCTTCTTTTCTCTATGATGTTCAGTCCATTCTGTGCCATTTCTATAACCTGCTTCACCGCGTTTGAGTCTTTCACGGAAGCATCATATACTCTGCCACGGCTCTTCACTGGCTCTTCCTCTACAGTTGGGATTATTTGATTTGCCACTGTGTACGATCTTTCTATCACTTTTCCCTTTATGAGTGACTGGCTTCTTGACTTATTTGGCTTGAAGCTCATACGGCATCATATTATAAGACTTGCAAACGCTCTAACATCTTTCGTGCCTGTGCTTCACTGGTTGTTATTCATCCATGAATGCTTTTAGCGGTAGCATCTGTCATCCATTTCTGAACCTTGGGCCTTCTGCTGTTCCTTCTGCTGCTTTCAAGATTACATGCGTGGCTAGTACGAACAGTTTGGGAGATATTGGACAACCGATTCATTTCCTACCTGGAGCTCAATCCATCTTATAATATATCCTGGTGTTCCAAGTCTCATGATGAACCCTGTACATTTTCAACATCTTCGTGATTTCTTTTGGCACATGATACATGTCTAGTGCTAGCCATATCTGAGCCAGATCCATTAGCTAGGTTAAGCCATATTACTTGTAGATTTTGCTTTCCAAATCTTGCCCGTTGAATAGCTTCCCAAATCATTGAAGCATGCAGGAGACATCCTGGGGAACCTGGAATTCCTCCCTTCTGCACGGATGTATCAACCTAACCACTATCTAGGAGGTATGTTGTTAGTCTCCTTGCCATCATATTCAGAAGTGAGATATATCTGAACTGGTTGATTTAATTGGAATTCTGCTCCTTTGGGTTGCATACTATGTTAGCCTTTTTCAATTTTTTACTTATGAATCCCTTGGTCCATACTGTACGTAGCAGCCTATGGAGCTTTTTTAGTACTTCAGAGCATATTTTGTATAGTATGTAAGGGACGCCGTTTGGGCCTGGTGCTGACTTGCCTTTAGCGTTTCTTACAACTCTCTCTACTTCTTTTAAGGTTGGTGGGCTGCATTTAAATTTGCTGCCTGGTGCACAGGGCCACACTAGACCTTTCATCTGCTCGAGAGGTGTATGCTGATTTTTATCAGAGTATGTCTTGCTCAGATGTTCCTCTAGCACCTACTTACCCGCTTTCAGCGTACCTGATTTTGGCTGTTCAAATAACTGCTTGGCAAACCCAAACAGATCTCTGTAGAACTTTTCTCTTACTTTTCAGTTTTCCCTCTTCTTTTTACATAGTCTTTCAGCTCTGCAAAGGGCATTGTGCTGGGATTTTAGATGCAGCCAAACCTGTCTTAGTCCATCCTTTCTGATTCATATGCCTTCTTGATCATTTTCCGGACATGATTCTTCTGCTGTCTTATTGATTCTATTTTCTTCGTCTTCTGGGCTTTCTTGGTGTAACTTTTTCTCTTTTATGCCTGTTTGGTTCCACACCCTTTGTGCCAGTGAAGATATATGATGTTACCAAGGTTTTTACTTCTCGGCTGTTTGTCTAACTCTGTGCAAAATACTGTGTACAGATTTTCCCATATGCTTTTGGCACTTGTTGGCGGGAAGTTAATCTTGTCTCTGGTCTCGCTGGAGGGCTGCGTTGCCTTCATGCATCCTGGACTCAACCTGGATATTCCCTGGACTGTGGTTTATATCCTGACAGAGATCTTCTAATGTCTTATCTGAGACTGGGGTCACAGTGCACTGTTTAGTATTGGACAGCAAGGAACCACTACATCCCTTCTTCCTTCTATGTATCTTCGTGCCAGGTTGAGTGTTACATTTCCTGCCACAGGTGCATGGATATTCCATCCGCTGATCGTTTCCATACAGTCGCCTGTGGATCCATCATTCTATCCCACCAGCCAATATTTCGGTGAATCCTGGGGACATTTTTTTTTTACTTTGTAGCGATGGTATGACGGCTGACAGGGTTGATAGTATGACGGCTGACAGGGTTGATAGTACGACGGCTGAAAGGGTTGATATTATGACGGATGACAGGGTTGATAGTACGACGTCTGACAGGGTTGATAGTATGACAGCTGTAAGGGTTGATAGTATGACGGCTGACAGGGTTGATAGTACGACGGCTGAAAGGGTTGATATTATGACTACTGACAGGGTTGATAGTATGATGGCAGACAGGGTTGATAGTATGGTGGCTGACAGGGTTGATAGCATGATGGCTGACAATGTTGATAGTATGACGGCTGACAGGGTTGATAGTATGACGGCCGACAGGGTTGATAGTATGACGGCTGACAGGGTTGATAGTATGACGACTGACAACGTTGAGGTTCTGGACATCCCAGTTCAAGGACGCTTTCCCAGTGAGGATTCTGATCTTTCCCAGTGTCCATCGGTCTTTCACGACTGTCCCAAAGGGCATGGTCATTGGAGGCACAATATTACCACACAAAGAGATACATAAAACAACGTGGATATCTCCAGATGATAGAACTAGAAACCAGATAGATCATTTTTGTATTAGAAAACAATACAGAACATCTCTCATAGATGTAAGGGCTTATAGGGGTGCAGATGTCAAAAGCGATCACAACCTGTGCATAGGGAAAATAAAACTAAAATTGAAAAGCCATCACAAGAAATCAGTACACGAAAAGATAAACAACCACAGCCTACAAGAAGAAAATAGTAACATTAATTTCAATCAGGAACTTGCCAATCATTCCAAAACACCCAGTGAAGTTGAGGAGATAAGTATAGATCTTCTTCTTCTTCTTCGTTCGCATTGTCTGTCTATACCTGCAGTCCTGTCTCTTGGATACATTTCACTGTTTTTTTCTAATTCATGTATGGAACCGTAGAGCTTATCTTCTTTAGTGGTTTCACTGGGCCAGTAATTATTTCTCAGTGTTTCATAGTTGGTGCAATTCTGGAGGATATGTTCCACAGTTTGGGGCACCTGGGCACATGTACATAGATTAGTAGTACCAACCTTAAACTTTGTATCCATATGACTTCGGAGTCGGCTGTGTCCTGTTCGGAGACGGAAGATGGTGACTTGTTCCTTTATGTTTAGCATGTGATAGTCATCATGTGGTGGTGTTTGTGGCTTCCTGTAGGTTTTTATCATGCTTTTCTTCTGATTATAGGTGATTGGTATGTCTGGTTGCTCCATTTCAGTGCCCTCTTTGGCCAGATGGTCAGCTTTCTCATTGCCTGGTATCCCACAGCGAGAGGGAATCCATTGCAAAGTGACTCCATGTTGTAAGCCAATTTTTGACAATTCATTATGGAGAATGTTATGTCTATATGGAATATCATCTAAAATTGTCAACATCATAAAGGACTTATACAATGGATATGTTTGTGCAGTCAAGACAGAAGAAGGGATAAGTGAATGGTTCCAGATTGAAAGAGGTGTTAAACAAGGATGTATACTGTCTCCTTTACTTTTTGGGATTACAATAGACTTCATAATGAACAAATGCTGCACAGGTAACACAAGTATTGACTGGGTACTCTTATCAGTAGTAATGTGAACTCCATGCAAGAAAAAACAGAAAGCCTGTCTTCACTGGCTAGCAAAATAGGACTTGAAATTAACAAGGACAAAACAAAAATAATGAACATTCCTCTCAATCAAAATGGAAAAATACACATAGAAGGGACATGTATTGAAGAAGTCAATCAATTTGCATACCGTGGCAGCTACATAGACCAGGATGATGACACTAGAAAGGAAGTTAGAATCAGAATTGCAAAAGCAGCATCAATCTTCAAGAATCTTGAGAACATATGGAATTCAAAAGTTATAAGCACAAAAACCAAGTTAAGACTATTCAAATCAAATGTTATATCCACCCTCATTTATGCATGCGAAAGCTGGAAAACAACTAAATAAACAGAGAAGAATTTAGACTCTTTTGAAAACAAATGCCTAAGGAAAATACTCGGCATTAAGTGGAACGAATTCAAGAACAATGCAGAGATAAGACAGATGACTGAACAACAACCAGTCTCATGGGTGATAAGGAAAAGAAGATGGACATATGTTGGTCACTTGATGAGAAGAAATGATCAGATAATCCCAAAACAAACTATCAAGCAGAACACAACGGGCCGAAGAAAAAGAGGCAGACCGCGTGAAACTCTGAAGAGGACATTATTAAGAGAGGCCAAATTAACAGGCATAAAATCCTTTGATGAGGTTGATAGTACGACAGCTGTAAGGGTTGATAGTATGACGGCTGACAGGGTTGATAGTACGACGGCTGAAAGGGTTGATATTATGACGACTGACAGGGTTGATAGTATGATGGCAGACAGGGTTGATAGTATGGTGGCTGACAGGGTTGATAGCATGATGGCTGACAATGTTGATAGTATGACGGCTGACAGGGTTGATAGTATGACGACTGACAACGTTGAGGTTCTGGACATCCCTGTTCAAGGACGCTTTCCCAGAGAGGATTCTGATCTTTCCCAGTGTCCATCGGTCTTTCACGACTGTCCCAAAGGTCAAAGGTCTTTCCCGATTGATTGACAGTGGCATCACCATACTCTGTATGCAGGAAACTCTCTGCTGTAGAGAGCGGAATAACATCACAACTCAAATAAACTATATTTATTTTGGTATGTATAACGAAGTGTATTTGACAATTTCTTCATGGTATTTAATCACTGGTATTTATTAATTATAAAAGTTTCTGCACACTAAAATAAAGAACAGTTTACGCTTTCACTTTCTGATATTTCTTACATAGGTCCACGTACCTTCCTCTGCTCGTTCAGTGCAGGTTGAGCTTAATAGTTTATGAAAATATTTAACATTTTGAAACAATATCTATAACACAGAAGGAACTTACTACCTACAAACGTAGATGGAGTATAATATATGAAAAGCATTGATTTGTTTTTCAATAGATTTTCGAAATTAAAGTTCTATATTTACATTAAATTGCTGTTTCCTTCCTAGTCTAAGAAAAGATTTGTTTTCAGACGAGTCTCCCAATGCAAAAATAAAATTATTAAAAAAAATTTTCGTCCCGGCCAAGCCTCACATACAAAAGATGCTTACCAGGCAAATATTCTCCTAAAGTAGCAACAAGATTTTCTTCATTAAAATTCGACTTTTAATATTTTTAAAACAAGATTCTATATTTATCTTGTATTGTGCTTGTCTAAGAGGTGAAACTGGTCTTGCTAGTATATGAATACAATTAAATTGTTGACACAGTATATACATCTCCAAAAGGATACTTACTACCTAAAGACCAAGGCAGAGAAAAATATGTAGATAACATCTATCTATCTATCTATCTATCTATCTATCTATCTATATCTATCTATCTATCTATCTATATCTATCTATCTATCTATCTATCTATCTATCTATCTATCTATCTTAAAATCTGTCTGTCTATCTATCTATCTATCTATCTATCTTAAAGTCTGTCTTTCTGTCTGTCTGTCTATCTATCTATTTTAAAGTATGTATGTCTATCTATCTATAATTAATAAAGCAGTAAAACCTATAAATAACAAACATGCAGCACGTATTACAAATAAGGACAAACATCTTTATATTCTACCCCTCAAAAAAAGATTTCGTTTTACAAAACCTAGTTAAATTAATAAAATTCTGTCGCACAATGCTCCACCGTATATATATATATGGACTGTTTGGTTCCCTAAGCATAGTATAAGGTAGTTTAAAGTATGGGGAGACTGTTGTAACTTTTTTAATACTGTTTTTCTATAAATGGGTTAGTTTTAAATGTATGTAAGAATGCACGTTTATTTCGTGCTTTTGCATGAATCAAAGTGTGGAGTTTATGGACAAGAGAAAAGTTTATTATTGATTTATATAATCATTTCATTGTTTCTTCATGATTATTATGCTCATTAATAAATGCTGAATGACTGTGACTGAGTGAAAGCTGTATGATGAAGGGCAGAATGTCAGACGGGCCTGCGTGCCCAATTCTTAACCCTTTGAAAATAAATTATGTTCGTTCGTTCGTTCTGTATGTCTGCACATGTATTTGTCTGTCTGTCTGACTATTTATCTATCGGTTTATCTGTTTGACTTACTGTTTATCCATTATAAAAGATTGTAAAAGTTCTATGAAACAAAGAGAAACTTACAACCTATGCACAAAGAAAAAGAAATCTGATACACTTGTTAACTGATATCTATCTGTCTACTTGTCTGTCTGTCTTTCTGTCTGTCGGTGTATTGTCTGTATGTTTAAAAATTACTGCTTGCAAAAAGGTTTTCTCATGCAAACGAATTAGTATAATTCTTTCACACATTGTAAAATATAGATAATAATAAATAATAGATATTAATATATTTTATATATAAATGCATATTATAATATTAATTTATATAATAATACATTTCTTTTTCTTTTGGGTCTGTGTGTTTTGGTTTTAGTTAGCGATGTGTTTTTCCCACAACATTTGCTTAATTATGTGATTTAGATATTTGATTTTTGTTTTTAATTGTTCGTTTGTTATTCAAAACCATAGAAAGGACATAATTTTCTGATAGTTTTCCATACTTAAAGCAACAACAACAAAAAAGTATTAATAAGCTTATAAATATACAAAACACTATCAGTTCATGCTGACAAATAAAGACATATAAATATCATACAAAACATTTGTTAAATAAATACGTGAATGTATTTGAATGTCTCATTTCTTCGCTGAAATCATATTTACCAGAGAAAAACTTTAAGACCTAACAAAATAATACACAATAATAAACATGCATATCAATAGTAACTGGCGCGTGTTATTAAGTAAAATGCAGCAATCTTAACCTCAGAACTGAAGGAAAGAAGGCTTGGAAACTCTCAGATGTCAGGAAAAAACAAACTAATCTTAAGCTAATGCAAATCTCTGGTCCACTCCTCTCACGTGACAAAAGGCAGTACTTTTAACAAATTCTTTGCTGCCACCAACAAATCCTCCAGCAGGAAAGTACTTGACAAGGCGCTGGGAACATTTCTGAGAAGTAAAGAGAAGTCTAGCTTGGAAAACAATCAATTTTTTTTAGGAAAACTTTACCATACATGAACTCCAGAGTGCTATGGGTAAGCTACAGCTAAGAAAATCACCAGGACCAGACAAAATATCAAATGAAATGATCCTTCATCTGGACCCTGTAGGAAAGTCCACATTGCTCAGCTTCATTAACATGACCTGGCAAAGTGGAGTACTACCAAAATCTTGGAAGTCTGCCATAGTTAGACCTATACTGAAAAAGGAAACTCAGAAGATGACCTATAAAAGTTTAGACCAATCTTATTGACTTCCGACATTGGTAAGCTAGCAGAACGAATGCTTAACAATAGGCTGTACTGGTGGTTGGAATCCTCGGGGTCCCTCAGTAATTTTTAGGCAGGCTTCCGCAAAGGATCAAGAACCGAAGACCAGTTATTTCTCCTCACTGAAAGTGTGAAAGACTGTTTTTTTTTACGCAAGAGAAACTCTGTAGCTGTCTGTGTAGACATCCAGCAGACATACGACAGGGTCTGGCGTAAAGGCTTGCTGTTAAAGATGCAAAACATGGGCATACACGGAAAAATGTATCAAGGGTTAAAAACTAACTGAATAGCAGGACCGTACAAACTCAGGTCAGTAACAGACTGTCAAACAAATACACCGTGGAGGAAGTCTGCTACAAGGTTCTACTCTTAGCTGCACCTTGTTCCTAGTCTTTACAAATGACCGCCCTGACCTGCTGAACACCCACAAAGCCATGCTTGCCAATGATCTTGTCATATCGACTAGTGGAACAGACCTGCGGCTGGGTGCTGAGAGACTTAATACATCCCTCCTAACAACAAACTAGCAAAGACTGAACTGAAAGTAACTCTTGATGGTGCTCAAATCATGAAAGAAAAAAGTCCACCATACATTACTTGATGTGAAACTAGAGATAAAATTGAACTTTAAAGAGTTCATGGGTGGACTAGCAGAAAAAGGATCCAAAAAACTAAACTTACACAAGCGGCTTCCAAGAACATCCTGTGGAGCTGACAAAGTAACACTCAAGCAACTGTACACAGGATGTGTTAGATCTATAATAGATTACAACCTCCCCCTACAGATCACAGCATCCTGGGGTGGTGACAATGCAACATTCAGACAACTGTACACAGGATATGAAAGATCTATAAAAGATTACAACCTCCCCCTACAGGTCACAGCACCAAAGAGCTCTCGTACACAATTATACAGAATCCAGAACCAAGCCGTTCATTTCATTTGTGGGGCACTGAAATCAACACCCACAGCTGCATGTCTTCTTCTTCTTCGTTCGCTTCTACCACCAAGATCGCTGCGTTATCCTGCTGAATTTACTCTTATGGACCTCGATGTGTCCCGTGGTCCCCCTGTGGTCCCCGAGAGGCAGACAAGAGATCCCCGAAAGGATCACAAGTTGTTCATAGTATCGCGGGGCTTGGGCCTGAATTCTTGGTGGGTCGCAGAAGCGGGATTGCATGACACCATAGTTTTCGTTCCACCAGTTTAATCTAGAGTTAAACTTTCTCACCGGAAAACCTCAGCGTGTTTTAGATATCAGTATATCCCCGCTGGGTGAGAGGTGGTTGCCCAGTTTTTCCGGTGAGAAAGTCCAACGACTTTCTCACCGGAAAAACTCAACGTGATTAATATACGCATACATCCCCGTCGGGTGAGAGGTGGTTACCTTTCTAGACTGCACTGGTCCAGCGTGTCTGACTTCAGCATTTTTTTGGTCGTGGCCTCTAGCCTTCCTAGTTGTGACCAGGAAGGTGCTTTTGTCCCGGAGGACGAATCCTCGCCACTAGTAAGTTTCAGAGTCGGTTTAGGCGTATTATCCCAGTATGGGCGTGTTTAGGACGTAACCGACCTCTAGAGCGGAGGTACCGTGACATGAGTAACCATCAAGTTTCACCCCTGGTTTAAGCCTGTTTAGGCATATTTAACCAGTATGGGTGTATATCGGACCTGGCCGGCCTCTAGAGCAAAGGTACCGTTGTAAGAGTATGAGTTGCTCTCGCCGCGATACTACTGGGCATACCGATTAAGCTTCACTTTATCCTTTCCATCACCTTTTCACATCAGCGTCGCACGGCAACGCTAATTGCTTTTTCGCATTTTCTTCATTGGCCGGGAGGAGTTTCACTCCACTCGCGGCATCCGAAGAATCTCGCCTGCAGTGTCTTAACTCCTAGCTTAAGCCGGTTCAGGTAATTCAACCGGTATGAGTTCACATAGGACGTGGCCGACCTCCAGAGCAGAGGTGTCGTGATTTGAGCAGTCCTGACCTCGAGACTACTGATTACTTCACTTAATCTTTTCTTTCACTTTTTCCACAGTGGAGCCGCTCGGCAACCCCATTCGCACCTTTCTTCACTGGCCGGGAGGAGCCCCACTCCACGCACGGCAGCTGAAGAATCTCGCTAGCAACGGGTTTTAAATCCGAGTTTTCCTTCTCTAAGATGAGCTACCAAACAAGACTCTCATCTGCCCGAAACGTCTCGTTTTCATGCGCCAGATATTCGACTTCGCTCCTACTCCTGTGAGTTTGAACAGTTCCGCCAAGAGAAGGCCAGGAGCTGGACTTGACTGTAAGCGGCTATTTGAGACGCACGCCTTGGAGACATTTAATTGGAGTGAAGAGCGTATCCACCACCCCACCTCCGGTTATGACAGTCCTTAGAACTAAAGCTGCATGTGAAATTGATGCAAACTTAGAGCCATTAGTTATAAGACGTGAAAAGTCAACCATTGAGGCAGTAGAAAGATATAAACGCAAGCATCCAGACCGTCCTAACAGAATAATGCTAGATAATTGGAAGCATAATAATAGACTGAAACTGAAAACTCCAATGCACATAGCAGAACAGTTAAACACAAGACACAAACTCCCTGAAGACAGAGAAGAATTTACAAAGTACCAGACATCCTACCAAACACAAACTACACACTTCCTCGCACTAACACCAGACTCAAGAACAAATTAGTGAACAGATCATCAGATCCCAAACCCTGTCTATAGATATCAGAGGAAATGAACATGCTGGCAGACTGGCAAAGAGTGGAGCGACCATGTCACAGTCCTAGATCTCCACCAACATGAGAACAGCTAAACACATACACAACAAATGCAAGCAGCAGTGAATGGACAGCAGGCCAAGTAATCCAAATGGAAGATCCCAACTGCCAAAGACTAACCCCGGAGACCACATCAACAGCTTATGTCGTAGAGACCAATGCACAATTTTCAGGTTGAGAACAGGACACATCACCCTCAATAAGCACTCACACAGAGTGGCCGCTGACCACACACCATACTGCATTCACTGCAACAGACAAGAAGAAGAAACTGTTAAACACCATCTGCTGGACTGCAATGCACTGAAGGACCTTCAGAAGCACCTGATACCACCAAACTCCTCCCTCACCGACGTTCTGTATGGAGATGTAGAACAGCTGAAGAGGACCTGTATGTTTCATTATCTGGCACAAGGGAAAAAGAGTGAAAACTTGTAGACCCGGGGATCGGAAAAGTCAAAATGAAAGTTGTGTGGGATTTGATGTTTACATTAGATTGAATATATTCGCAGATATAATCATGCGATTGTGAATATTTCTTCATGGGTGTTTAATGGTGGGCACTTTTTCCCTTTAACGTTTTCTTTTTCGTGGTATTACACTGAACATTTTTTGTATTTAGCTTACGATGTTTCTATAGGTCTCTGGTAGTTCTCGTAGACTCACTGCCCGTTCATGGAGGGTTAAGAAAATTAATTTAAAAATATATCTCAGATTTAGAACCAGCACACTTATGTCAGAAATAAACTTACCCCCTAACAATGCAGACATTGAATAAACTGTGAGAAACATCTGTCTGTCTGTCTGTCTGTCTATATGTCTGTCTGTCTGTCTGTAAGCATTATGCCACAGAAAAGAAGATTAGCATCAGGCAATAATTCTGTTACCGGACAATCTCCATTTACTTCCTTAAATCTCAATGCATCGGAGAAATGACTTTCTCTTGAAAAATAATATTTTCTGATGCAACAAAAAAAAACATGAAAATGCAAAGTATCTGAGACATATCTCTCTCTCTCTCTCTCTCTCTCTCCTTCTGGTCCACGCCAACCATACGTTGGTCGTCACTGCACAACATATAGCCATATAATACAATGCCAGCCACAAGCACCAACACCTATAGGCGTCTGTACTACTACAATATATGTGTTTAAAGTGTGCAAAAGTTTACATAGATAACCACTTTGAAACTTGACAGACACAACAGCAAACCCACATATAGGCGAAGAGAACATCTTTACCAGAATCAAACGTGCACTGAATGAGGTGAACAACTTTACCAGAATCTAATGTGCACTGAATGACGTGAACAACTTTACCAGAATCAAACGTGCACTGAATGACGTGAACAACTTTACCATAATCTAACGTGCACTGAATGACTTGAACAACTTTACCAGAATCTAACGCGCACTGAATGACGTGAACAACGTTCAACCTGCCCAACATATCACATACAGTGTATCCAAAGCACCATATGAGGCGCTATCTGTGTTTAGATTGTGTGAATGGTTGTGTGAAATACAACTGATGGATAATCAATCAATTAAGTGCCGTGCCGCGATCATTTCTCTCCACGATTTAGACTTGATGATGAGATCCTGCGATGACTTTCTTCCTAGCCACACTGACAGCCCATCTAGTCTCTTTCTTCCTCTGTCTCTTCTTCCCTAAATTTTTCCAGTTGCCACAGTGTGTTCCAATTTTCCTCTTCTAAGAAAGAGAATCTCGCTTGTCTGCCTCTGGTCTATGCCGTAATTTGCCTTTAACTCCAGCCTCTCTTAAGACTTCTTCATTAGTTTTCTTGGCTGTCCATGGTACCTTCAACATCCTTCTTATGAACCACATTTCCATGGCCTCCATTTCTCGTTGTACTCTCTTATTCATGAACTATGCTTCACATTCATAAAACACAACTGGATCGATGAAACATTTAAGTACTCGGAATCTTGTTTCCATTGATACGGATCTGTTGCACAAGATGTTTCTCATTTTCTGGAAAAGAGAAGAAGTCTTAATGGAGATAAAGATGAATATGACAAAATAGACAAATAAATAAGACACACATGCAATAAAGCTAAGTAGAGTGGCTAAATAAGAAATCTAATGAAATAGAGACACACCATCATGGAAACACAAGAGATATGTACAAGCAAATAAATGAGTTAACAAACAAAAGGGCATACCATAAGACTGGTTGCCTGAAGTCAAAAGAGGGGCATACAATATTGGACAGAGATGAAATAACGGCACGATGGTTCGAATACATTAGAGAACTCTAAGAGGACAATAAAGGCGAAATAGATTTACGAAATAATAATGAAGGTCCTTCCATATTAAAGGCAGAAGTGGAAGAAGCCATCAAACACATGAAGAACAACAAAACACCAGGACCAGATAAAATCACCAAGGAAGAATTGGAAGCATTAGGAGATCTTGGGATAGAAATAATTACCAGATTGCTGAATGATATCTATAACAGTAGGTATGTCCCATCAGACCTTTTGCAATCAGTTTTCATTGCACTACCAAAGAAACAACGTGCAGTTGAATGTGAAAATCATCGAATCATTAGTCTCACGGGCCATGTTAATAAAATCCTGCTTCGTATTGTCATGATAAGAGTCAGGAGCAAAATAAAACCAACGTTTCATTTCTTTTTAGTTTTTGTTAATCAAGGAAGCACTCCTTGCTCTTATTTTGTTCCTCTTTTAGTGAGAAACTGATTCGTTTCCATTGTATTTAAAATTTTCGCATGTATAACTACATTAGTATGAAAACTGCTTTATGTATATTTAATTGCACATATTTCGACATTAAATTTTATTTGCAATTTTATGCTTCATGATTTATGTTTTCAGCTTAAAACTTGTTCCGTGATTCTACCCTTTTTCTTGCACTGTGCTCCCTTAAGCAGTATCGGCTGGTACTGTTAGTTTGTAACAGTTTTTAAATCATGAAACTGAGCATATATGTCAGAAAGAAACTCACGACCTACAGATGTAGACAGAGACTATCATGTAAAATATAAAGTATCTATCTGTCTTTCTGTCTGTCTGTCTATCTATCTGTTCTCTCCGTTGTGTCTGTTCTGTCTGATTTATCTGTCTGTCTGCTTGTCTCCTATTAGAAAAAATTTTTGCATGTCATACGAATGAAAAAGTTAACTTACAAGCTATGGAAACAGAAAATAGACATGAAATGCAACTGATTAATAAATGATATAGTTCAATATAAATCCATCCATCAATCTATCCGTCCATCTTTTCTTTTATCTATCTATCTATCTATCTATCTATCTATCTATCTATCTATCTATCTATCTATCTATCTATCTATCTATCTATCTATCTATCTATCTATCTATCTATCTATCTATCTATCTATTGTGGATAAGGCACGTTTAGATCGAGGGATGTACAACTGTGACCGAAAAGTCATTGTCCACGTGATTGATAGTTAGTTTCGGAAAGAAACTGAGGGGGTGATTCATAAGTTCTCTGCATAAGATACAAATACTTGAAACTTACAGTTGATATCAGGTGCATTTGTAGATCAGGTTAATGTAAGATTAAACACCAAGTTTCAAGAAATTAACTGCAACCAATTTTTTTACAGGTTACTGAAATGATAAAGGGGGGAGAAATTGAGAAAATGGATACAATTTCTCATAGAGCAGTCATTCGATACCTCTGCATCAATGGCTCATCATTGAGGGAGATCCATGAGGATAATGTAGAGATTCTAGGGGAGAGTGCCCCTTTTTAAAGCAAAGTGAAGAAATGAGCTGCTCAATTCAAACATGGAAAGGATAGTTTGGAAAATGATCCCTGTCCAGGAAGACCAAGAACGGTAACCACCGATGAAACCACCGTCAGAATCCATGACATGATAATGGAGGATTGACGACTAACTGAGCGTTACGTTGCTACTGAGTTGGGCACCTACCAAGAACGTGTTCATGCCATTATTCACAATGATCTTCAAATGACAAAGGTCTATGCTCGATGGATCCCGAAACTTCTTGGAGCTGATCAGGAACAACAGCGTCTCAACATGTCAAGTGACAATCTTGACCATTTTTCGGCAGATCCTGAAAAGTTTCTTCATCAATTTGTGACTATGGATGAGATTTTTGTTCATCATTTTCAACCAGAAACCAAAGAACAGTCAAAGCAGTGGAAACATCATGGATCCCCACCTTCAAAGAAAGCAAGGGTGGTTCTGTCTGCAGGCAAAGTGATGGTTTCCATCTTTTGGGATTCAGAAGGTGTGCATTGGTGGACTATCTTCAAAAGGGGAGAACGGTCACCAGGGCCTATTACACTAATCTTGTGAAGAAACTGCTGGTAAAACTGAAGAAAAAGAGTTGAGGGAAATTGACGAGAGGAGACATCTTTCAGCAAGACAATGTTCCAGTTCACAAGCTGGCGGTGGCAATGGCTGCCATTCATGACTGCGGCTTTCAGCTTCTTGAACATCCTCCTTATTCCCCAGATTTGGTCCCTTGGGAATATTACTTGTTACCAAACTCAAAAAAGAGCTCAGTGATGGCAAATTTGCTTCAGATGATGACGTCATTCATGCTGTAGACCACTTTCTACTGGCACCAGATGCTGACTTTTACAAAGAAGGGATCCGTATGCTCCAGGATAGCTGGACTAACTGCATGAAAGGGGACTATGTTGAGAAATAACCCAACAAAGTTGTCCACAAATAATCCGTTGTACCTTATGTCGAGAACTTATCAATCACCCCTCGTGTGTGTGTATGTGTATAAACACTGTCGGGATTCCGTTTAATAGAGCCACGTGTGTGACCTGGACACTTAACAAAACAGCTGAGAAACACATAAATGCCTTTGAATGTAAATGCTACAGAAGAGTTCTTCAAATATCATGGACACAAGAACTTAATATTGAAGAACGCTGTCTTATATATATATATATTATATATATATATATATATATATTATATATATATATATATATATATATATATATATATATATATATAAAGCTGTTACGGAAACCAACTCCGATGAACGCAGACAACAACAACCGAAAGAACACATTCAACGGCCCCAAGAATGTGACAAATAGCGGATTCTGGAACGTAAGAACGATGGCCGCGACGTCAAAAACTGCTCAGGTAATCCAGGAAATGGATAGATATCACCCATACGTACTGGGCATCAGTGAAATGTGATGGCCAGAAGCAGGGAAAAGATCGGCGGAAAACAGTAAGTTAATCATGCAGTCAGGCAGAGACGATGGTTAATATCAAGAAGGAGTGTGTATAATTATGTCAACTGCGGCATCAAAGAGCATTACAGAATAGGAACCAGTGAACAGATGTATATTATGAGCACGATACAAAAAAAAAACTCATTTACAAAATCCCTAAACACGTCATCCTTATCGTTATGGGAGACTTCAAAGCCAATGTAGGAAAAGATAACAAAGACGTCGAAAGGTAATGGAAAAAGAAGGAATTGATACGGTAAATCAGAAGAGAGAAAGATTAGTTGAACCATGTCTAACAGAGGGCATGCCCATTGGAGGAACAATATTTCCATACAAAGAGATACATAAAACAACATGGATATCTCCAGATGATATATCCAGAAATCAGATAGATCATTTTTATATTACAAAGCAATTGAGAACATGTCTGCTAGATGTAATAGTATATAGAAGTGCAGACTTCAACAGTGATCACAATCTGTATATAGGGAAAATAAGAATAAAACTGAAAAGCTAACACAAGAAAGCAATACTCAGAAAGATAAACAGTCAAAGTCTACAGGATGAAAATACTAAGAGTAATTTCAATCTTGAAATTACCAAACAGTTTCCCCCACTCAATGAGGAAGAGACAGATATAGATGAATTAATCCAGCACATCCATAATCACTGCAGGAAAAGGAAGCGTTGGGCTGCAGTCAACAAGAAGAAAAGCATGGATATCATACTCACGTCAAAGACGAGCAGCCAAATTACCCATGTTGAATGTAAAGACAGATCGTGGAAAAGATTTGGCAAAAGCAACATACACAGAGCAAATGAGTGACATAGCACATCATATGCATTGTTTATAGATTTTGAGAAAGCCTTTGACAGTGTCAACAGAGATGCACTGTGGAAAATCCTAAGATGGCATGGCCTCGCCCATAAGATAGTGAATGTAATCAAAGCCCTATACGAGGGTTTTAGTGCAAATTGATCTGTGGAGAACATACCGTCAGCGGCTTTAGGGTACAAACAGGAGTGAACTAGGGATGTGTACTATCACCAACATTATTTAACTTGTCAGTAGATTGGTTAATGAAGAAGGCAACATCAGACAAATGCGGAGGATTACATTGGACCCTTGACACAGTGCTGGAGGACCTTGACTTTGCATACGACATTTGTCTCCTATCAAGCAGCCACAAAGATATGCAAAATAAAATAAACAAGCTAACTCAGAATGCAAACAACATAGGACTAAAGATCAACGTAGGAAAGACAAAATTAATGAAGCAAAATGTGAACAACATAAATGTACTCACAGTAGATAGCAAGTTAGTGGAGGAATCAACGAATTTGTATATCTTGGTAGTAGAGTAGTAGAAAATGGAGACAGCACAGAGGACACCAACAGTAGACTTACTAGAGCAAACCAGGCTTTTGCAATGCTGCAGACTACATGGAAATCTAAAAAACTAAACATGACGACGAAAATCAGGATATTTAAGAGTAATGTTCTAAGTGTACTATTCTATGGAAGTGAATTCTGGAAAATCACCAAAACAATAGAAGACAAGTTGAATTCTTTCCAGACTAAATGTTTACGAAGAATTAGAAAAATATTTTGGCCAAACACTATAAGAAATAACATTTTATTGGTAGAAATGCAGATGAAGCCACTGACAGCAATTATTGAGGAAAGACACTGGCTATGGCTGGGACATGTGCTCCGAATGTCTGACAATTCAATATCAAGATTAGCACTAAGATGGACACCACAGGGGTCAGAAGAAGTAAGGGTAGACCACAAGAGACATGGAGAATAACAACAGAAATGATTTTGAGCAGTAGAGGGCTCACTTGGGCAAGAGCAGAAAAAAGGCACAGGATAGTCATTTGTGGAAAACCCTTGTGGAAGTCTCATGTACCCTGGGTACTTAAGGTTCAGGAGAGAAAGAGAGAGAGAGAGAGAGAGAGAGAGAGACAACATACAAAGAACAATACAATAAAGTAAAAAGAATGTATAAACTAGGTAAAATGTAGGAACATCTTTATTACTTAACGACTACAAAGTTGTGACGTTTCGGCACAAGCCTTAATCATACAAAAACATACAGGACGAAGAAATAGAAAGATGAGATAAAGTATAGATTCACATGAATATTATTTTTAAAAGAATAAAAAATGTAAATAGAGTACTTAGTTGTAAACTGTAAGGTGTGGCTTGTCCGGCGGTGTGTGCCAGGAATGGATTTAGTAGAAGTGGAGACTGTTTAAATGGAGACCTGTGATATGTGGTTGGTGGGTTGTAACTGGGGGTGGTGGATGGGGAACCGGGCCGGGGAGAGAGAGTGATACAATGTTGATCTAGCCAGGAGAAGGTGAAATAGATGATTAGGGAATAGGGGTTGCAAAGTGATGCTGTGAGGAGGGATGGAGCTTAGTGGAGAGGTACTATAATGATTGAAGAGAATGTTAAGTGTAGCCGAACAGCGAGTTTAACCCATGTGGCTTCTGCGTCCCATAATATTGAATGCAGCGATTCTCAAGCGCCAAGCGCTTGTGTCATCTGCGTAACAGTGTTTGATGGCTGTTACCAGAAAATCAGATTTGCTTCTGTGGTTGGGGCCATTGAAATGACTTGGGGCTGGTTTCGAAGCATGCTGGGCGATGTCGTACAGATGTTTTTGCATGCGGTCCCCTAATCTGAGGCCAGTCTCACCAATATACGTTATCCTGCATCTTTTGCAAACATTGACATATATCACATTACGGGACTCGCATGTGAATCCCTCATGAAGAGTGATGATAGTTTTGGGAAAGGTGATCGTTGTCGTTTCGCAGACTACCGGGCAGGTAACGCAGCGGGGGCGGTTACATTTTCTGGTGCCAACATATGTAAGGCTCTGCTTCAAGTGGCTGTGGACGAGGATGTCCTTAAGGTTGGCTCACGTTTGTATGCCACCAGGGGTGCTTCAGAGAAAATGTCGCGAGTGTCGGGGTCGAGGTGGATTAGCGTCATATGACGATAAAGAATTTTCTTAACCATCTGACCATGCAGGTAGAAAAGCAGTACTAACTTAACTCTGTCAGATGGAGTAACAGGCTTTTTCCTGAATACTTCTTTGTGACTTCACGAAGGACCTTTTCTTGGTAGTGGGGATGACGGAAAAATTCTAATAACCTGTTGGACTGATCTATATAATCCAGATTATCCTGACATATGCAGCGAAGACGGAGGAGTTGGGAGTATGGGATGGAGTTCTTACAGGCTTCAGGATGGGAGGAGGTGTAAAACAAATAGGTGTAGCTGTCGGTTGTCTTGTAAAATACAGAGGTGACAAGGCTGTTTGTGCCAATATAAATTTTAATATCTAAAAAGCTGACAGACTTGTCAGTTTCTGACATAAGTGAATTTTATGTTATTATTTCTGACACAAGTGAATTTTATGTTATTATTTCTGACATAAGTGAATTTTATGTTATTATTGAGTGAGTTGGCGAATTCAATAAACTTGTTTAGCTCTTCTTGTGGCATACTTATGATTCCAGTTCCATCATCGGTGTACCTTTTATACAATTCTGGAAGTCTGCCAGTGTAGGTTTCCCATAATTTGACTCACAGAAAGCCCATCAGTAGCCATGCTTAACAGGGACCCATTTTCGTTCCAATGGCAACATCACTGATTTTCTTGAAGTATTCGCCGTTGAATTCGAAAGAATTTAGATTTAGTACTGGCTGTGTAAGTCTAATTATGTTAGTTGGGGGGGGGGGGGGGGTGAGGGTCTTTGTCTAGAAAATAGCGGAGTCCATCATCGTGGGGGATAGAAGTGTATAGAGAGCAGACATCAAGGAGAAAGATGTGATAGGTGAGGTGTTGAGAGAGTGTGATCGTATCAAAAGTTGTTAAGGCGTGGTTGGTAACTTTCAAAAAAGAGGGAAGTTTGTGTACTAGCGGCTGGAAAATGCTGTCCAAAAAGTCAGAAATGTGCTCAGTGGGGCATGAACATGCTGATACAATGGGACGTCCAGAGTTACCTGGTTTGTGGATTTTAGGAAGAAGAGAGAAGGTAGGTCCACCTTCTATCTCCCTTAAAATGTCCCAGATGTGGACTTAGCACAGAGCTAAGTTCATACTACTTTGTAGAACAATTCATGCTCACAGTTTATATTTCTTACATAGAGCTACGTTACTTCTTATAAAAAAGCGTGCATCCGTTTGTTGAAGGTTCAGCCTTATTTTTAATGAATATGTTTACATTAAGAAACAACACAAAGATTCAGAAAGAAACTTACGACCTGTCCATGCAGGCAACGAATTTTACGTGACAAACATTCAACCGTTAAATCTGTCTATCCATTTGTCTGTCTCTCTGTCTGTCTGTCTATCTGTCTGTCTGTCAGTCTATCTGTCTGTCTGTCTATCTATCTGTAATTCTGTGGGAGATAAAACATTCTTACTTTTAAAAAAAATGTTTTTCCAATGACACTGATGGATACTATTTAACAACTCATTACTGGTTATAAATAACTTATTTGTCCGTTTCATTTTTCATTTATATTTCTGAACAAACACGTCTTCTTAAGATTTATTTTCTTTTTCCCTCCTTAGTAATTCTATTTATGTATTCCATCTGATTTAAAGAAAGCAAAATCAAAATAAAATCCCCGTTTCTATGTCACTAAGACATATTGGAGATAAGGGTGTTAGGCCAGTATTTCCACGACCTTAGGCATATGAAAGTGTGACCCCAGGGCCTTTTTGGTGTGCACCAGAAAAATCCCCATTTGGGACTTGAACCTGATGCCATTAGATTAGTGTACCAAGTACCTAATCTCTCAGCTAATCAGGCCACCATTTCATGTGATCTGCTTATTTTATATATTAAATGTTAAGCATTTACATGTAATTTACTAACTTATTATTCCAAGTCAAAGAAAAGATTTGCTTTAAGTTGTGCCTTCCAATTAAAAAAAACGCAAATAAAACGCACATAAAAACAAGAAATATCACTTCAACGTCTGTTAAGGCACTTGAATTTACTTCATTAAATCTCATTACATCAAGAAATGAAGGCTCTTTAGAAATAATAATTTCTAATTAAAACATTTTGAAATGCAAAGTATCTGAGGCATATTAATACATGTTATGTATTTAATTTTTCTTCTTTGCAAATAACACGTGTATTATGTGAATTTAGTCTCATAATTTTTAACAATTATGTCAAGAAAAAAGTCAGCAAGCAAATTGATGTCAAGTATTTTCGATTTATTTTTACACCTCATATTGTAAATAATATTTTATTCGTGGAAATATACTTTGTTCCTCTTTTTGTTAGTCAATCAGGGATTCTCAACTCTCAGTTTATTTCTCTTTTAATCAGAAAATGGTACGTTTTCACTAAATTTAATCTGTCTGCTTGTATAAGTAAATTATTTTCAAAATTTCTTCTTTGGTATTTAATAATGGGCATGTCCATGTTTTACTTTCTTTTTTCCTGTTGTGTATGGCACTTATGATTTTGTCACACGCTTCTACGTTTCTTTTTGTACTGCGCTTCTGTGCGCAACGCTGAGTGCTCTTGCTAGTTTTCAACTTTCTCTCCATTGCTGACACAAGAACATATATGTCAAAAAGAAACTTACCACCTAATGACGTAGACAAAAACAGTACATGAAAATCATGTTATCTATCTATCTATCTATCTATCTATCTATCTATCTATCTATCTATCTATCTATCTATCTATCTATCTATCTATCTGTCTGTCTGTCTGTCTGTCTGTCTGTCTGTCTATCTATCTATCTATCTATCTATCTATCTATCTATCTATCTGCTTGCCTGTCTGTCTGTCTGTCTTTCTATATATATATATATATATATATATATATTTGAACGGAACATGCCTCGGAAACGTCGAACTTTAAAGCGATAGAAAAGCAATTCTTAAAGTATATAGTATCAACATATGTGGCAGTTAAGACAGTCATTTGCAAGTCCCTAATAGCTCTCCTGTAGGCCTCTTGGTTGTAAGCAAGATGCCCTGTTGCAGATCATCAACGATGTCTTGCAGCCATCTTCGTCTTGGTCTTTCTTTCTTTCTTTTCTCCATTATGTAGCATTCCAAGACGGTCTTCTAATATGTGGCATAAATGATAAAAAGGAGGAATTAGTGGAGGGAATGAAAGGGATACAAATAAAGATCACGGGAGCTGCAGACTGTGCACAAATACATCAGAATTATGTATGCCTTTCTCAGGAGTGTGTGAGCAAGGAAGAGCAAAACAGGCCGTCGGAGTGATCACAGAACTAAGCAATGCTGGCAAAATCTTGGAAGCAAAGTATGTATCAGACAAAATTATAACCTCCAAATAAAGGAAAATGAGGCAACCACAACCTATGCCCATGTATATGCTTCTTGTAATGCACCAGACATGGAGGAAGAATGTGAGGAGTTCTTTGACAAACTCTGTCATACACTAAACAATACAAGTAAAGAGGAAAATGTTATAAACATGGGGGGAGGGTGTGTTTGTGGAGGGGGGTGGACAGGATTTAGTGCAAGACTTGGAACTGGTAGAGCTGACGCTGCAGTCCACCTGTGTGACTTCTGTGACCAGCAGTCCGTTAAAATTGAAAATGGTAGCAGACTCCTAGAACTGTGCAACCAAATATGATCTTTTTTATATCACAAACAAATTATTTGAACACAGAGAGTCCCGAATACGATAGTTATACCGAAAAGGATGAGCAAAACATTTTTTAAATCATAATTTATAGATAGAGAAACTATAAATGTATAATCTTAATCTGCATCCTTTGCACTTCAAGTAGAAGTCACATCATGTGTCACGTGATCACGCGGAGCTTAAACAAATTCACGGGTGCTGAAGTTTCCTTTCGTCAACGTGCTGTTATTGAGTTCCTTCGTTAAAGAGGAAATACCCACTTTTGAAATTCACCAAAGACTTCAACTTGCTTATGGATATGTGTGTATGAGTGATAACAGTGTTAGGAGCTAGGTGAAACATTTCAAAGATGAAAACACGAACATTATAGATATGTCTCGCAGCGGTCGCCCTCGAACTGCCTCCACTGAACGCAACGTGGAAAGGGTTGATGACATCATTAAAGAAGACAGGCGTGTCACAGTATCTGAAATCGCTGTAAATCTTGGAATAGGACACAGTGGACACAGTGCAGTACAGGAAATGATTGAAACCCTAGGTTATAGGAAAGTTTATGTCAGCTGGGTCCCACAGGAGAGAACGTCCAGAGAGCAGTGCGCCTGGGCCGCCTGTCAGCTGGAACGGAATTCTACCAGGAGGGTATTTTCAAACTTGAGGAGCGATGGGGAAAATGGAGATTATGTTGAAAAGTGAGAAACGGACTCAATTAAGGTGATAAATTTAAATTTTCTCTGTCTATAAATTCTGATTTAAAAAACAAATATTTTGCTCACGACTTTCGGTATGACCCTCGTATATACTTGGTACAAATGGAATGATTTGACATGCAGAAGTAAAATTGATTTTATACTAGAAAGGAACAACAAGAAAAGGTCAGTCATTGATGCAAGAGCAATATCGAGCCTGAGTTCAAGCACCGACCACAAAAGAAGTAGTAACAGTCATCAGAACGCACACTAAAAGCCTTAACAGAACTCCCAGTGATCTAGACTACATTGAATATCGAACTGCCAGAGGATGCTCTAAGCAGGTAATAAAAGAAGCAAATGTTAAATCACGTAAAGAAGACAGGCGTGTCACAGTATCTGAAATCGCTGTAAATCTTGGAATAGGACACAGTGGACACAGTGCAGTACAGGAAATGATTGAAACCCTAGGCTATAGGAAAGTTTATGTCAGTTGGGTCCCACAGGAGAGAACGTCCAGAGAGCAGTGCGTCTGTGCCGCCTGTCAGCTGGAACGGAATTCTACCAGGAGGGTATTTTCAAACTTGCAGAGCGATGGGGAAAATGGAGATTATGTTGAAAAGTGAGAAACGGACTCAATTAAGGTGATAAATTTAAATTTTCTCTGTCTATAAATTCTGTTTTAAAAAACATTGCTCACGACTTTCGGTATGACCCTCGTATATACCTGGTACAAATGGAATGATTTGACATGCAGAAGTCAAATTGATTTTATACTAGCAAGGAACAACAAGAAAAGGTCAGTCGTTGATGCAAGAGCAATACCGAGCCTGAGTTCATGCACCGACCACAAAAGAAGTAGTAACAGTCATCAGAACGCACAGGAAAAGCCTTAACAGAACTCCCAGTGATCTAGACTACATTGAATATCGAACTGCCAGAGGATGCTCTAAGCAGGTAATACAAGAAGCAAAGGTTAAATCACGGCAGGAATACACTGAAGTATTAAACAACAATCACAAAGAAGCTATGAACAGATTTATATTAAAATAAAAGAAAAACGCAATGAGAGAGCGAACAGAGCATTTTGACCCAACAGAGATTGTGAACCATAATGGTGATCCAATATGCGAACAAAAGAGGGTATTACATCGCCGGAAACATTACTCTGACAAGTTACTCAATATACCATCCTAGGCGAGAGAAACCCATGATAACAACACAGCTGACACCATAGAACTTGAATCAGACACACTACAAGCTTAAATCAGAGAAGCCATCAGAAAGACAACAATAAACAGGATCTGATGGAATACCCAGTGAGTTAATCAAATGTGCGAAATACTTTTTAGAATACCTTAGCTTCACAGACTATATAACTTTGTGTGGGAAAAGCAACAAACACTACACGACCGGAGAAACGCTGTATTTATTATTATATGCAAAGAAAAAAAAAGGCTGTAATAGAGACTGCAATCAATATAGAGGCATCTCACTGCTAAGCCATACAGGAAAAATGTTCTGCAAGATCCTAGAGAACAGACCAGTGATTTGAAAAACAGTTAAATGAAACTCAGATGCCATCTTTCCCTAAGAGAGAAAAATCTGTCCAATACAATCAGATACTGCACTTAGCTTACGGGTACAAAGAAAAAAAGCATTTGATAGAAAAGCTAGATATAAACTGTAAAGAGGGGGGGGGATTTTAAGCATTAAGGGGTTAGCACGCATCGGATCAACCTATGCAAAAAAAATATACGAAACCAGTCAGTGTATAATTAGAACAAATACAAGACACTCTGAACCATTCATCATAAAATCTGGAGTGAGGAATGACTATGCACTTATCCCTTACTATTCACAAAACACATTGACAACATCTACAAAAAAAGCGAATATACACAGTGAAAAGTACTACTAAAAAAGGTTGCCCAGCAACAAAACGTCAGAAAGAATGCCGATAAACTCACAACATCCCACAGAAGACATAATCTAAGAAAGAATAGCGCTAAATCCACCCCCACCCCCCACAGAAGACATAACAAATAGAAGGACCATGAACGAACTCCTTTTTACTGACGATTAGGGACTTATAGCCACAGCAGAAAAGGACGTAAAGCAGAACTTAGATAATTTAGCATGGTAAAGTAAAAGAAACATCATGAAGATCAGTGCTGAAAATACAGAAGTCATGACTATAGCAAGACAAGAAACTATCTTTCTAGACAATCAGCCCTGGAAAGAAGTCAAACATTGTAAATACCCAGGTAACATAATATCATCCTCCAGGAAAATTAACGCTGAGATGGAGAACAGATGCAATAAAGTAAACCAGGTCACTGGACAAATGACTCCTTTACTGAAAAACAGTTATATCATAAATGAAACAGAAAGGGCACTTTACAACACAATTTTCCTCCCAACTCTATCATATTAATGTCAAACTTGAACACTAACACCTAAGAACAAAAGAAAAATCATCACAACAGAAATGAGGTGTTTAAGAAGAATACTAAATGTGACAAGAAGAGACCAAATAAGGAATGACACCATCAGACCAAAGGCTGGAGTACCACCAGTATTACACTATATCCAGAACCAGCAAGTTAAATGGTTTGGCCATGTTACACGGTTACCACCAGACAGTATACCACAGAAAACATTCACATTAAGAGTTGTACGTAATAAAGGAAGAGGCCGCCCTCACAAGAGATGGAGAGAGGAAATTACAGCAGCATAAGTTTCCTATTGTATAAAGCAAATCGTCGAGACCCATCACTATGTCTATTTGTCGTCCCCGCAACATCGAAAGGTATATGAGGAGTGAGAGAAGAAGATGACGAAAAGAAAGATATATAAATATAATCTATATATCTATTTAGTTGACTGCATTTTGTACTTTGGCCTGTCTGTCTATTTTTTCTGTTTGTTTTCTATTATAAAAGTTTGTAGCATGTTACTGTGAGTGAAATCATAAACTTACATGCTATAGAAACAGAAAACAAACAGCCATGTAATACAATTGTTTCTTAAAAAATCTATCTATCTATCTATCTATCTATCTATCTATCTATCTATCTATCTATCTGTCTATCTATCTATCTATCTATCTATCTATCTATCTATCTATCTATCTATCTATCTATCTATCTAAAAAATGGCTACTTTAAAATTTCATAACATGCACGAGAATTAAATTATAAAGCACCTCTTCATAGCATTGCTTATTTCTTTGCATTTATTTGCTTTATCATTGTTAATCGAACTTTACTTCATTCAGAATTCTTTGTATTTCTTCGTGTTAAATGTGTTTTATGTTATATAAATTGTTTAATATTTAAATTAGGTGTTTTTGGTTTTTGCATTTAATTTTTTTTCATTTATTGTTTCAGTTCAAACAAAAGACATGCTTTGAGACGTATCTTCGAGTGAAAAACTACATTGTTCTTACATTCCTTTATTTTCCCGCATTCTGTTCAATACAGCTTTAACAATGTCACCTCCCCCTCCCACAGAAGATATAATCTAAGAAAGAATAGAGATAAACCCACAACACCTCCCCCTCCCACAGAAGATATAATCTAAGAAAGAATAGCGATAAACCCACAACACCTCCCCCTCCCACAGAAGATATAATCTAAGAAAGAATAGAGATAAACCCACAACACCTCCCCCTCCCACAGAAGATATAACCTAAAAAAGAATAACGATTAATCAACACCCACCTCCACCCCCACAGAAGACATAACCAATAGGGGGACCATGAACGAACTCCTTTTTACTGACGATCAGGGACCTGTAGCCACAGCAGAAAAAGACGTAAAGCAGAACTTATATAATTTAGCATGGTAAAGTAAAAGAAACATCATGAAGATCAGTGCTGAAAATACAGAAGTCATGACTATAGCAAGACAAGAAACTATCTTTCTAGACAATCAGCCCTGGAAAGAAGTCAAACGTTTTAAATACCCAGGTAGTTCAATAGAATAGGCCAAGCAAAGACTGCATTTCAGAGAATGAGAAACATATTGACCAACACATCCTTATCAATGAATGTTAGAAAACGAGTCCTAAAATGCTATATTGAACCTATCTTGTTATATGGAAGTGAATCATGGACAATAGGCAAGTCTGCACAAAAATCATTGGAAGCAGCAGAAATGTGGTTTATTAGAAGAATGTTGCGAATCCCCTGGACAGCAAAAATAACTAATGAAGAATGTAGGAGAAGAGCTGGAGAGACAAAAAACCTTGTCAAAAAGATAAGAGAGAGACAATGTACTTTCATAGGACATGCAATGAGAAGAGGGGGCATTGAAAATATTATAACAACAGGAAAAATAGAAGGAAGAAGATCAAGAGGAAGACCAAGAGAAATGATACTGGACAGTCTGACGGGATGGTGTGAGAGGAGATCACCAACTGAGCTGATGGCCTGCATGAAGGATCGTGTACTCTGGAGAAGCATAATAGCCAACGCCAGTCGGCACGGCACATGATGATGATGATGATGAGTTCAATATCATCCTCCAGGAAAATTAACGCTGAGATGCGTAAACCAGGTCATTGGACAAATGACTCCTTTACTGAAAAACAGTTATATCATAAATGAAATAGAAAGGGCACTTTACAACACAATTTTCCTCCCAACTATATCATATAAATGTCAAACTTGGACACTAACACCTAAGAACAAAAGAAAAATCATCACAACAGAAATGAGGTGTTTAAGAAGAATACTAAATGTGACAAGAAGAGACCAAATAAGGAATGACACCATCAGAGCAAAGGTTGGAGTACCATCTATATCCAGAACCAGCAAGTTAAATGATTTGGCCATGTTATACGGTTACCACCAGACAGTATACCACAGAAAACATTCACATTAAGAGTTGTATGTAATAAAGTAAGAGTCCGCCCACACAACAAAGAGAGATGGAGAGAGGAAATTACAGCAGCATAAGTTTCCCATTGTAAAAGCAAATCGTCGAGACCCACCAATGTCTATTTGTCGTCCCCGCAACATCGAAAGGTATATGAGGACGGAGAGAAGAAGATGACGAAAAGAAAGATATATAAATATAATCTATATATCTATTTAGTTGACTGCATTTTGTACTTTGGTCTGTCTGTCTATTTTTTCTGTTTGTTTTCTATTATAAAAGTGTGTAGCATGTTACTGTGAGTGAAATCATAAACTTACAAGCTATAGAAACAGAAAACAAACAGCCATCTAATACAATTGTTTCTTTAAAAAATCTGTCTGTCTATCTATCTATCTATCTATCTATCTATCTATCTATCTATCTATCTATCTATCTATCTATCTATCTATCTATCTATCTAAAAAATGGCTACTTTAAAATATCATCACATGCACGAGAATTAAATTATAAAGCACCTCTTCATAGCATTGCTTATTTCTTTGCATTTATTTGCTTTATCATTGTTAATCGAACTTTATTTCATTCAGAATTCTTTGTATTTCTTCGTGTTAAATGTGTTTTATGTTATATAAATTGTTTAATATTTAAATTAGGTGTTTTTGGTTTTCGCATTTAATTTTTTTTTTCATTTATTGTTTCAGTTCAAACAAAGGACATGCTTTGAGACGTATCTTCGAGTGAAAAACTACATTGTTCTTATATTCCTTTATTTTCCCGCATTCTGCTCAATACAGCTTTAACAATGTCACTCTCGCCCATTCTCAGCCTGACTTTTATTTTAGTCTGTCCACCAAGACTATCCACCACGTCATTTCCATGTACTTCCACATTCTTACATCCTTCCCGTGCCGCTAAACGTCACACAGGACTCGCATGGTAGACTTCCAAGAGTTCCTGTTTTAGACGAGCTTTTTCAGCCTCATCAAGAGTTGTTATTCCCACTAAACTGGCCTCTCTTAACAATGTCCTCTTTAAAGTTTCACGTGGTTAACCTCTTTTTTTTCGACTTTTTGTGTTCCACTTAATAGCTTGTTTTGGGATTCTCTGGTTGTTTCTTCTCACCACACGACATATACCATCTTTTTTTTCTGATCAACTGTGAGACAGGTTCCTGTTTGCTCATTTATCTTACCTCTGCATTGTTCTTGAATTCGTTCCACTTTATACCGCGTATTTTCTTTAACATTTGTTTTCAAAAGAGTCTTGTCTATTTCTTTAGTTTTTTTTTCAGCTTTCACGTGCATAAATGAGGGTGGATATTCCGTTTGAATTGAATAATCTTAATTTAGTTTGTCTGCTTATAACTTTTGAATTCCATATGTTCTCTAGATACTTGACGGTCAATGCTGCTTTTGCAATTCGAATTCTAACTTCCTTTTTGGTTTCTCCATCCTAGTCTAAATAACTGCCAAGATATACACATTGGTTTACTTCTTCAACAACTGTTTCTTCTACGTATATTTTTCCCTCATGGTTAATGAAAAGTTTCATTATTTGTGTTTTTCCCTTGTTAGTTTCAAGTCATTATTTTACCATCCATTGAAGTCAGGGTATCTGTTTTTTTTTCGTGCATTGATTTCACATGGTCACTGATAAAAGTTATGTCATCTGCAAAATCAAGATCTTCCAATTGGGTCTCATGTACCCAGTCAATGCCCGTTTTACCTGTGCAGCAATTTTTGATTTTAAATTCTATGGCAATTCCCAAAGACAAGGGAGATAATATACATCCTTGTTTCACACCTGGAAACACATCTGGAACCATTCATTTATTCCGTCTTCTGTGTTGACTGCACAAACATATCCATTGTAGAGGTCCCTAATGATGTTGACAATTGTAGATAGTATTCCATATATTCCTAAATTTCTCCACCATGGGTCTCTGTGTTTGATATGAAATGCCTTTTTAAAGTCTGTGAAGTTCAGGATTAATGGTCTTTACTTTTCAATATGTTCTTAAAGTATTATTCTTAGGGTAAAGATCTGGTCGAGACACCTTTTCCCTTTTCGAAATCCTGCTTGTTCGTCTTTCATTGCAGCATCCACTACATTTTTAATTCTATTCAGAATAACTTTGCAAAATACTTTTGACACAACTGATAGTAAGGTTACTCCTCTCCAATTATTGCAATCACTAAGGGTGTCTTTTTTGGTATTTTAACAATGATTCCTTTTTTCCATTTAGAAGGGACATTTTCTTCTTGTCAAACTTTGTTAAACATTCTCCGTAGTTGGCTCATGTTGTCACTGTTGCAGCTGTTATTTCATCTTCTTCACCTGCAGCTTTGTTGCTAGCCATTAGATTCACTTCTGTTTTTATTTCATGCAATGTAATATCATCTAGTTGTATCATTTAGTTGTGGGACTGGTAATTCATTTTCAAGTTCTATCAATTCCTGTGAGCGTTGTCGATTAAGTATTTCTTGGATGTATTCGGCCCATCTTTGCTTTTGGTCTTTACTTAATGTTGATAGTGTGCCAGTTTTGCTAAGCATTGCTCTTTCTTTGGATGCAGTAGTACCTGTTAGCCTCTTTTGTATGTTATATAAAGTTTTGCTGTCTCCTATTCTTGCTTCCTTATTTGTTTCTTTCACCATATTGTCCATGCATTCTCTTGTATCCCTTCTAGCTGAACTTTTTACCTTATTGTCTATTTATTTGTATGTTGCTTTCGCCAGATCTTTTCCTAGATCTGTCTTTACATTCAACATGGTTAATTTGGCTGCTCGTCTCTCATGTATCTATGATATCCACGCTTTTCTACTTGTTTCTTCGCAGTCCAGCAATTGTTTTTGCTGCTGTTATTATGGCTGTGCTGTAAGAATTTCCATAATTCATATATATATATATATATATATATATATATATATATCTGTCTCTTCTACCTCACCGAGTGCAGATAACTTTTGGTAAGTTCCAAATTGAAATTACTCTTGGTATTTTCATCCTGTAGACTTGACTGTTTATCTTTCTGAGTACTTCTTGTGTTGGCTCTTCATTTTTTTTTCTGTTTTCCCTATACACAGATTGTGTTCACTGTTGACGTCTTAACACCTATATGCTCTTACGAAAGACATATTCTGAATTGCTTTATAATACAACAATGATCTATCTGATTTATATTTCTATCATCTGGCGATATCCATGTTGTTTTATGTATCTCTTTTTGTTGAAATAATGTGCCTCCAGTGACCATGCCCTCTGTTAGACATAGTTCAAATAATCTTTCTCCATTCTTACTTATCGTATCAATCCTTTCTTTCCCCATTACTTTTTCAACGTCTTTGTTATCTTTTCCTACCCTGGCGTTGAAGTCTACCATGACAATTAATATGTGTTTAAGGACTTTCTTAATGAGTTGTTGTAGATGGTGAAATTGTCTTTTATTTCATCATCTGCATCGTTCGAAGGTACATAGCATTGTATGACTGTCATTTGTCCGTGCCTTATTTTGTATCTTACTTTTAATATACGTCTGTTCACTCTTTCCAATTCTGTAATAAAGGTAGATAGAGGTGTATGGTGTAGTTTTAGAAAGTGGCAGAGTGAGTGAGTAAAGTGGGAAAAAACGAATAGAAAGTATGAGAATGTATAAATCAAAAATATACATTATCCGATATTTCAGCGTGGGCCTTCTCCGAGGAATATATACACAAACGAGACAAAAGAAATATAACTAAACGAAGAACGTATATTAATATGGCCTCTTCCAGAAGTAGGAAACAGAGAAATGCGTGTCCACTAGAAGAGGCATAGAGACCACTCGGGGCCACACAAAGGATAAGCCGATAGAGCCAATAGTAAAGAAGAGGTGGAGACAGAGGAGGAAAACAGGTGGTTGAAAAATAGGGGGGGGGGGGAGGCAATAGAAACATGATTGCAGCTAGAGGAGAAGTTTCGGGGGGGGGGGGGGAGTAGAGAGATAATGAATGAAGATCATAAACATCTGCAGGGAGAAAATGTGAAACTGGTGAATAGGACTAGACTCTATAAAAGAGAAGGTGGTGATAGGGTGAGGGAGCTAGGAGAAAGAAAGTAGAGTAAAAAAATGGGAGGAGTAGTGGAAAACTAAATAATTTACAGAAAGCTGAAGACGTTAATTCCAGCTGTGTGGAGACAGTCAGCCTGGAAAATAAGGTGCTGTTCTAGGAGCCTCCGAGATCGTACGTCAGCAGAACAAGAGCGCATCGCACTAACAGAAATGTCCTGTATTCCACTGTGGTAGATAAGGCAAAAATGTTTAGCCACAGGTGTACAGAGCCTCTTAGAAATACCGTTAAGATGTTAGTGAAAACGATCTCCTAACCGTAAACCAATTTCCCCCTGTACTTCATACCACAACGTTTGCACATAATAGCATAAATAACGTTGCGTGAAGTGCAAGTGAAACCTTCCTGAACTGATAATGTGGACTTAGGGAAAGAGATCTGGCTAGCCTCGACAACAAACGGACAAGTGTTGCATCTACGGCGTCCGCAACGTCTTGTACCATAAAAAGTGTCATCTGTCTTAAAGTGACTTCGAACTAAAACGCCCTTGAGGTTCTTTTTCCGTCTGTAGGCCACCAATAGGTATTCCTCAAAAGGTTAACGTGAATCAGGCTCGGTCTGGGGGAGATTTCGAAACAGTATGTTTTTAACTGCCAAGCCAAGAGGGTGGTGCGTGAGTATCAGTTTAACTCTGTCCGACCTACAGTGCGATTTAGGGGTGAGAGCTTGTTGCTGTGATATATGGCTGATGCGGTTCCAAGATGACAAGAGAAGGTGTTCTGGGTAGCCGCGTTGACAGAAAAAATCTAGCATTTTATTGCCTTTATCCTGGAAATCCAAATCCTCAGTACACAAACGTCGCAACCTAATAAACTGGGGAAAAGGAATACAGTCCTTACACTCGTATGTTCGTGACATGATCAACGAACTCATTTACAAGACTGGTCTTTCTCCTTCTGCTACTCATCTCCATATCCGTGACAGTTACTTAGGGAAGTCATCCTTTTATCTGCTCCCTAAGATTCACAAACCAGCAACACAGGAAGGTCCATAGTGTCCGCTTGTTCCTGCCCTACAGAACAAATCTCTGACTTTCTCGACAGAATCTTTCAAACCTCTTGTCGCTAGTTTGCCCATTTATCACTACTGCCTCGTCACATCTACTGTATCTTCACTCTTGATGTAGTGTCCTTATACACAGACATCCCGCATGATCAGGGACTTTAGGCCGTCAAGTTCTTTCTGAACAAAAAACGCAATCCCTCTATTCCTACGTCTACTATCCTGCACCTTACACGACTTGTCCTCCAACTTAATTCTTTTGAACTAAATGGCCCATACTTCGACCAGATTAGTGGTGTAGCCATGGCTGCCAAGATGGGCCCCAGCTACGCATGTCTGTTCATGGGCCACTTCGAACACAAGGTTCTGAGAGCCTTTCGAGGCCCATTTTCCGTTCTCTATAGACGCTACATAGATGACGTCATTAGGGTCACATCAGTGCTATAGGAAGACCTTGACAACTTTATCAGTGTTGTAAAGGAGTACAATTCTGTCATGTCTTTCACCTCCCACGTCTCTGCTACTTCCGCTAACTTTCTTGACATTGCCGTTACTGTCGACCCTACCGGGCTTACTAATTCTGACCACTATAAACCTACAGACTTTCACAGCTATCCCTTGTACTCTTGCTCCACTCCCATATCACGTGAGGACTGTATTCCTTTTTCCAAGCATATTAGGTTGCGACGTTAGTGCATTGATGATTTGGATTTCCAGGATAAAGGAAAAAAATGCTATATTTCTTCTGTCAACGCGGCTATCCAGATCATGTTCTCTCGTCATCTTGGAACCGCATTAGCCATATATCACGGCAACAAGCCCTCACCCCTAAACCGTACTGTAGGTCGGACAGAGTTAAACTGGTACTCACGCAGCACCCTCATAGCTTGGCAGTTAAAAACATACTGTTTTGCCATCTCCATCTCCTCCGGACCGAGCCTGATACACGTTAACCTTTTGGGGAACATCCATTGGTGGCTTACAGACGGAACAAGAACCTCAAGGACCTTTTAGTTCGAAGTCGCCTTAAGACAGATGACACTTGTTATGGTACAAGACGTTGCGGACACCGTAGACGCAACACTTGTCCGTTTGTTGTCGAGCTAGACAGATCTCCTTCCCTAAGTCCACGTTATCAGTTCATGAGGGATCACCTGCACTTCACGCAATGTTATTTATGTTACTATGTGCAAACGTTGTGGTATGAAGTACAGGGGGAAATTGGTTTACGGTTAGGAGATCGTTTTCACTAACATCTTAACGATATTTCTAAGAGGTTCTGTACACCTGTGGCTAAACATGTTTGCCTTAACAACCACAGTGGAATACAGGACATTTCTATTAGTGCGATCCGCTCTTGTTCTGCTGACGTACGATCTCGGAGGCTCCTAGAACAACAGCTTATTTTCCAAGCTGGCTGTCTCCACCCAGCTGGAATTAACAATGTCTTCAGCTTTCTGTAACTTCTTTAGTTTTCCACTCCCTCCTCCCTTTTTTAAAACTCTACTTTCTTTCTCCTAGCTACCCCTCCCTACCGCCACCCTATTTTCTTCTCTTGCAACATATTGGTGTTTATAGGGTCTTGTCCTATTCACCAGTTTCACATTTTCTCCTTGCAGGTGTTTATGTTCTTCGTTCATTTTCTCTCAGCTTTCCCTCCTCTGGCAGCTATCATGTTTTTATTGCCCTCCCCCTTTCAATCACCTGTTTTCCTCCTCTCTCTACACCTTTTCTTTACGGTTGGCTCTTTCAGCTTATCCTTTGTGTGGCCCCGAGTGGTCTCTATGCCTCTTCTAGTGGAAACAGAATCCTGTGTTCCCTACTTCTGGAAGAGGCCATATTAAGATACGTTCTTCGTTTAGTTATATTTCTTTTGTCCCGTTTGTGTATGTAATCCTCGAAAAAGGCTCACGCCGAAATATCGGATAATGTATGTTTTTCATTGATATATTCTCATACTTTTTATTCGTTTTTTCTCACTTTACTCACTACCTCTGCCACTTTCTAAAACTACACCATACACCTCTATCTACCTTTATTATATAAACCATTTTTACTGCAGTCGCCATGCCCTTTATCTGTTCCATTCTGTAAAATCTCTTTGCTCTATAGTGGACATAATTATACCAAATATAACGATTTGCTGCGAGTTTTTTCCCTGCTTCTAGCCATCGCATTTCACTGATGCCCAGTTCATCTAGTCTATTCATTTCTTGGATTACCTGAGCAGTTTTTTATGTCGCGGCCATTGTTCTTACCTTCCAGAATTCAATCTTTGTCACATATTTGAGGCCGTTGAATGTGTTCTTTCGGTTGTTGTCTGCGCTCGTCGGAGGTGGTTTCCCCAATGCTCGATTGATTTTATTGTAACATTTCCGTAACAGTTGTTTTCTTTCCGCGTCTAGAGTTGCCTCAAGATGAGTCTCATGATGAGCCTGTTGGTCTTATGCCAAACTCCTGTCAACGCGGCTATCCAGATCATGTTCTCTCGTCATCTTGGAACCGCATTAGCCATATATCACGGCAACAAGCCCTCACCCCTAAACCGTACTGTAGGTCGGACAGAGTTAAACTGGTACTCACGCAGCACCCTCATAGCTTGGCAGTTAAAAACATACTGTTTTGCCATCTCCATCTCCTCCGGACCGAGCCTGATACACGTTAACCTTTTGGGGAACATCCATTGGTGGCTTACAGACGGAACAAGAACCTCAAGGACCTTTTAGTTCGAAGTCGCCTTAAGACAGATGACACTTGTTATGGTACAAGACGTTGCGGACACCGTAGACGCAACACTTGTCCGTTTGTTGTCGAGCTAGACAGATCTCCTTCCCTAAGTCCACGTTATCAGTTCATGAGGGATCACCTGCACTTCACGCAATGTTATTTATGTTACTATGTGCAAACGTTGTGGTATGAAGTACAGGGGGAAATTGGTTTACGGTTAGGAGATCGTTTTCACTAACATCTTAACGATATTTCTAAGAGGTTCTGTACACCTGTGGCTAAACATGTTTGCCTTAACAACCACAGTGGAATACAGGACATTTCTATTAGTGCGATGCGCTCTTGTTCTGCTGACGTACGATCTCGGAGGCTCCTAGAACAACAGCTTATTTTCCAAGCTGGCTGTCTCCACCCAGCTGGAATTAACAATGTCTTCAGCTTTCTGTAACTTCTTTAGTTTTCCACTCCCTCCTCCCTTTTTTAAAACTCTACTTTCTTTCTCCTAGCTACCCCTCCCTACCGCCACCCTATTTTCTTCTCTTGCAACATATTGGTGTTTATAGGGTCTTGTCCTATTCACCAGTTTCACATTTTCTCCTTGCAGGTGTTTATGTTCTTCGTTCATTTTCTCTCAGCTTTCCCTCCTCTGGCAGCTATCATGTTTTTATTGCCCTCCCCCTTTCAATCACCTGTTTTCCTCCTCTCTCTACACCTTTTCTTTACGGTTGGCTCTTTCAGCTTATCCTTTGTGTGGCCCCGAGTGGTCTCTATGCCTCTTCTAGTGGAAACAGAATCCTGTGTTCCCTACTTCTGGAAGAGGCCATATTAAGATACGTTCTTCGTTTAGTTATATTTCTTTTGTCCCGTTTGTGTATGTAATCCTCGAAAAAGGCTCACGCCGAAATATCGGATAATGTATGTTTTTCATTGATATATTCTCATACTTTTTATTCGTTTTTTCTCACTTTACTCACTACCTCTGCCACTTTCTAAAACTACACCATACACCTCTATCTACCTTTATTATTTAAACCATTTTTACTGCAGTCGCCATGCCCTTTATCTGTTCCATTCTGTAAAATCTCTTTGCTCTATAGTGGACATAATTATACCAAATATAACGATTTGCCGCGAGTTTTTTCCCTGCTTCTAGCCATCGCATTTCAGTGATGCCCAGTTCATCTACTCTATTCATTTCTTGGATTACCTGAGCAGTTTTTTATGTCGCGGCCATTGTTCTTACCTTCCAGAATTCAATCTTTGTCACATATTTGGGGCCGTTGAATGTGTTCTTTCGGTTGTTGTCTGCGCTCGTCGGAGGTGGTTTCCCCAATGCTCGATTGATTTTATTGTAACATTTCCGTAACAGTTGTTTTCTTTCCGCGTCTAGAGTTGCCTCAAGATGAGTCTCATGATGAGCCTGTTGGTCTTATGCCAAACTCCTGTTTTACATGTGTCGACGTAAAAGATTCATGTGAAAGTATGCAGGCAAGAGCGTTCACAAAATCCCGCCATCTTTTACGTCACCCGGAAGTACATCCCATATTAACTGTACAGTAAATCCACGTTAGACTCATTATATCTGAATGGCGTAACAGAGGAACCCATTATTTTCTTCTCAGTATTTCGAATCATACGCTGTGGATCCGTCACAATGCAACAACATAATAACATGCATGGACATAGAATCTAAAGCATATTATCAGGTGTATGTAATTTCATCTAGTTATTTTTAGTGTTATTTTGTTAACCGGATGTGCTTTATTTGAATTTGTTTTTCTAATAATGTTGATCTTATTGTTTTAGCCATTTAATATGTTTATTATTGTGAATCAAACAAATGTTCCATCCATCCATCCATCCATCCATCCATCCATCCATCCATCTTATCCATCCATCCATCTTATCCATCCATCCATCTTATCCATCCATCCATCCATCCATCCATCCATCTTATCCATCCATCCATCTTATCCATCCATCCATCTTATCCATCCATCCATCCATGTCCTTGGTAGGCGATCAGCTAAGCAGTAACCGCCCAGTACTCTCTAAGGTGTCTTGAAGTGCAGTAGCAAGCTCTCTCCACCTCTCACGGTCCCCAGCCAGTCTTTATATTGTCCCCCAGCTGTGCTGCATGCTGCTTATTTCTGCTTCTACAGTTCTCGTGCAGGCAGCCTGGGTCGCCCTCTCTTTCTTGTTCCTTCGTGTGACCGTCGCATGAATGTTTCAGAGATGTTGCTGGGGTCTCTTCGGAGCACATTACCAATCTATTTATAGAAGGGCTTTTTTTTGTTACTTATTATGACGTGCATATCTTCTAGTTCACCTCGGGCAAGTAGGTCTCTATTAGTTGTTCTTGTAGCCAGTAAATATTTAAAATCTTTCTGAGGCAGGTTGTGTGGGATGATGATTGTTTGCCCATTTCCTTGTCAGTTGTTCCCCAACACTGTGCTCGATAGAGAAGTATGAAGAAAACACAGCTTCGGTACACTTTTATTTTGGTTCTAGTACTTGGAGGACTTCCAGATGTTTCTAAGATTAATAAAATCTGTTCTCGCTTTATTTATTCTGCTCTTTATGTCCTTACTTGTTCCTTTATCCGGAGTTAGTCTGCTGCCACGGTATGTGAAGGTGTCCGCTTCTGTTAGGTTTTGGACATTAATTTCATTTTCTGCTTCGCTTTCTGTATTTACTTTCATTATTTATGACTTCTTTATATTGATGTTCAGCAACACTTGTCTGCTGATTGTATCTAGAGTGCTCCTTTTCTCCTGTATATGGTGGTGAGTATGTGCTGAGAGTGTTATATCTCCCGCATAATCCAAAATTTAAGCTCGGAAAACATACTTTGTCTAATACCTATTTTGGCGAGTTATGTTATTTTATTCATCACCCAGTCTAGGACAAAGATGAAAAGAGAAGCTGACAGGGAACATCTTTGTCTAACCCGTGTTTTCATCTCCATAAGGTGATTCTCCACCACTTGTTACAGTCTGTAAGGTCACCTTTTTTAGGTACCTTAATTGTACTTCCCATGTTATTTTCTTAGGTATCTTAATTATATTTCTCTTGTTTCTTTCTTAGGTATCTTAATTATACTTCTCTTGTTTTTTTCTTAGGTATCTTAAATATACTTCTCTTGTTTCTTTCTTAGGTATCTTAATTATACTTCTCTTGTTTCTTTCTTAGGTATCTTAATTATACTTCCCATGTTACTTTCTTAGGTATCTTAATTATACCTCTCTTGTTTCTTTCTTAGGTATCTTAATTATACTTCTCTTGTTTCTTTCTTAGGTATCTTAATTATACTTCCCATGTTACTTTCTTAGGTATCTTAATTATACCTCTCTTGTTTCTTTCTTAGGTATCTTAATTATACCTCTCTTGTTTCTTTCTTAGGTATCTTAATTATACTTCTCTTGTTTCTTTCTTAGGTATCTTAATTGTACTTCCCCTGTTTCATTCTTAGGTATCTTAATTATACTTCTCTTGTTTCTTTCGTATATATCTTAATTGTACTTCTCATGTTTCATTATTAGGTATCTTAATTGTACTTCACATGTTTCGTTCTTAGGTATCTTAATTATATTTCTCTTGTTTCTTTCTTAGGTATCTTAATTATACTTCTCTTGTTTTTTTCTTAGGTATCTTAAATATACTTCTCTTGTTTCTTTCTTAGGTATCTTAATTATACTTCTCTTGTTTCTTTCTTAGGTATCTTAATTATACTTCCCATGTTACTTTCTTAGGTATCTTAATTATACCTCTCTTGTTTCTTTCTTAGGTATCTTAATTATACTTCTCTTGTTTCTTTCTTAGGTATCTTAATTATACTTCCCATGTTACTTTCTTAGGTATCTTAATTATACCTCTCTTGTTTCTTTCTTAGGTATCTTAATTATACCTCTCTTGTTTCTTTCTTAGGTATCTTAAATATACTTCTCTTGTTTCTTTCTTAGGTATCTTAATTGTACTTCCCCTGTTTCATTCTTCGGTATCTTAATTATACTTCTCTTGTTTATTTCTTAGATATCTTAATTATACTTCTCATGTTTCATTATTAGGTATCTTAATTGTACTTCACATGTTTCGTTCTTAGGTATCTTAATTATACTTCTCATGTTCCTTTCTTAGGTATCTTAATTATACTTTACTAATGCTTTGTCCTATTTATATATCTTATTTCATTAATATGAACCTTATATGTTCTAATTACATTTAATCTGTCCCAACGGATAAATATTTACTTGTATTTATTCTTGTAATTTTTTTCTCATGCAATATTGGTGAATGATTCATACGTTTGTGTTATGATATTCTTGTAAGTATTTCACTGGAATTTGAGCTTAAAATTCACAAACATTTTTAAACGTCTGAAACATTACACTTAGGTCAGAAAGGAACTTACTAACTAATGAAGCATGCAGAGAACAAAACGTGACACACGCTTATCTATCTATCTATATCTATCTATCTATCTATCTATCTATCTATCTATCTATCTATCTATCTATCTATCTAATCTGTCTGTCTGTCTGTCTGTCTCTGTCTGTCTGTCTAATTGGCTATGCTACTTTAAATTTTTCTTTATTGAACTCATATGAACAATACGTGGGGTGATTGATACGTTCTCGAGATAATGCATAACGGATTTTTTGTGGTCAATTTTTTTGGTTATTCATCAACATAGTCCATTTGCAAGTTTATGCACTTAGTCCAGCGATCACGGAGCATACGGATCCCTTCTTTATAAAAGTAAGCATCTTGTGCCAGTAGAATGTGGTCTACATCATGAATAACATCATCATCTGAAGCAAATTTGCAACCAGTGAACTCCTTTTTTAGTTTCGTAAACAGGTAATAGTCCGAAGGGACCAAATCTGGGGAATAAGGAGGATGTTCAAGAAGCTGGAAGCCGCATTCATGAATGGCAGCTACTGTATTGATGAAAGATGACTCCTCTCGTCACTTTTCCTCAACTCTTTTTCTTTTTCTTCAATTTGACCCTCAATTGCTTCACAAGATTAGCATAATAGACCCCGGTGACCGTTCTGCCCTTTACCAATAGCACACCTTCTGAATACCAAAAGATGGAAACCATCACTTTGTCTGCAGACAGAACCACCCTTGGTGTCTTTGGAAGTGAGGATCCATGATGTTTCCACTGTTTTGACTGTTATTTGGTTTCTGGTTAAAATAATGAATCCAAGTCTCATCCATTGTCACAAATTGCTGAAGAAACTTTTCAAGATGTTCAGAAAAATGGCCAAGATTGTCTCTTGACATATTGAGACGATGTCGTTTGTGATCAGCTCCAAGAAGTTTCGGGATCCATCGAGCACAGACCTTTGTTATTTGAAGATCATTATGAATAATGACATGAACACATTCTTTTGCTTCTTGGTGATTAGATGTCTTATTTCATTTAATTACTGGTATATATTAAGTTACGTTTAATTTGTTACTTTATAATTTATAATCAGAGAAAAGACTGTTTTTCAGACTTGATCTCCAGTGCAATGATGTTTAATTAAGCACCACAAATTTAATATCCATAGCTGATGAAACATAAAAACAATGGAGTATCAGGTAGTAATTCTGCTGAAGGAGGCACTTTAATTTACTTTATTAAATCTCTTTCATGAGAGAAATAAACTGCTACGCCTGAGGTGCAATGATGATGACCCCGATCATAAACCATAAACAATAAACTGCTCCACAGAGATACTAACTTCTGATATAACAAAACAAAGCCTTTCGGAATTCAAAGTTTCTGAGACACATTATTAGTTTAATGTAATTTCACACATTTATTGGTTCTCACTGTTGTTGTTAAGTTGATGTGTTTTATGTGGATCTCATCCTCACAATATGTATAATAGTGTTACGAAAACACTGAGAACAAAAGATGACGTAATATCCTTTCAGTTACTTTCTATTCTTAACTTGTCAGTCAGATTTTGTTTGTTTGAACATAATGTGATTCTCATTTTGACAATAGTTCATTCTTTCCGTTTTCAATTTGTCCCTCTATTAATTATGAATGTAAACATTTTCATTATATTTAATCTGTTCACGTAATTAATGAACTTATTTGATTATTACTTCACGCCTATTTAATCACAATCATCTCTTTACCTAAACTTTGTTGTCACAATATTATGGCGTATATGTTACGATTTTAGCTTATGAATTTCTTTTATATGATTCTTTGTTTCCTTCTAGAATGTGCTAGTCTGAGAAGTGCCGGTTATTCCTGCAAGTTTGTAAATGTTTGGAACACTGAAGCAATGCACATATGTCAGAGATACTTACAATCTTAAAATGTAGGCAGAGAACAATTTGTGGAAAACATTAAACTTCAAACTATTTTACTCACTGTCTATCTTTGTATTCGTTTGCCTGTCTTTCTGTCTGTCTGTCTCTTTATTTATCTATCCATCCGTCTCTGTCTCTCTGTCACTCTGTCTCTGGGTGTGTGTGTGTGTCTATCTCCATCCATTTTAAAAAGTTCTTTTAAAGAACACTAACTAGAGTATATAGGAACTCGTTATTAGTTTAAATTGATTTGTTTAGCTGCACTTTTCTATTTTTCATATACTCCTATATGTGTTACTTTTGTTACTTCAAGGCTGTTTTCCTTTCCTTCTTTCCTTCTTATTAATAAAACTATTTTCTTCCTCTAATTTTTCTTATTTTTCTATAACAGTTGCTGCTCATTTACATTTTTTAAAAGTTTTATTCATATCTCGTGACAGTGAAAAGACTTGGTTTCTTGCGTGTCTTCCAATACAAAAATATATAAAAAATACAAAGAAAAATACGACTAGGCCAGATGCTACATAAAAAGGAGAATAATCAGACAATTATTCTGCTAAAAGTACACCTGAACTTTCAACATAGAACTTAATTTCACAACAGAAATGAACTGCTCCTGAAAAAAAATTTCTGATGCAACAAAATAAAGCATTTAAAAATGAAAAGCATCTTTAGGTAAATGTAACCTCAAGTATTTAATATAATTTAATGTTAATCACTCAAACATTTTCCACTTTCAGTTTAATCTATTATTAATGAGGACCTGATATCTTCCTTTTATATTTAATTTATTTATATTTTCGCGTGTATAATGAAGTCAATAGACAATTGTTTCATGGGTATTTTGCCCGTGAATAATTGTTCATTTAAAACGTTTTCAAGTATTCTGGTCTGTTATCACGTTTAGAGCTCATTTCTTTTTACAGGATTTTAGGTTATATTTTGTACGATGTTTGTCTGAGCAGACTCCTAGTTTATGACAATTTTTAAATAATTCAAATAGTAATTATGTGCCTCAAACTTACAGCCTTAAGATGCAGGAAGAAAATGGTATGTCAAAAAAAATGGTGATATTCATCATAATATCTATCTATCTATCTATCTATCTATCTATCTATCTATCTATCTATCTATCTATCTATCTATCTATCTATCTATCTATCTATCTATCTATCTATCTATCTATCTATCTATCTATCTATCTATTTATCTATCTATCTTGCGTATCTGTAGACTGTACATTACAAATGTTGTAAGAATTAAAAAACAAAAGAACCTTACAATCTATGTAAAATAGAAAATAAACACTTGGTTACTGAAAATACTTTGTTATACGTTCATTTGTTATTACAAATCAATGATGAACTAAGTAGGTATGACACTGCATGAAATCAGATATAACAGTCATAGCCCTGCTTTGTTGGCGGAACATTTGTGAAGAAGATTTTACTTCATGAAGCACGAGTCACTGTAGAAATGAAATGTTCTAGAAAGAAGGTTTTCCTTCTGTTATGAAAACAATCATCAGGCAAAGATAAGTTATAGGTTTTGAGATTAGTTTTTACAGTTAATATTGTTAGGTAGAATTTTTAAATTCTGCTAAATCATTTGTTTCTCTATTCGTTAAACACTGTGGATTCTCAACTTTATATTTGTTACTTTACTATTGGGGATCTGATGTGTTTTCATTAAACATAATCTGTTGGCATGTATAACAGAGTGTATATGACAATTTCTTTATGGTATTTAATCACTAGTATTTATTAATTCTAAAATTTTCTGCACACTATAATAAAGAACAGTTTGTGCTTCCACTTTCTGATATTTCTTACATAGGTCCATGTACCTTCCTCTGACCTGTCTACCCGTTCAGTGCAGGTTGAGCTTAATAGTTTATGAAAACATTTAAAATTTTGAAACGATATCTATAACACAGAAGAAACTTACACACTAAAGACGTAGGCAGAGCATAATATATGAAAAACAATGATTTTTTCGATAATTATTCTAAATTAAAGTTATCTATTTACATTTAATTTCTTATTGTATCTTTCAAATCCAAGAAAAGATTTCCTTCAGACGAGACTTTCAATGAGAGAAAAAATAGTATAAAAAAAACACAAAAATAACGTTCAGCCCGTGGCACATATAAAAGAAGCTTATCAGGCACACTGTTCTTATAAAGTGACAACATAATTTACTACATTAAGACTCGTTTGTCCGGAGAAATAAACTGCTACATGTAAATAATAATTTCTGATGAAACACAAAAAAAAAAGAATGGAAATAAAAAGTATCTGAAATATTAGTTAAATGTAATTTCCTGTTTTAATTATTGCAGTCGAATGAGTTATGAGAACCCAATATTTTCGTTACATTTAATTTGATCACACGTATAGTGATGTGATGATGATTATTTACTGTTTTACAATTTTTTAGCAATTTTTTTCGAATAATTTACGTTTCGAGATTATGATATTTTATCACAAGACTCTAAATTTTTCTTGTGCTCAGCTTGTCTGAGGAGTGAAGTTAGTTCTACTGGTATATGAATATAATTAAAATGATGACAGACTACATATATGTCAGAAGAACACTTACAGGCTGAAAACGATAGAATAGAATAATATGTGGAAAACATTAATCTATCTATCTATCTATCTATCTATCTATCTATCTATCTATCTATCTATCTATCTATCTATCTATCTATCTATCTATCTATCTATCTATCTATCTATCTATCATTAAAGGGCAGAATGTCAGACGGGCCTGCGTGCCCAATTCTTAACCCTTTTGAAATAAAGATCAATCAATCAATCAATCAATCACTCTATCTGTCTGTCTGTCTTTCTGTCAGTCTGTGTCTATAATTTACTAATTTTCAAAGTGTTCTCATGCATGCTAATTAAATTAAATATGACAGTATGTTACAGCACACAAAAATCTTCTATAATTATATATATATATATATATATATATATATATATATTATATATATATATATATGTTCATTTGTTATTAAAAATCAAGCTAAAACATTCTTTGAGAGGAGTCTTCAAATTTATGAAGCGGAATGAAAAAAAGTAATGATAAATATATAAAACAATCATTTCTTTAACCTACATAAAGACAAATAAGTATCAGGCAACAATTACGAGAGGAAGTCACTAAGTAACTCGCAAATGTCTGTTAGGAAAAAAAAAAAACTAAATGCGACAGTAATTTGAAAACTTTAAATTTTTGAATCTACATATTCCACTATTTCTCTACGTAATCGTCACCAACATTGATACATTTGCCCCATCGTGTAATCAGTGATGCGATATCCATGACGTAAAAATCGGGAGTCCAATTTCTGAACCATCTTTTTACTTCTGTTTCCACCTCTTCGTCACTCCAGAATCTTCTCCCGTCAAGGTGGTTTTTCAATGGACCAAACATGTGAAAATCACTTGGAGCTAAGTCAGGACTATAGGGTGGATGTTCAAGAACTTCCCAACCCAACTGGTAATTTTCTCTTGGGTTAACCGAGCCGTATGTGGTCTGGCATTGTCATGAAGGAGAAGCACACCTCTGGTCAGCAGACCAGGACGTTCTCTTCGAATTGCATCCCGTAGCATCGACAGAACTTCACAGTACGGTACAGAATTCACACTGTCACCATATTTCTGGAACTTGGTTAACACCACTCCTTGATAATCCCAGAACACTTCCCCGCAGAAGGCGTAATCTTGAATTTTTTTTTTCGCATGGCGATGACTGGTTTTTACATTGCATTGAGGCACGTTTTGATTCGGGTTGGTAGTGGTGCACCCAAAATTCGTCTGCAGTAATAATCCTTTGGAGTATGTCTTCACTTTCATTTTATGTTCATCATTCAGATCTCTGGGTAGCTAACGTGAGCAAAATTTCCGAAAATTCAATTGCTCATGCACTATTCTGTAGGGTAAGCCATGTGAACATCGGATTTCACTTTCTACACTGTCTATCGTTACTCGTCTATCATCTCTGATAATCTCATTCACACGTTGCACAGTCATTTCTGCTGCAATCTGAACAAGACGGCCAAGTCGGACTTTGTCAATAATTTTGGTTCCTCCCTGAGAAAATTTGTTTACCCAGTTATAGACTGCTTTACGTGATAAACACTTCAGCATAAACTGTAATCATTTCCTTATGAATGCCCTCAACTGAATGTCCTTTAACCCACACAAAGCGCACTACACTTCTCTGTTCTTATTTGGTACACACTAACAGTTGGGTAGCCATTTTGTTACTGCTATGCGCATGCGCACGTAACTCCCAGTGCCCCCTACATACAACTAGTATAAACTTGGATGATGGTACTATCTAAGGAAATATTTAAATACTATCTGATAGCTGCCATTGATAAAATATTTAAATTTGCGGGTTACTTAGTGACTTCCCCTCGTATTTTAAAAGAGCAGCAGAATTTACTTCAAATATATCATTTCTTCAGAGAGATCAAATACTCGGGATAAAAAGCTATTTCTGATGCAACAAGCTGAGAAATATGCACTGGCGTATAATCTGGCGAATATTATTAGGTAAATTTAATATCACGTATCTTTTTTTAGCGTCCATAATGTCGAGTGGTGATTTATATTTGACTTTATATTCTGGTGTGTTTACTTGCATGTTCTGATTTTTTTTTTTCGCTTATAATATGTTTGTTATTGTGAATAAAACAGACTTTATTTCCATATAATGTCCTCGCTTTGCATTCTAAATCATCATTTATTCCATCAATCTGGATGAATGAAGTGCTTTTCAGAAAAAAACTTCTTTACTTTCATATGGAAATCAGCACACAGACAGGGAAGCACTTGAGAAACCACTTCTATCTTGTATGTACTTCTTTTCCATATTCCCAGTACTTTTCTGCTCTTTGTCATAGATAAAATAACCTGGAAAGGTCTGTCCGGGTAGGGGTCAGACGAACTTTGCACCCTACTCCTCCAGGTTGGGTGTTGGAGCGCGGGGCCAACGACTCCATCTCCAAACAAAGGGTTAGTGTTACGGAACAGATAGAGAAGCCTCGAAAATTGACGGATAAAAATAGATTAGGACCTTGGAGCGTCAGAAATATTATTAGATTTTGAACAGGGAATATAAGAAGCTTATTCAGACAAGCCGTTATGTATGCATCATAAACATGGAGTACGACAAAGAAAGATGAACAACAGTTGCAGATCTTTGAAAACGAGATCCTAAGAAGAATCTTTTGGGCTCATAAAGGATACCAACAGTAGAGAATGGAAAGCTAGAAAGAACACTGAACTGAACAGCTTATTTAAATCCCAACGAATTATAAATCTTTTAAAACTGAACAGACTACCCTGGCTGGGGCATGTAGAAAGAATGGAAGAGAACAGACAAACGAAAATGATGTACGCACAAGAGATGAGGGAAACAAGACCAAGGAATAGACCAAGACAGAGATTGAAAGACAACATAGAATAGGATATAAAAGAAATTGATGTCACCAGCTGGAGAGAGAAGATTGGAAATAGAGAGGAACGGAGGCGAACTTTATCTGCAGCAGTGAGGCTTAATGGCTCGGAAAGCTGAAGAAAAAGATGATACAGACAAAAAACAGCCAAAGAATTAGCAGATGAACTAAGTAGGTATGACATTGCACGAAATCAGATACAACAGTCATAGCCCTGCGTGGTTGGCGGAACATTTGTGAAGCAGATTTTACTTCATGAAGCACGAGCCACTGTAGAAATGAAATGTTCTAGAAAGGTTTTCCTTCTGTTATGAAAACAATCATCAGGCAAAGATAAGGTAAAGTTTTTGAGATTAGTTTTTACAGTTAATATTGTTAGGTCATCATCATCATCATCATGTGCCGTTCCGACTGGCGTTGGCTATTATGCTTCTCCAGAGTACCCGATCCTTCATGCAGGCCATCAGATCAGTTGGTGATCTCCTCTCACATCATTCCGTCAGACTGTCCAGTATCATTTCTCTTGGTCTTCCTCTTGATCTTCTTCCTTCTATTTTTCCTGTTGTTATAATATTTTCAATGGCCCATCTTCTCACTGCATGTCCTATGAAAGTACATTGTGTCTCTCTTATCTTTTTGACAAGGTGTTTGTCTCTCCAGCTCTTCTCATACATTCTTCATTAGTTATTTTTTCTGTCCAGGGGATTCGCAACATTCTTCTAATAAACCACATTTCTGCTGCTTCCAATGATTTTTCTGCAGACTTGCCTATTGTCCATGATTCACTTCCATATTACACAATAGGTTCAATATAGCACCTTAGGACTCGTTTTCTAACATTCATTGATAAAGATGTGTTAGCTAATATGTTTCTCATTCTCTGAAATGCAGTCTTTGCTTGGCCTAATCTGTTCCTAATTTTTGTTCTGCATTTCCCATCTGAAGTTATTACTGCTCCAAAGTATTTGAATTTCTGCACCTGCTTTAGAATAGTTCCGTTGTTAGGTACATTTTTAAAATTCTGCTAAATTATTTGTTTCTCTATTCGTTAAACACTGTGCATTCTCAACTTTATATTTGTTACTTTACTATTGGGGATCTGATATATTTTCATTAAACATAATCTGTTGGCATGTATAACAGAGGGTATATGACAATTTCTTTATGGTATTTAATCACTGGTATTTATTAATTGTAAAAGATTCTACACACTATAATAAAGAACAGTTTGTGCTTTCACTTTCTGATATTTCTTACATAGGTCCATGTACCTTCCTCTGACATGTCTTCCCGTTCAGTGCAGGTTGAGCTTAATAGTTTATGAAAATATTTAAAATTTTGAAACGATATCTATAACACAGAAGAAACTTACACACTAAAGACGTAGGCAGAGCATAATATATGAAAAACATTGATTTTTTCGATAATTATTCGAAATTAAAGTTCCCTATTTACATTTAATTTCTTATTGTATCTTTCCAAATCCAGGAAATATTTCCTTTCAGACGAGACTTTCAATGATAACAAAAATAGTGCACAAAAAAAAAACAACAGAAAAATAACGTTCAGTCCGTGGCACATATAAAAGAAGCTTATCAGGCACACTATTCTCATAAAGTGACAACGTAATTTACTACATTAAGACTCGTTTCATCGGAGAAATAAACTGCTACAGGTAAATAATAATTTCTGATGAAACCAAAAAAAAAAAAACCGTGGAAATAAAAATTATTTGAAATATTAGTTACATGTAATTTCTTGTTCCTTTTTTTTACTTATTGCAGTCGACAGGGTTATGAGAACCCAATAATTTCATTACTGCATTCGACTGAATTATGAGAACCCAATATTTTCATTACTGCATTCGACTGAGTTATGAGAACCCAATATTTTCATTACTGCATTCGACTGAATTATGAGAACCCAATATTTTCATTACTGCATTCGACTGAGTTATGAGAACCCAATATTTTCATTACTGCATTCGACTGAGTTATGAGAACACAATATTTTCATTACTGCATTCGACTGAGTTGCGATAACCCAATATTTACATTACTGCATTCGACAGAGTTGCATAAACCAATATTTACATTACTGCATTCGACTGAGTTGTGATAACCCAATATTTACATTACTGCATTCGACTGAGTTGTGATAACCCAATATTTACATTACTGCATTTGACTGAGATCTGATAACCCAATATTTTCGTTACATTTAATTTGATCACATGTATAGTGAAGTGATGATGATTATTTACTCTTTTACAATTTCTTAGCAAGTCATTTTCGTATAATTTACGTTCCCAGACTATGATAT
>CM019699.1:22675808-22695808 GCA_009760885.1 Achatina immaculata
GTTAGTGTATGTGAAATGACAGGTGCAGCATAACGTAAGATCTTATTACTAATATCATCAAGCCCAGCTGCATTGTTGTTTTTTAAGGTTAAGAGATAACTGTGAACTTCACTGACTGTTAAGAATGGAATGTGTAACTGTTTAAAATCAGTACATCTGCTGTCCAGGAATGTTTGTAGTTCATGTAAGTCGCATACAGGAGCTGATATTGATGATTAAAGAACGTTGATTTCTTCTCTGAAATGTGTACTGATATGTGCGCTAGTGTATGCACGATTGATGGCTTGAGAATCAAATTATTTTCTTTTATTTGATAGGGTATTTATGGCTTTCCAAATTGATTTACTGTCTGATTTATTATGTATTAGAATCCGGAAGTAATTTTTTTTCTCTTGTCTTATTAAGTATTGAACTTTGTTTCTGAGTGAACGGTAGGTCATAAAGTCCTTGATTTTGTGCGCCCGATCACGTTCTCTCATGAATTGTAGTATTTCAGGTGTTATCCAAGATGACTTCGTCTGGTGTTTTACTCTCACTTCTTTCATGGGAACATGTTTGTCTAATATATCTCTGAAGATCTTTAGCCAATATTCTATTACCTCATCAGGGTCAGTTAGTTGGTACACGTGTGTAAGTGAAGATTGTTGCAAATCATTAAGGAATAATTCTAGGTTAAATTTTCTGAAGCTCCTAAATTTCATACTGGTGTGATTGTGTTTAGGAAGTTTATACTCCTTTCTTGTCCATGTACAGCAGACTGGGTAATGATCGCTTAACGAAGTATGAGGGATGTTACATTCAATGATGTTTTCTGGTTGGGCTACATATATATGATCTAATAATGTGGATGATACTTCTGTTACTCTGGTAGGTTTGGTGACAATTTGGCAAAGATTATAGGATAATATAATATTGCTCCAAGTTAGATGTGATTGTGTTAGATCTATGTTGAAATCTCCAAGAATGATAATATCTTTGAACCTAAAGGTTGAAACCTCATCCATCATAGTCATGAAGTGATCGTACCACAGAGATGATGCATTTGGATTACGGTACAAAAATCCAATAATTAATGGACTCTGGTTTGGCATTTTAACTTCCACCCAAATACACTCTACCTCTGATGATTCGAGGTCTTCTCTACGACTAAACTGGATAGTTGTGGAGACATACATTACTAGACCTGTTTCTAGTTTCCTGGTTGGGTCACGCCGGATCAGGTTAAATCCGTTAATTCTAATATCTTCATCGGTTATGTTCCTATTTAAACGGCTTTCAGAGAAGCCAAAAATGTGGAAATTTTGATTTAATATGTGTGTTACTTCAGGAATTTTACCTAATAGGTGATATACATTCAGATGGCCTAATCGAAGTCCTTCCTTATGTAACCATTTTTCAGTAGGTGGGGTCATTTTATTTTCCTGTCTCCTGTTACTGGTTTGAAAATAATTCCTATTATGATACTTAATACTGAGGTAAATAAACTTTTAAATACTACACAGAGACACACTCTGTATATTAAACTTTCAACTGGTACACAACTCATTAGCTGAAATAATTGGAAGCTGAAAGAGAGACGCGTCTAATTACTGAATAATTAAACACTGAAATATGTGAATTCACTAACAAGTTGAGTAATTAAGTATATAGTTCTCACACACACACACACACACACAGATACAACTCACAAGCTGCAACGACCTATATAAAGTTGACAAGAATTAGAAAAATAGATACAAAAGAAGGGGCAAGAAATAAAATGCAATAATAAAATGTAAAAATTCTAAATAAACGTAAGAATGAAGATATCAGTCACTATGTCTTGCTGAGTAATAATTCTTTTTCGACATTGCGGGTTGAAGGTTACAGTTTGTGATGGATTACGATGATACTGCCATCAGTTTAAGGCATGTGGTGTCTATAAGGTACCATGCCATGTGAATTATGCAGAGATAACATATAGGCATGACTCAAGGCTGCAGGGCTAAATTGCAACAAATACTGCAGCTCCAGATTTCTTTGAGGATGTTGCATGGAACGTGCTTGTGTGTTGAGCTCTTACAATGAGCTGTGCGACGGAGGAAGAATCCTGACGTTGTTGACGCTCGTGTCGGCTAGTCTGACCGTCTGAGGCTGACGTGAGGGTAGGGGTGGAAACATTGTGTCATAGTCGGTGGTTTGCTGTGGAACAGGTGGTGCAGATTTGGGGGTCCCTATGGTTTTAGTGCTCGGAGTAGAGCTGGGTGTTGTTTGTGGACATCCAGCTGTACCACGTCTTTCTGTAGTGTACGTTCAGGAAACTTTAGATTTTTGGCAAGGATGCTGGAACCAAGTTTTGATGTATGTATGTGGTCCCTGTACATCCGTTTCTTCGGGGCACCAGAGGCTGAGATGAAGAACACAGTGTGGTCTATGAAGACAATGTTGTTAACACGACAGTATGACTGAAGTGCCTTGTTGTTGATGTCTACCAGGCGGCGTCCAGGTCCGGAGCAGTGTAGAATGATGGAAGATAGGAAGATTGCTGCAGTCGGATACTTTTCCTTGATGGCGGAAGTCAAAGCCTGCATGTCGGAACGTCTGATGTTCTGGCCATTCATGCTGTCATTTATGCCAACATGTACGGAGATTTTCCTCACGCCCTGGTCTGTATTAAAACTTCTCAGTGTTTGCGTTATTTTCGCAATACCAGCTTCCGGTACTGCAACTACTGAGACAATGTCTTCGTCTGCTATGGACATCCGCTAGCTATACACGCCCTTTAGCAGAGAATCCCCAATTATTAAATGTGTTGTGCTGTCCGTGATTTTGTGAATGGGAATTTGCTGCGTATTTCGTTCACGTTGTTTTTGGTTAGATTGTGACTGGAGATGGGATGCGTTGTTTGACTGACATGATTGTTGCGTCCTGTCTGTCTGCTGAGTATCTGGTACAGAGCTTTGTTGTAGAGCGTCGAATCTGTTGGTGATCTTAACCTCGATCTCTCTCTCTCTGAACCTTAAGTGCCCAGGGCACATGGGGCTTCCGCAAGCGTTTTCCACAAATGCCTGTCCTTCGCCTTTTTTTCTGCTCTTGCCCAGGTGAGCCCTCTATTGCTCAACATCCTTTCTGTTGTTCTTCTCCATGTCTCTTTTGGTCTACCCTTACTTCTGCTCCCCTGTGGTGTCCATCTTAGTGCTATTTTTGGTAGTGAGTTGTTGGGGTACTCGTATTTTGTGATATGCTGCTCTTGTGAAGTTTGTTTACACCGGCTGGTGACGATGGCTAAGCCTTGGGCTTCATGTTGAGATTAGTTTGACTAGCAGCCACTGACTAACTGTGACTACCATTTTCTGTCTGGATATTTTCCTGTAGTTTTCTACTACTGCGGTTTTCGCTGTTCGCTGATTCAATGAGAAGCTTCAGCTTGGTATTTTCTTCTCTCAGCTGTTCAACCTCTTTTTTGATATTATCATTCTCCTCACTGAGTGACTTTACAACTTCCGACTTCATGTGACTGACGAGTATTTTCACGAAGTCTTTAATAACCTCTGTGAAGTCATGGCCACAGAAGCAAGTAGGTAGTTTTGTTCCTGTACCAACAGCCTGATGAGAACTAACAGTCTCACTAAGTCTTCGTACAGTGCTATCCAAAGATTTTTCGGAGTTTGGTTCCTTTATTACATCATTTTCGCTAGAAATGTTAGCTGGGTTTTCTTTATGAGTAAAGGTGTCTGAAGACAGTGGAGCTTTCTCAGTAGAAGCTGTTGCTCCTTGTTCTCCAGCAGTATCCGGGATTATTGGTTCTTCTGAAGCAATTGTTGCAGGTAATTCATGTTTGCTGGACAGATAGATAGATAGATAGATAGATAGATAGATAGATAGATAGATAGATAGATAGATAGATAGATAGATAGATAGATAGATAGATAGATAGATAGATAGATAGATAGATAGATAGATAGATAGATACATACATACATACATACATACATACATACATACATACATACATACATAGATTTATGTTTTCCACATATTATTCTATTCTCTCTTTCTCAGAATGTAAGTGTACTTCTGACATATATATATATATATATATATATATATATATATATATATATATATATATATAATCTGTCAAGATTTTAATTATATTCATATACTAGTAGAACCAACTTCACTCCTCAGAGAAGCTCAGTACAAGAAAAATTTAGAGTCTTGTGAAAAAAAAATCATAATCTGGGAATTATACGAAAAAGAACTGCTAAAATTTTTCAAAACAGTAAATAATCATCATCACTTCACTATACGCGTGATCAAATTAAATGTAATGAAAATATTGGGTTCTCATAACTCAATCGACTGCAGTAATGAAGATATTGGATTCTCATAACCCAGTCGACTGCAAGAATTTTAAAAAAAATGAACAGGAAATTACATTTAACTAATAATATATTTTAGATACTTTTCATCTTCAATTTTTGTTTTTTTTTTGTTTCATCAGAAATTATTATTTACCTGTAGCAGTTTATTTCTCCGATGAAACGAGTCTTAATGTAGTAAATTATGTTGTCACTTTATGAGAACAGTGTGCCTGATAAGCTTCTTTTATATGTGTCACGGGCTGAACGTTATTTTTGTGTTTTTTTTGTATATTATTTTTTGTTCTCATTGAAAGTCTCGTCTGAAAGGAAAATATTTCTTGGATTTGAAAAGATACAATAAGAAATTAAATGTAAATAAGGAACTTTAATTTCGAATAATTATCGAAAAAATCAGTGTTTTTCATACATTATGCTCTGCCTACGTCTTTAGCGGGTAAGTTTCTTCTGTGTTATAGATATCGTTTCAAAAGTTTTAATATTTTCATAAACTATTAAGCTCAACCTACACTGAACGGGAACACAGGTCAGAGGAAGGTACATGGACCTATGTAAGAAATATCAGAAAGTGAAAGCGCAAACTGTTCTTTATTATAGTGTGCAGAATCTTTTACAATTAATAAATACCAGTGATTAAATACCATAAAGAAATTGTCATATACCCTCTGCTATACATGCCAACAGATTATGTTTAATGAAAATATATCAGATCCCCAATAGTAAAGTAACAAATATAAAGTTGAGAATGCACAGTGTTTAACGAATAGAGAAACAAATGATTTAGCAGAATTTAAAAATTCTACCTAACAATATTAACTGTAAAAACTAATCTCAAAAACTTTACCTTATCTTTGCCTGATAATTGTTTTCATAACAGAAGGAAAACCTTCCTTCTAGAACATTTCATTTCTACAGTGACTCGTGCTTCATGAAGTAAAATCTGCTTCACAAATGTTCCGCCAACCAAGCAGAGCTATGACTGTTATATCTGATTTCATGCAATGTCATACCTACTTAGTTCATCTGCTAATTCTTTGGCTGTTCTTTGTCTGTATCATCTTCTTCCTCAGCTTTCCGAGCCATTAAGGCTCACTGCTGCAGATAAAGTTCGCCTCTCCTCCTCTCTATTTCCAATCTTCTCTCTCCAGCTGGTGACACCAATTTCTTTTATATCTTATTCTATGTTGTCTTTCAATCTCTGTCTTGGTCTATTCCTTGGTCTTGTTTCCCTCATCTCTTGTGCGTACATCATTTTCGTTTGTCTGTTCTCTTCCATTCTTTCTACATGCCCCAGCCAGAGTAGTCTGTTCAGTTTCAAAAGATTTATAATTCGTTGGTATTTAAATAAGCTGTTCAGTTCAGTGTTCTTTATAGCTTTCCATTCTCCACAGTTAGTATCTTTTATGGGCCCAAAGATTCTTCTTAGGATCTCGTTTTCACAGATCTGCAGTTGTTGTTCTTCTTTCTTTGTCGTACTCCATGTTTACGATCCATACATAACGGCTTGTCTGAATAAGCTTCTTATATTCCCTGTTCAAAATCTAATAATATTTTTGGCGCTCCAAGGTCCTAATCTATTTTTATCCGTCAGATTTTCGAGGCTTCTCTATCTGTTCCGCAATACTAACCCTTTTTTGGAGATGGGGTCGTTGGCCCCGCATTCAAACCCCCAACCTGGAGGAGTAGGGTGCAAAGTTCGTCTGACCTTTACCCGGGCAGACCTTTCCAGGTTATTTTATCTATGTCAAAGAGCAGAAAAGTACTGGGTATATGGAAAAGAAGTACATACAAGATAGAAGTGGTTTCTCAAGTACTTCCCTGTCTGTGTGCTGATTTCCATATGAAAGTAAAGAAGCTTTATTCTGAAAAGCACTTCATTCATCCAGATTGATGGAATAAATGATGATTTAGAATGCAAAGCGAAGACATTATATGGAAATAAAGTATGTTGTATTCACAATAACAAACATATTATAAGCGAAAAAAAAATCAGAACATGCAAGTAAACACACCAGAATATAAAGTCAAATATAAATCACCACTCCACATTAATGACGCTAAAAAAATACGTGAAATTAAATGTACCGAATAATATTCGCCAGATTATACGCCAGTGCATATTTCTCAGCTTGTTGCATCAGAAATAGCTTTTTATCCCGAGTATTTGATCTCTCTGAAGAAATGATATATTTGAAGTAAATTCTGCTGCTCTTTTAAAATACGAGAGGAAGTCACTAAGTAACTCGCAGATTGAAATATTTTATCAGTGGCAGTTATCAGGTAGTATTTAAATATATCCTTAGGTAGTACCATCATCCAACTTTATAATACTAAGACAATGTCTTCGTCTGCTATGGACATCCGCTAGCTATACACGCCCTTTAGCAGAGAATCCCCAATTATTAAATGTGTTGTGCTGTCCGTGATTTTGTGAATGGGAATTTGCTGCGTATTTCGTTCACGTTGTTTTTGGTTAGATTGTGACTGGAGATGGGATGCGTTGTTTGACTGACATGATTGTTGCGTCCTGTCTGTCTGCTGAGTATCTGGTACAGAGCTTTGTTGTAGAGCGTCGAATCTGTTGGTGATCTTAACCTCGATCTCTCTCTCTCTCTGAACCTTAAGTGCCCAGGGCACATGGGGCTTCCGCAAGGGTTTTCCACAAATCCCTGTCCTTCGCCTTTTTTTCTGCTCTTGCCCAGGTGAGCCCTCTATTGCTCAACATCCTTTCTGTTGTTCTTCTCCATGTCTCTTTTGGTCTACCCTTACTTCTGCTCCCCTGTGGTGTCCATCTTAGTGCTATTTTTGGTAGTGAGTTGTTGGGGTACTCGTATTTTGTGATATGCTGCTCTTGTGAAGTTTGTTTACACCGGCTGGTGACGATGGCTAAGCCTTGGGCTTCATGTTGAGATTAGTTTGACTAGCAGCCACTGACTAACTGTGACTACCAGTTTCTGTCTGGATGTTTCCTGTAGTTTTCTACTACTGCGGTTTTCGCTGTTCGCTGATTCAATGAGAAGCTTCAGCTTGGTATTTTCTTCTCTCAGCTGTTCAACCTCTTTTTTGATATTATCATTCTCCTCACTGAGTGACTTTACAACTTCCGACTTCATGTGACTGACGAGTATTTTCACGAAGTCTTTAATAACCTCCGTGAAGTCATGGCCACAGAAGCAAGTAGGTAGTTTTGTTCCTGTACCAACAGCCTGATGAGAACTAACAGTCTCACTAAGTCTTCGTACAGTGCTATCCAAAGATTTTTCGGAGTTTGGTTCTGTTATTACATCATTTTCGCTAGACCTGTTAGCTGGGTTTTCTTTATGAGTAAAGGTGTCTGAAGACAGTGGAGCTTTCTCAGTAGAAGCTGTTGCTGCTTGTTCTCCAGCAGTATCTGGGATTATTGGTTCTTCTGAAGCAATTGTTGCAGGTAATTCATGTTTGCTGGATAGATAGATAGATAGATAGATAGATAGATAGATAGATAGATAGATAGATAGATAGATAGATAGATAGATAGATAGATAGATAGATAGATAGATACATACATACATACATACATACATACATACATACATACATACATACATACATACATAGATTTATGTTTTCCACATATTATTCTATTTCTCTTTCTCAGAATGTAAGTGTACTTCTGACATATATATATATATATATATATATATATATATATATATAATCTGTCAAGATTTTAATTATATTCATATACTAGTAGAACCAACTTCACTCCTCAGAGATGCTCAGTACAAGAAAAATTTAGAGTCTTGTGAAAAAAAAAATCATAATCTGGGAATTATACGAAAAAGAACTGCTAAAATTTTTCAAAACAGTAAATAATCATCATCACTTCACTATACGCGTGATCAAATTAAATGTAATGAAAATATTGGGTTCTCATAACTCAATCGACTGCAGTAATGAAGATATTGGATTCTCATAACCCAGTCGACTGCAAGAATTTAAAAAAAAATGAACAGGAAATTACATTTAACTAATAATATATTTTAGATACTTTTCATCTTCAATTTTTGTTTTTTTTGTTTCATCAGAAATTATTATTTACATGTAGCAGTTTATTTCTCCGATGAAACGAGTCTTAATGTAGTAAATTATGTTGTCACTTTATGAGAATAGTTTTCCTGATAAGCTTCTTTTATATGTGCCACGGGCTGAACGTTATTTTTGTGGTTTTTTTGTATATTACTTTTTGTTCTCATTGAAAGTCTCGTCTGAAAGGAAATATTTTCTTGGATTTGAAAGATAGAATAAGAAATTAAATGCAAATAAGGAACTTTAATTTCGAATAATTATCGAAAAAATCAATGTTTTTCATACATTATGCTCTGCCTACGTCTTTAGCGGGTAAGTTTCTTCTGTGTTATAGATATCGTTTCAAAAGTTTTAATATTTTCATAAACTATTAAGCTCAACCTACACTGAACGGGAACATAGGTCAGAGGAAGGTACATGGACCTATGTAAGAAATATCAGAAAGTGAAAGCGCAAACTGTTCTTTATTATAGTGTGCAGAATCTTTTACAATTAATAAATACCAGTGATTAAATACCATAAAGAAATTGTCATATACACTCTGTTATACATGCCAACAGATTATGTTTAATGAAAATATATCAGATCCCCAATAGTAAAGTAACAAATATAAAGTTGAGAATGCACAGTGTTTAACGAATAGAGAAACAAATGATTTAGCAGAATTTAAAAATTCTACCTAACAATATTAACTGTAAAAACTAATCTCAAAAACTTTACCTTATCTTTGCCTGATGATTGTTTTCATAACAGAAGGAAAACCTTCCTTCTAGAACATTTCATTTCTACAGTGACTCGTGCTTCATGAAGTAAAATCTGCTTCACAAATGTTCCGCCAACCAAGCAGAGCTATGACTGTTATATCTGATTTCATGCAATGTCATACCTACTTAGTTCATCTGCTAATTCTTTGGCTGTTCTTTGTCTGTATCATCTTTTTCTTCAGCTTTCCGAGCCATTAAGGCTCACTGCTGCAGATAGTTCGCCTCTGTTCCTCTCTATTTCCAATCTTCTCTCTCCAGCTGGTGACACCAATTTCTTTTATATCTTATTCTATGTTGTCTTTCAATCTCTGTCTTGGTCTATTCCTTGGTCTTGTTTCCCTCATCTCTTGTGCGTACATCATTTTCGTTTGTCTGTTCTCTTCCATTCTTTCTACATGCCCCAGCCAGAGTAGTCTGTTCAGTTTCAAAAGATTTATAATTCGTTGGTATTTAAATAAGCTGTTCAGTTCAGTGTTCTTTATAGCTTTCCATTCTCCACAGTTAGTATCTTTTATGGGCCCAAAGATTCTTCTTAGGATCTCGTTTTCATAGATCTGCAGTTGTTGTTCTTCTTTCTTTGTCGTACTCCATGTTTACGATCCATACATAACGGCTTGTCTGAATAAGCTTCTTATATTCCCTGTTCAAAATCTAATAATATTTTTGGCGCTCCAAGGTCCTAATCTATTTTTATCCGTCAGATTTTCGAGGCTTCTCTATCTGTTCCGCAACACTAACCCTTTTTTGGAGATGGGGTCGTTGGCCCCGCCCTCAAACCCCCAACCTGGAGGAGTAGGGTGCAAAGTTCGTCTGACCTTTACCCGGGCAGACCTTTCCAGGTTATTTTATCTATGTCAAAGAGCAGAAAAGTACTGGGTATATGGAAAAGAAGTACATACAAGATAGAAGTGGTTTCTCAAGTACTTCCCTGTCTGTGTGCTGATTTCCATATGAAAATAAAGAAGCTTTATTCTGAAAAGCACTTCATTCATCCAGATTGATGGAATAAATGATGATTTAGAATGCAAAGCGAAGAAATTATATGGAAATAAAGTCTGTTGTATTCACAATAACAAACATATTATAAGTGAAAAAAAAATCAGAACATGCAAGTAAACACACCAGAATATAAAGTCAAATATAAATCAGCAATCCACATTAAGGACGCTAAAAAAATACGTGAAATTAAATATACCAAATAATATTCGCCAGATTATACACCAGTGTATATTTTTCATCTTTTTGCATAAGAAATAGCTTTTTATCCCGAGTATTTGATCTCTCTGAAGAAATGATATATTTGAAGTAAATTCTGCTGCTCTTTTAAAATACGAGAGGAAGTCACTAAGTAACTCGCAGATTGAAATATTTTATCAGTGGCAGTTATCAGGTAGTATTTAAATATATCCTTAGGTAGTACCATCATCCAACTTTATAATACTTGTATGTAGGGGGCACTGGGAGTTACGTGCGCATGCGCATAGCAGTAACACAATGGCTACCCAACTGTTAGTGTGTACCAAAGAAGAACAGAGAAGTGTAGCGCGATTTTTGTGAGTTAAAGGACATTCAGTTGAGAACATTCATAAGGAAATGATTACAGTTTATGATGAAAAGTATTTATCACGTAAAGCAGTCTATAACTGGGTAAAAGAATTTTCTAAGGAACGCACCGAAATTGTTGACAAAGTCCGACTTGGCCGTCCTGTTCAGATTGCAGCAGAAGCGACTGTGCAACGTGTGAGTGAGATTATCAGAGCTGATGGACAAGTAACGATAGACAGTGTAAAAAGTGAAATCGGATGTTCACATGGCTTACCCTACTGAATAATGCATGAGCAATGGAATTTTCGGAAATTTTGCTCACGTTAGGTACCCAGAGATCTGAATGATGAACATAAAGTGAATCGATTTGGTTTGTCATTGCAGCATCTCTGTCGTTACGCATATGAAGGTGAAGACATACTCCAAAGGATTATTACTGGAAAGTAATAATACTATTACGAATATCGAATCAAAACGTGCCTCAATGCAGTGGAAACACCCGTCATTGCCATGCGAAAAAAAAAATTCAAGATTACGCCTTGTGCGGGGAAGGTTATGCTGACAGTATTCTGGGATTATCAAGGAGTGTTGTTAACCAAGTTCCAGAAATATGGTGACAGTGTGAATTCTGTATTGTACTGTGAAGTTCTGTTCATGCTACGGGATTCAATTCGAAGAAAACGTCCTGGTCTGCTGACTAGAGGTGTGCTTTTCCTTCATTACAATGCCAGATCACATACGGCTCGGTTAACCCAAGAGAAAATTACCAGTTGGGTTGGGAAGTTCTTGAACATCCACCCTATAGTCCTGACTTAGCTCCAAGTGATTTTCATTTGTTTGGTCCATTGAAAAACCACCTTGACGGGAGAAGATTCTGGAGTGACGAAGAGGTGGAAACAGAAGTAAAAATATGGTTCAGAAAGCGGACTTCCGATTTTTACGTCATAGATATCGAATCACTGATTACACGGTGGGACAAATGTTTCAATGCTGGTATAAAAATAGGGGGAAAAAGTAAATTCAAAAATTAAAAGTTTTCATATTACTGCCACATTTAGTTTTTTTTTTGTTTTTTTTTTGTAACAGGTATTTGAGAGTTACTTTGTGACTTTCTCTAGTAATTATTGCCCTATAATTCTTTGTCTTTAAGTAGGTTAAAGAAATGATTGTTTTATATATTTATCATTACTTTTTCATTCCGCTTCATGCATTTGAGGACTCCAAGACTCCTCTCACAATATGTTTTAGTTGATTTTTAATAACAAATGAACAAAAATAGTAAATAGTTATATATATATATATATATATATATATATATATAAACTATATAACACAGACAATCTGACACAGATAGATAGATAGAAAGATAGATAGATAGATAGATAGATAGATAGATAGATAGATAGATAGATAGATAGATAGATAGATATACAGAAAGATAGATAGATAGACAGACAGACAGACAGATCGATAGATAGATAGATAGATAGATAGATAGATAGATAGATAGATAGATAGATAGATAGATAGATAGATAGATAGATAGATAGATACATACATACATACATACATACACAGACAGATACAAAGATAGACAGATACATAGATAGATACTTAATTCTTTTTAGTAACCATTTGCTTATTTTCTGTTTTACATAGAATGCAAGTTTCTTTTGTTTATTGATTCTTACAACATTTATAATGTACAGTCTACTGATCCGCAGAGACGATAAGAGAGAGACAGACAAAGATAGATAGATAGATAGATAGATAGATAGATAGATAGATAGATAGATAGATAGATAGATAGATGGATAGAGAGAGATAAAGAGATAGATAGATAGATAGATAGATAGATAGATAGATAGATAGATAGTCTGATAGATGAATAAATAGATAGATAGATAGATAGATAGATAGATAGATAGATAGATAGATAGATAGATAGATAGATAGATAGATAGATAGATAGTAGATAGATAGATAGATAGATAGATAGATAGATAGATAGATAGATAGGTAAAATATTACCTATGAATGCTTTTCACGTTTAATTTAGCGCGTAAGTTTCCCTTCACGACATATTTATCGATTTATGATTTACAATTCAGATATAAAGTGTCAAGATCACACTTCTCTTAATTTGTATACATAATAGAAGAAAAAGCAGAGAATAATTGTAAAAATACTGATCTGAAATAGTAAACTATACTCCCGGATAAAGAGAAGTATCTTACCTTTTATCACACAATGTTAAATGAATTTTCAAAATCAACCCATTATACATTCGAAATGTTTTAATACTAAAACACAGATACGGATAGATAAATAGCTAGTTAGTGATAGACAGAACGTTTCAGGATAGGCAGAAAGATAGATAACTACATAATTAGATAAATAGACAGATAGGCAAAAAGGCAGACATACATTCTTGCTGACAAACTGATAGATAGATAGATAGATAGATAGATAGATAGATATATAGATAGATAGATAGATAGATAGATAGATAGATAGATAGATAGATATACAGAAAGATAGATATATAGACAGACAGACAGACAGACAGATCGATAGATAGATAGATAGATAGATAGATAGATAGATAGATAGATAGATAGATAGATAGATAGATAGATAGATAGATACATAGATACATACATACATACACAGACAGATACAAAGATAGACAGATACATAGATAGATACTTAATTCTTTTTAGTAACCATTTGCTTATTTTCTGTTTTACATAGAATGCAAGTTTCTTTTGTTTATTGATTCTTACAACATTTATAATGTACAGTCTACTGATCCGCAGAGACGATAAGAGAGAGACAGACAAAGATAGATAGATAGATAGATAGATAGATAGATAGATAGATAGATAGATAGATAGATAGATAGATAGATAGATAGATAGATAGATAGATAGATAGATAGATAGATAGATAGATAGATAGATAGTCTGATAGATGAATAAATAGATAGATAGATAGATAGATAGATAGATAGATAGATAGATAGATAGATAGATAGATAGATAGATAGATAGATAGATAGATAGATAGATAGATAGATAGATAGATAGATAGATAGATAGATAGATAGATAGATAGGTAAAATATTACCTATGAATGCTTTTCACGTTTAATTTAGCGCGTAAGTTTCCCTTCACGACATATTTATCGATTTATGATTTACAATTCAGATATAAAGTGTCAAGATCACACTTCTCTTAATTTGTATACATAATAGAAGAAAAAGCAGAGAATAATTGTAAAAATACTGATCTGAAATAGTAAACTATACTCCCGGATAAAGAGAAGTATCTTACCTTTTATCACACAATGTTAAATGAATTTTCAAAATCAACCCATTATACATTCGAAATGTTTTAATACTAAAACACAGATACGGATAGATAAATAGCTAGTTAGTGATAGACAGAACGTTTCAGGATAGGCAGAAAGATAGATAACTACATAATTAGATAAATAGACAGATAGACAAAAAGGCAGACAGACATTCTTGCTGACAAACTGATAAATAGATAGATAGATAGATAGATAGATAGATAGATAGATAGATAGATAGATAGATAGATAGATAGATAGATAGATAGATAGATAGATAGATATAGATAGATAGATAGATAGATAGATAGATAGATAGATAGATAGATAGATAGATAGATAAAAGGCGCGTAAAAATCTTATTGTTATTGTTTATAACACATGACTCTCCTCGAATGTATTTAGCTGGTAATGTTCTTACTGATAAAATCGTATAATTTCACAATTTTAAATGTTTCCCTAAATTATAACAATCAACCACCACCAGTTGAACGAGAGTTTTACAATTAGACATATTGAACAATTTAAGAATTATTAGAAATTGAAACCATAAATTGTTTTAGATAATTATATTAAATAAATCAGTAATGAATACACATTCATGACCATGTACAAATAAAATTATTTTCAAATTCATTTCACTGTATGAGTGAAAAGATTAAAACCAATGAAAACGTATTTGATCCACAGTACTGATATAAGAAATATAAATTGGATAAACCATCCTTATGTAGGAATCAATCAATCAATCCAGTGCTTTACCATGTGTCGTAGGCGATCATTTCTTTCCATAATTCCCTGTCTGTAGACTTGATTATGACATCCGGCAGTGACTTTCTTCCTAGCCACACTGACAGCCTTCATGTTATTTCTCTCTCTCTCTCTCTCTCTCTCTCTCTCTCTCTCTCTCTGTGTCTTCCGTTGTCTCTTCTTTCCTCAGTTGTTCAAGTTGTCGCAATGTAACCCAATTTTCCTCTTCTCATAAAATGTCTTTAAAATCTCGTTTGTCTGCCTCTGATCTTTGCTGTAATTTGCCTTGTATAACTTCAGCTTCTCTTTAGACTTCTTTGGATTTCTTAGTTGTCGATGTTACAATCAATATCCATTTATTAACCACATTTCCATGGCCTCCATTTCTCGCTTTACTCTCTTATGCATGGAACATGATTCACATCCAGAAAACAAACTTGGCTCGATGTAACATTTAAGATGTAGGAATAGAAAAACAAATTATTGTTCAAGAAAAAAACTAAGAATAGTATGTGCAAGTATGTAATCTTAGAGAATCTTCATTATCTTTACCTGCTGAGTTTTTTATTCTTATCAACAACGAAATTTTGTAAAGTATGTCATTTCCCCATCTGCTCGAATTTCATGGTGTAAAATCTCAGTAACAAATGTCAAGCTACCTAAAGTGGTGCGGTTCTATTAATAAGACACGAAACCAAGTAAAATTATCAACATTAGTATCAGAAGAATTTCCTTTTCAGTCATCGTCATCATCATCATCAGGTGTGTGCCGACTGGCGTTGGCTATTATGCTTCTCCAGAGTACCCGATCCTTCATGCAGGCCATCAGTTCAGTTGGTGATCTCCTCTCACACCATCCCGTCAGACGGTCCAGTATCATTTCTCTTGGTATTCCTCTTCTTCCTTCTATTTTTCCTCATGAAAGTACATTGTCTCTCTCTTATCTGTTTGACAAGGTTTTTGTCTCTCCAACTCTTCTCATACATTCTTCATTAGTTATTTTTGCTGTCCAGGGGATTCGAAACATTCTTCTAATAAACCACATTTCTGCTGCTTCCAATGATTTTTGTGCAGACTTGCCTATTGTCCATGATTCACTTCCATATAACAAGATAGGTTCGATATAGCATTTTAGGACTCGTTTTTTTAACATTCATTGATAAAGATGTGTTAGCTAATATGTTTCTCTTTCTCTGAAATGCAGTCTTTGCTTGTCTTTTTCTGTTCCTAATTTCTGTTCTGCACTTCCTATCTGATGTTATTCCTGTTCCAAGGTAATTGAATTTCTGCACCTGCTTTAGAATAGTTCCGTTTAATTTATTACTGGATGCTGTTGATTCTGTTTCTTAGATATAACCGTAGTCTCTGTATTTTTGATGTTCAAAGTAAGGCCTTTCTGTTCACTTTCTTTGATGACTTTATCCAAGAGATTTTGCAGGTCTTGTTGGTTCTCAGCTATCAGTACCGTGTCATCAGCATACCGAATGTTGTTAATATTGTATCCTCCAATTTTTATGCCTAGTTCTGTGATGATTGTTCTTAGAATATTCTCGCTGTACAGAGAAAAAAGGTCTGGAGATAGTACACATCCTTGTCGCACCCCTTGTTTTATAGGCTGATATTTTCCAATTTTATTTTCAACGAATTGCTGCTTCTTGCTGGCAGTATAGATGTTTTACAATCCCCAGGTCTTTCCCGTCTATATTGATGTCTTCAAGCATTTTAATAATTTCAGTATGTTTCACCTTGTCAGATGCCTTGGTGTAATCAATTAAGCATAAATAGAGATCTTTCTGTACTTCTAAAACTCTTTATGTTAGTGTTTGTAAAGCATAAATGGCATTGTGTGTTCCCTTTCCTTCAACAAATCCAAATTGTTCATCTGCTATTTCCATTTTTATCTTTTTCCTTGTTCTTCTCATAATTATTCTCAGAAGTAGCTTCGTTATGTGACATGAGAGGCTGATAGTCCATTGGTCGTCACATTCCTTTGAACCTGGTTTCTTTGGTAGTGCTATAAACATGGATTTAATAAGGTCACTTGGAATATAAACACTGCTGTAAATGTCATTCAGTAACTTGGTTATTATTTTTATTCCTGTCTCCTCTAGTGCCTCTATTTCTTCTATTGTTATATTATCAGGCCCAGTCGCTTTTCTTTTCTTCATGTGTTTGATGGCATCTATGATTTCATCTTCAAGTATTGGCGGTCCATCACAGTTTTCAGTATCTGGTGTTAATTCTTGTCTTTCTCCTCCATATAGCTCACCGATATACTCTGTCCACCTGTCCACAATGTCTTCTTTTCCCATTTACATTTTACCTTCTTTCGATTGCAGACATCCTGTGGTATATTTTGTTTTACTGCCTGTGAGTTCACTAATTCGTTTGTGCATGTTTTTGCGTGTTTATTATGAGAGTTTTCTATCTGTCTGCACTGTTCATTTAAACACACTTCCTTTGCTTCTCTCCATTTGCGTCTTACTTCTTTATTTATCTTGCTATATTTTCCTCGTTATTTTTACTCCTCCTAATCTTGTCCATCAGTCCTAAGATGTCGCCTGTTATCCATTTATTTTTAGAGGCTTCTTTTCTTGGTGGTATTATCTCCTTAACAGTTTGGTGGATAGAATCTCTTAACATTTCCCATTGTTCATCTATACTATTTATCTTTGCTATTGCATTGTATCTGTTTGTTATAGTAACGTTGTATTGTTCTCGCAGTTCTTGGTCATTTTTAAGAAGTTCTGTATTCAGTTTGATGTTTCTCACTTTTCTGCCTGCTTTCTTTAGCTGTATTCTAACTTTTCCACAGAGTGGGTCATGGTCAGTATTGCAGCTAGCTCCTGGCATGTTTTTTGTTGTCCGTAATGCATTGCGGAATCATTTGTTGATTAATATGTAGTCTATCTGGTTAAAGGTCTTTTTGTCTGGGCTGCACCACGTTGCCAGTCTTCGAGGATGTTGTTTAAACCAGGTGTTTCCTATAACCATTCTGTGTATTCTTACCCATTTATAACCTCTGTCATTCCTCTCCCCCAGTCCATAGTCACCAACGATGTCTGAAGTTCTTCCTTTACTAATTTTGGCATTAAAAATCTCCCATGAGTATGGTAACTTCATGTGACTTTGTGTGTTTTAGTGCTGTCTCTATGTCATTATAAAATATATGTACATCTTCTTCAGAACTTTCAGATGTTGGAGGTTACACTTGTATAATATTTATGTTTATTGGTTGTCATTTCAGTTGGGCTAGCAGTACTCTGTCCGAAATGTTCAAATATCCTACAATTGTCCTTGCCGTTTGTTCATCAAATATAATTCCTACTCCTCGTTCATGTTTCTCAATTCCTGAATATATTATTGTATATTTATCAGAGTTTATCTTCCCTACACCTGTGCATCTATCTTCACTCATTCGTAATATGTTGATCTTCATCCTTTCCATTTCCATCTTTACATTTTCTAATTTTCCAGCCTGGAATACAGTTCCAACATTCCATGTTGCTATTTTGAACTTGTTAGTTTTTCAGTAGAGTTTTAAAAATTTTATGAACAAAAATATATGTAGTTCTCAGGAATTAGTTTTCATTGTGTAGTGGTCTTTCAAGTATTTCTCAGTTTCTGTGTTGAATTTCAGACAAAATTAATTAAAGAACACTTGTATTTGAAGAGCACTACATGTCTCCAACTTGATGAAAGAAAATATCATTCACAGTGCTCTGAGAATAAATTAAAATAAAATAAACTTAGTTTCAATCCTAGTAATAAATCACATAAATGCATAAAATGAAAAGAAAATGCCGGTAACATTATTCAAAGATAAATTAAATGTAAACAAAATTTATGAAAATCACTAAAGTAGTGGCACAAAAAAAAACCAACTACATTAAATTACATTATCAAATAATACACGACTGATAAGCTGTCTCTCTTCATGTTTAATAATGTGTTATATTAGAAATTACTTTCTAACCAGAGCAGTTCATCCTCTTATGGAAATATACTTAATTAATTCCTCGAATGTATTTAGCTGGTAATGTTCTTACTGATAAAATCGTATAATTTCACAATTTTAAATGTTTCCCTAAATTATAACAATCAACCACCACCAGTTGAACGAGAGTTTTACAATTAGACATATTGAACAATTTAAGAATTATTAGAAATTGAAACCATAAATTGTTTTAGATAATTATATTAAATAAATCAGTAATGAATACACATTCATGACCATGTACAAATAAAATTATTTTCAAATTCATTTCACTGTATGAGTGAAAAGATTAAAACCAATGAAAACGTATTTGATCCACAGTACTGATATAAGAAATATAAATTGGATAAACCATCCTTATGTAGGAATCAATCAATCAATCCAGTGCTTTACCATGTGTCGTAGGCGATCATTTCTTTCCATAACTCCCTATCTGTAGACTTGATTATGACATCCGGCAGTGACTTTCTTCCTAGCCACACTGACAGCCTTCATGTTATTTCTCTCTCTCTCTCTCTCTCTCTCTCTCTCTCTCTCTCTGTGTCTTCCGTTGTCTCTTCTTTCCTCAGTTGTTCAAGTTGTCGCAATGTAACCCAATTTTCCTCTTCTCATAAAATGTCTTTAAAATCTCGTTTGTCTGCCTCTGATCTTTGCTGTAATTTGCCTTGTATAACTTCAGCTTCTCTTTAGACTTCTTTGGATTTCTTAGTTGTCGATGTTACAATCAATATCCATTTATTAACCACATTTCCATGGCCTCCATTTCTCGCTTTACTCTCTTATGCATGGAACATGATTCACATCCAGAAAACAAACTTGGCTCGATGTAACATTTAAGATGTAGGAATAGAAAAACAAATTATTGTTCAAGAAAAAAACTAAGAATAGTATGTGCAAGTATGTAATCTTAGAGAATCTTCATTATCTTTACCTGCTGAGTTTTTTATTCTTATCAACAACGAAATTTTGTAAAGTATGTCATTTCCCCATCTGCTCGAATTTCATGGTGTAAAATCTCAGTAACAAATGTCAAGCTACCTAAAGTGGTGCGGTTCTATTAATAAGACACGAAATAATACACGACTGATAATCTGTCTCTCTTCATGTTTAATAATGTGTTATAATAGAAATTACTTTCTAACCAGAGCAGTTCATCCT
>CM019699.1:22700808-22718323 GCA_009760885.1 Achatina immaculata
AATAGATGGAAATCTAAAGAAGTTTAAAGGAAGCACAATATATTGTTAATTCCCGCTGAGTGGAGACAGCCGACCTGGAAATTAAGGCGCTGTTCTAGAGCTTTCCGAGGTCGTACATCAGAAAAACAGGAACTTCCTTTAAACTTCTTTAGATTTCCAAATATTTTCTCCTATTTATCTTCCACTTTTTTGTCTTAGCCCCGTATAATTCTCTACATTTCTTCATTCATCAGTTTCACGTTATCTAATAGCTTCCCTTCTTTATCCCTCCCTCACTCCCACCTTCTTCTCTAGCGTCTTAGAGGTAATTATTGACTTCTGATCTCTTTTCCGAAGCCCACGACACCCACACACTCATCCGCAACGTTCTCTCCATTTCACCGAAGCTAACATCCGATTGGTTCAATTTGTTTTCCTATAGGGTCTATCAGCCTTGTCTTTAGGGCTCATTCTGTTTTTTGTACAAGGTGGGATACCACATAACTTAGCTTTTCATTTTTATTTTTGTTCTTTTATTGTTATATGTTGTGTGTGCTTTTGTATGTAATCCTTGAAAAGGCTCAGGCTGAAATATTGGATGGCGTTTGTTTTTCATTATTTGTGTTTTTCCTCCCTTTTCTCATTCTCTTTATCAATTTTGTAAAACTTTACCATACACCTCTATCTACCTGTATCTCTAAATTATCATGACGTTTAAAATGTCCAAAATATTTAAGTTTTCTTTGTTTAAAATTCTATACTAACCAATCTTCTTCAGTATTAAGTTCTTGTAGTATGGATATGTGTCGTTTTTGTGTCCATGATATTTGAGGAACTCTTCTGTAGCATTTACATTCAAAGGCATTTATGTGTTTCTCAGTTGTTTTGATAAGTGTCCAGGTCTCACAGGCATATGTTGCGATGGGAAAGATGCATGCCCTTACAAATCTTATTTTTGTACTTCTTATTGTTCCTCTCCACAGATTCTTAAGTTGTTTTACTTTATAAAGAATGATAGATGTCTTCCTTTTAATTTTCCTCATTGTATCTCCATTATTATTTAGTAGTGATCCAAGATATTCAAAACTCTCCACTTCTTCCAATTTTTCCTCATTTTTATATATTTCAGCTGCCTTGTTTGTTTTGTCAGTTGTCATCAATTTAGTTTTCTTCACATTAAGATAGAGGTTTTGTTCTATAGATAAAGAGAATACATAGACAATATGGAGAAAGAGACAGAAAAAACAGCAAAAAGAGGATACCGCAAAACTTTATATAATATGCAAAAGAGGCTAACAGGTACTATTACACCTAAAGAAAGACCAATCCTTAGCACAACTTGAACCCTATTAACATCAAATAAAGACCAAAAGCAAAGATGGGCTGAACACTACCAAGAAATACTTAATCAACCACACCCAAAAGAATTGTTAAACCTTGAAACCGACTTACCAACCCTACAACTAATTGTCAAACTAGATGAAATTAAATTGCATGAAATTTAAACAGCAGTGAATTTAATGGCTAACAAAAAGCTGCAGGTAAATTGAAATAACACACGAAATGCTAAAAGCTATCAATAGTGACAACATGAGACAACTACAGAGAATATTTAACAAGATTTGGAAAGAAGAAAAGGTCCCTTCTAATTGGAAAAAAGGAATCATTGTTAAAATAAAAAGGCAACATTAGTGACTGTAACAATCGGAGAGGAGTAACCTTAATATCAGTTGTGTCAAAAATATTTGCAAGGCCATTTTGAATAGAATTAAAGATATAGTGGATACTGCAATGAGAGAAGAACAAGCAGGATTTCTTAAAGTGGGAAGCTGTCTCGACCAGATCTTTACTCTCAGAATAATACTTGAAGAAGACATTGAAAAGCAGAAACCATTAACACTGAACTTCATAGATTTTACTTTAAAAAGGCATTTAATAGCATGCACAGAGATTCATTATGGTGAATTTTAAGTCTATATTTAATACCATCTAAAATTGTCAACATCATTAAGGACTTATTCAATGGATATGTTTGTGCAGTCAAGACAGAAGAAGGAATGAGTGAATGTTTCCAGATTGAAACAGTTGTGAAACAAGGATGTATGCTGTCTCCTTTGCTTTTTGGGATTACAATATACTTCATAATGAAACGATGCTGCACAGGTAACGCATGTATTGACTGGGTACATTGGACCCATGAAACAGTTTTCTTCTTATGCACCAACTAAATTGGTTTTCTACTGGTTTGATCATTGTCTACTTGTGGAGTACAGTTTGAACTTATAAATTTCTTCTTGTTGTTGGTGTTCTAACGATCACCTAATTTTCTATATTGTACACTGAGAAAATACAACAAGACACCCAGGCTTCCAACTCCACAAAATAATACAAATACAACAGCTTAACATAACTTGGCAGTCTTCCAACCAAAACAACTGGTCAACAATGAGAATTTCAACAAAGCCAATTGGTGTAGTATATCATCAGACCACGCACATTTATTAATGGACAAAATGAGGGGGAAATCATGAATGATGGAAACATAGCCATCAGGCTGAACAAGAATTACATTAACAGTGCTGGCGTGAGAGAACTCTACGCCATATGGGCGAAAACCTTACAATGTACTATACTCAAAAAATCAATACTTACAACATTACCATGAAAACCTCAGCCAACACAGGGAAAAACTAATTCTTCCATCTCACTACCAACAAATTGCCACTGGTAGAAACTCTTCCTAAACGAGACTCCAGTCTGCAATAAAACTACTAAAATTCTTCCTACATCACAAACCAATAAAGCTCCTGCTACAACAAACAAGTAAGGCTCTCTCTACCACATTCTAGAGTCAATCACACAACCTCTCTCTAACACATTCTGACCAAAGACTAACTTTCTCAGCCCATGTACACCTCCCGCTCAACTCAACCAAGTGACTTAGAATTTTCTCTAACTACGTTCTTGGCACACGGTGATGAGTTTTGGTCTACCAGACCACAACCACAGGGTTATACACAATACACTCTGTACAGAATGATATTCTGTTACAGAATATCTCCCCACCCCCTAAAAGTAGATATTTGCCCATCAAATATCTCCAACAAAAATTACTAACCTTTACAGAAAACTCTCACTAAAGGTGAGCTATAAACACTCAATCAAAGCTGATTATGCAGCTACAAAAATTTCGTGCACGCACAATTTGTACAAAATAAGTACGTTAAACCTTTGTGGTATTTACATGTATTTACAACATTTTAATAATGAGTTCTATGAACTACGCCATCTATTTCTACTGCCATATAAATAGAACAGGAGCAAAGGATGAACTCCTTATTTAAAGAACACTACCCAACTAGTGTCTATTATGCTTTTCTTTAGAAATCCCTATAGATTTCAAACTATACAGTAGAATGAAGCGCAGTTAATATGTTGATTATAACACGTTCTATGAACTGCTTCCTGTCATCCAGTCAAATAGTGGGATCTTTACCATAAGTACTTTATGGAGATCTTTCATCGTGAACGTTTCTAAGTCCACGGTATCCATTGTCTGCCCTATTGCCACAACGAGCTTATGATCGGAGACGTACAACTGATCAATCTCCGTATCGCAATCGGCACTAGGTGAAGTCTCTTCAGGGAAATAATCTTCACTGTGAGGACAGTGTTCCTTCTGAGACTGATGGCAGATATCGGCTCTTCTCCGTTTTTTCAGCCTATGTCGAGGTCGCAAATCATCCACCGACATAGCAACTGCTGAGGCGGAAGCAGCCACCTCCATATAGTGGTCTGAGGGGTGAGCCCCAGGGACCAGTCTCTGCTGGGTTTCCTTCAGGTACCATGGCGGGAGCCTGGGAACAAAACGAGGAGGCGTCGGAAGAGAACATCTCTGTCTAATGGGACGTGGCAGGTAAGATCTACAACGATCTTGCTGATACTGACTCTGAAAGGTCCCACTAGGCCACGATACATTAATGGCGACGTCCTGAACCAAAGGACACAATGTATTAGTCGCCCTCTCTACTCTCTCTTTCTGCTGACAGGGACACGGCAAGTCAGTCTGCACAGAGCAATCTACTACAAGTGGAGGCTCTGCCTGTGGATAGGCCTCCACAACGCTCACTGACTTTACTTCACATGTATCAGATCCTTGGGACTGAGGAACGTCCCTATCAAGAACGTGAGCTGGTACTGGTACAGAAGTGGCACCATCGAAACTTGCTAACGTTTTCTCCTGCGCACCCGGATGAAACAACATCTGAAAGTCCATTGTGCGGAGGTTAGCAAACCACCTCTGCAACTTGACGTCTGACATTTCCTGCCGACTAAGGAATGTATCCACCAAGGATCTATGGCCAGTCTTCACAGCGAAGTGTCTATTCGCCAGAAAATATCTTAACTTTTGCGTGGCGTAATGGACGGCACACGCTTCTCTCTCGAAAGTAGACCACTTAGTCTGAGAGCGCGACAGCTTCTGCGAAAGGAAATATAATGGCTCTTCAACTGAGAGTCCATCAGAAGAGGAAGCCGTCTGCGCCAAACAGGCTCCAACCGCAACATTGGAGGCATCTGTATACAATGTAAGTGGCTTATGCAAGTCAGGATGCGAGAGAAGCGGTACCTTCGCAAGGCGATCCTTCAAAGACTCGAAGGCCATTTGACAGACTGGAGACCATTTGAACCTATGACCCTTCTTGGTGAGGTCTACTATGGGAGCCACAATCTCCGAAAAATGGGGAATGAAACGTCGTAAGTAACTACACGTCCCCATAAAAGAGCGCACCTCCTTCACATTCAAAGGAGACGGCATTTCGGCAATGGCTCTGATCTTCTCAGGATCAGGAGATATGCCTGACTGGCTGATGACATAACCGAGATACTTTGTCTCAGAGGCCGCAAAGTGGCATTTTGATGGCTTTAGCTTGACCTTGTGTTCGCGCAATCGGTTGAATACCGCCTGGAGATCGCGAACATGGTCTTCTATCGTTCCATCAGTGAACACCAGTATATCGTCAATATAGGCTTGTGCAAACTTTCCTAAGCCTTGTAATACTGTGTCCATGAGTGCGACAAAGGTAGATGGTGCCCCTTTTAAACCAAAGCTCATGTAGTTGAAACAGAAAGAACCCTGATGACAGCTAAAAGCTAACTTCTGCTGAGCGTCTTTGGACAAGGGAATGCACCAAAAGCCACAACGAGCATCCAAAGTGCTGAAAAAGTTGGCTTTTCCTATCGTGCTCAGGATGTCCTCAATGCGTGGCAATGGATATGACAATGAACGTGTCACAGCATTGAGTGCACGGTAGTTGCAACAGAAACGATGGGTACCATCTTTCTTAGTCACCAAGACAACTGGTGATGACCACTCTGAGATCGTGCGGGAAATTATTCCGTCACGCAACATATTCTCGACGGCCTTCTCTATCACCTCTCTACTCGCCAACGGAGTGCGGTAGGGTTTCCTGGAGATTGGCGGATGATCGCCTGTATCAATCTCCATCTGCACTGTCGAGGTATGCGATATCTCGGAATCCGTCAAGGCAAAGACATCCTTGTTCTGTGTCAACAACCTGGATATTATGTCCTTGTGCACATCAGGGCACTGAACTTGTCGAACGATAGTCTCAGAACGACTTTCAGGTGTTGACTCCTCAGTACCAGAATCTTGCTGGATAGAGTCAGCTGACTCTATGAGTGGTGTCAATTTAGCTAAAACACATCCACGCTTGAGCTCGATATGTTTACTAGAATGATTAATTACTGTCAACACGGGATAGTGATTAGTGTGGAGTTCACATACTGAGTCTACCAGCTCTATCTCCGGTTGTGACAGTAAGAATGGTGTCTCAATACCCTGAACCATATAAGAATTTCCAGAGGGAAAATATGGTTGGGCTTTCAGTTTAAGAGGAATAAGATTGACTGAATGTGGAGAAAGAAGAGAAGAACGCTGAACACGAAGAATAGAAGCAATGTGTGCATCTAACTCTAAAGGAATCTTCTTGTTATGTATGTTTAGTGTATTAGAATTCTAATCTATGATAGCACCAGAACGAGACAAAAAATCACGCCCAAGAATGGCAGAACGGTTCATGTTGCGAACCACATAAAAGCAATGAGAAACAGCGACTCCAGCAATAGAGATAGGTAAATAAACTCTGCCAAGTACTCTCATGGAAGCCTGCAGTAACAGTCTGCAGAGTAATTCTAGCGGGCAAGAGTTTAGGAGCAGAACGTAAGGATCTGTATACAGAATCCTTGATAAGACAGACACTAGCTCCTGTGTCTAACAATGCTCCAATTCTAAAGGTACCAATAGAAACAAGGACAGAAGTAGGAGTCGGGGGATTCGCAGCCACCGAGAGTAGTGATGTAGCATGCGAAAATGAGACAGAGTGTTTGGCAGACCTAGATGGTGTGAAGATACGGTCGGACACATGGGAGATATTCATGCTCCGACTTGTCAGTTTAAATGTGCACGATCTTTTCTCACACTCTGCCTACAAAATCTGGCTATGTGACCTTTCTTTCTAGAGTTATAACAAGATCTAGTTTCTTGTGGTAGTGTACTCGCAGGTCTAGCCTTCCTGGTATTCGACCTCTGGTGGTCTGTCCTACCTTCTTCGAAGTGTGAAGGTGTCCGTCGAGAGTTCTCCTGATGAGAGACTAACTGTACTCTCTGCGAATCCATACAAGGAGACTCTCTATGTGTCGTCACCTCACTGGTCGGTCGAGAACCTGAAATAAAAGCTTGTCAGGAACTACAACTAAGGTTCACCGACTTCATGAGATCATTTTCCTGTAAGGCTAACTCCACCGCCTGTGAAAATAGAACAGGTTTATCTCTTAATAATTTCACTTTTAATGGTCTAGAAAGTAGTGCATCTACAAACGACTGCACCATTTGCCTCTGTGCCAGCGGAGTTACCAATTCTGCCTCAGAGTAAGCATCTCTAGCTGCCTCACTGATACGATCAGCCAGCGCTTGAATGGGCTCTCCAGGAGACTGTCTAGTAGAGGCTAGCGTATGCCAGGCCTCCTGAGGAGGCTGCAGCACCCCATATCGTGCCAATAAAACAGATACGAACTCCTTCCATGTCTCTTGAATCTGAAGACGCTGTTTGACGAACTCTGCCAGCGAACCTGCGGTGCGTAAATACACCAAGTTCTTCTTACTGGGCACATCAGCATTCCGGATGTCCATGATCTTATTAATCTCATCCATCCATGGTTTCAGTTTTGCTGGGTCCCCGTCGAACTTTGCTACAGCTGACATGACGTGGGAAAACCTCAAGTCATTGCTGACTTGGGACAGGGTATCTTGCAATAACCCCAGCAAATTGGACGTGGATAGAGCTGAAGCCATCGTGCGTCTATCTGTAGTGCACCCTACTTATTGTCAGTATATAAAACTTGAGTCAATGCAATACAACCATATAAGGTAATGCCATTCAACTATTAAACATAGAAAAGAAATTCAAATACAATACCACGAACTAACTAAACTAACTACAACTAAGTCCTATCTTAAATGGAAAGCAACAATAATTATATGCACTGTCCCAAATATCACAACTAAATTAAATGTTCAATAAAGTCCAACAATGACACTAGAGAAGAATGTCCTAGAATGTCTATTCCAAATATAAGTGAATCTAAAATGACCTTGATCCTACACCACAAATAAAGAGCACATCCAACTGCTGTCCATTTACAAGTGTCCACTTCTGTCTATCTGCCGAATAATCTCGTTTAAACAAAAATTAGCAAAAGTTCATCAAGTATCGATATTCAGAATGTTCATTCTTGAAGTAAAGCTAGAGACCCAAAGTAACTGCCGAAAATGCAGAAAACAGTTAATTTGACAACATGTTACCTCCCCTGTCTGGGTGGAGCTGGTTGAGAAGTATCAAGGCTGTCTGAGTAGAGCTGGTTGAAATGTCGCTGGGAACAAACCGCACAGGTTTCTCACCGGATTCTAGTTCAGGCTCAGGCTCACTGGACTTGATTGCAGGCACAGGTAAACGTCAGTAGCTGCACTGCCTAGGACCCAGGACCAGATGTGGCGCAAACTTTCGGGCGGGCTGGACATCATCGCCGCTTTGAACAACTTCTACTATAGCTGTCTCTGACACTAAACAAAAATACAACTCCCTAACCAAAACTTGAAAACCACTGACGAAACATACTAGCAACACACAACTGTGGGCTAGAAAAAACGTGCATGAACTGGTCAACGTGTAAACAAATACACTGGGCGTGACGAGTGGCCTGATTCGGCACCACTGAAACAGTTTTCACTCTACCTGGCGCCAACTAAAGTAGTGTTGCGCCGTTCTAAAACAGTTTCTTCTTATGCACCAACTAAAATGGTTTTCTACTGGTGTGATCATTATCTACTTGTGGAGTACAGTTTGAACTTATAAATTTCTTCTTGTTGTTGGTGTTCTAACAATCACCTAATGTTCTATATTATACACTGAGAAAATACAACAAGACACCCAGGCTTTCAATTCCACAAAATAATACAAATACAACAGCTTAACATAACTTGGCAGTCTTCCAACCAAAACAACTGGTCAACAATGAGAATTTCAACAAAGCCAATTGGTGTAGTATACCATCAGACCACGCACATTTATTAATGGACAAAATGAGGGTGAAATCATGAATGATGGAAACATCGCCATCAGGCTGAACATGAATTACATTAATAGTGCCGGCGTGAGAGAACTCTACGCCATATGGGCGAAAACCTTACAATGTACTATACTCAAAAAAATCAATACTTACAACATTACCAACAAAACCTCAGCCAACACAGGGAAAAACTAATTCTTCCATCTCACTACCAACAAATTGCCACTGGTAGAAACTACCAGACCACAACCACAGGGTTATACACATAACACTCTGTACAGAATGGTATTCTGTTACACCCAACTAGAAGATCTTGATTTTGCTGATGACATAACTCTTATCAGTAACAATGTGAATTCCATGCAAGAAAAAACAGATAGCCTGTCTTCACTGGCTAGCAAAATATGACTTGAAATTAACAAAGACAAAACAAAAATCATGAAGATTCACATTAATGAAAATGGAAAAATACACATAGAAGAAGACAATCAATTTGCATACCTTGGCAGCTACATAGACCAGGATGGTGACACTAGAAAGGAAGTTAGAATCAGAATTGCAAAAGCAGCATCGATCTTCAAAAATCTTGAGAACATATGGAATTCAAAAGTTATAAGCACCAAAACCAAGTTAAGACTATTCAATTCAAATACAATATTCACCCTCATGTAAGCAGTGAAAGCTGGAAAACAACTAATGAAATTGAAAAGAAATGAGTCTTTTTGAAACCAAATGACTAAGGAAAATACTCGGCATCAAGTGGAGCGCATTCAAGAACAATGCAGAGATAAGACAGATGGCTGAACAACAAGTCTCATAGGTGATCAGGAAAAGGAGATGGACATATGATGGTCATTTGATGAGAAGAAATAATCAGAAAATCCCAAAACAAGCTTTCAATTGGATGACAACAGGCCAAAGAGAAAGAAGCAGACCGCGTGAAACTCTGAACAGGACATTGTTAAGAGGGTCCAAATTAACAATCATAAAATCCCTTGATGAGGTTGAAAGACTCACTGCAGACAGAAAAAATTGGTGAACTACTTTGCGAGCCCTATGTGACGTTTAACGGCACGGGAATGATATAAGACATAATATAAAAGAAATGGGAAAAGGATCATTGTTAAAATAATAAACAAGGGACAGCAATAATTGGAGAGGAATAACCTTACCATCATTTGCATCAAAAGTATTTTGCAAATTCATTCTGAATAGAAATATAAAGATATAGTAGATACTGCAAACTGAGGAAAATAAGCAGGATTTCGAAAAAGATCAGATCTTTTCGCTAAGAATAATTCTTGAAGCAAAACCCATTCATCCTGAACTTCAAAGACTTTAAAAAGACATTTGATAGCATACGCAGAGATTCATTGTGGACAATTTTAAGATTATGTACAATGCCATCTAAAATTGTCAACAGAATTAAGGATCTTTATAACGTATATGTTCGTGCAGTCAAGGGTGAATGCCCTCTTCCTTGCTTTTCGGGTTTGACATTGACTTCGTAATGAAAAAATTGTACACAGGTAAAACAGGAATTGACTGGCTACATGGGACCAAACTAGAAGATCTTGAGTTTTGCAGACGATATAACTCTTATCAGTGACAATGTAAATTTGATGCAAGACAAAAGAAAGCTGTCTTCAACTGCTAGGAAAATAGGACTTTAAATCAATAAGGAACAAACATAAAATAATGAAACTTCCCAGTAATCAAGAAGGAAAAATAAACATACAATGAACAGCTGTTGAAGAAGTCCAAGAATGCTAACCTCGGCAGCTAAATACATGTAGACCAAGATGGTGACGTCAGAAAAGAAGTTAGAATTGTAAATCCAGCTTTGAGTTTCAAGAATCTTGAGAACATGTGACAGTCAAAAGTTATTAGCACAAAAACAAAGTTAAGATTATTCAATTGAAATGTACTCTTCACCCTCATTTATGCATGCGAAAACTAGAAACAACTAAAGAAATAGACAACAAATTAGACTTTTTTCACACTAAATGCCTAGGGAAAATACTCGGTATTACGTGGAACGAATTCAAGAACAACGCACAGATAAGGCGGATAAGTATACTAGACCTGTCTCATGGGTGATTAGAAAACAGTAGAATAACATATATTGGTCACGTGATGAGAGGAAATAGTGAGAGAATCCCAAAACAAAAGTGGAACACAACATGCCAAAGAAAAAGAGGTTGTCCATCCAATATACTGATAAATTACACTGAAATCATACACATAATTTCCATATTGATACGTAAATACAGAAACCTACATCACAGCTTGCAGAACAACTACATAATCTACACCATATGATGTGGGCACGGGCTGAATATATCCAATGATCATCATAATACACAGTAATTTACAGGACATACACAGGCACAACAACAGAAGCCATCGCACGACCATTTGCCTCTGTCTACACTGAATATCAGCAATGTATCCAAAACCAACTACCATTCACGTAGGCGATGACGCTTCGGTCAAGGCCGTACAGCCTTCGGTCTAAGAGTGCCTCGTCCACATCTATGATACTTTTAAAGACACGGAATCTGTGTGTATATATATATATATATATATATATGTTTGTATGTGTAGATAGATAGATAGATAGATAGATAGATAGATAGATAGATAGATAGATAGATAGATAGATAGATAGATAGATAGATAGATAGATAGATAGATAGATATAGATTTGAAAGTGACTGTTACACACATTATTCTACATGTTACCAGGTGGTAAATATCCTTCTAAAATATACAGATTGTTTTTCGTCATTGTAAATTTATTCATAAACTATCCGTAATGTGATGAAGCGATACTCAACAGACACGCGGAGAATCATGTAAATAAAAGCATAACCTGAGATTGTTTATTCACATCATTAAATCGTTTCCATGATTATTGCGGAATTTTCCCTCCTTACATCTATAATGTAGGCCTCTCGGTTGGAAGCAAGATACCTTGCTGCTGATACATCCATTTGCAGAGTATGAACGATATGTCTTGTAGCCATCTTCGCCTTGTTCTTCCTCTCTTTCTTTGTCCCATTATGTATCCTTCCAATAGGTCTTCTCCAAATTATCAGGACTTTCAGTAAGTCCAAAGTATTAAGGTTTTCTCTGTTTAGTCCTTTTTACTAGCCAGCCTTCTTCAATAGTAAATTCTTGTAATATGGATATTTTTTCTTTGTTTTTATGTCCATGATATACGAAGAACTCTTTTGCAGCATTTGCATTCAAAATAATGTGTGTGTTTCTCAGCGGTTTTGTTAAATGTCTATGTCTCACAGGCATATGTTGCGATGAGAAAGATGCATGGTCTTCAAAATCTCATTTTTGTAGTTCTGTTAGTTCGTCTACACAGATTCTTTATTTGTTTACTGTTTGAAGAGTGGTAGATGCCCTCCTTTTAATTTCCCTCATTGTATCTCCATGATATTAAAAACTTTCCACTTCTTCCAATTTTTCCTCATTGATACATATTTCAGTTGCCTTGTTTGTTTTGTCAGTTGTCATCGATTTAGCTTTCTTCGCATTAAGATAAGGGCTTTGCTCTTCACTATTCTTACGAACAGACATAAATAGTTTTTTTTCCATTCCTTTTTGTGTTGTGCGCAGTAATACTGTGTCATCAGCATATTGGTATTTCATAACAATCAATTTTTATGGCACCATAATATTCCTTGTCTACATCTTCTCCTACATTCGTTATTTTGTTTTCAATATACAAGTTAAATAATTAAGGCGAAAATATATACCCCTGACGGACCCCTTGTTTTATGCCAAACAAAGTTGTTGTTTCACCATTTATTCTCACAGCTGCCTCTTGGTCTAAATACAACAGTGATATTAATTGTATCAAATGTGTTGGAAATCTTTTTCCATTATTTTCCACAATGTCTAGTCTTCTTCTTCTTCTTCTTCGTTGGCTTCTACCATCACGATTGCCCCGTGATCGTACTGAATTTACTCCTGTATATATATATATATATATATATATATATATATATATATATATATATATATATATATATATATATATATATATATATATATATATATATATATATATATATATATATATATATATATATATATATATATATATATATATATATATATATATATATATATATATATATATATATATATATATATATATATATATATATATATATATATATATATATATATATATATATATATATATATATATATATATATATATATATATATATATATATATATATATATATATATATATATATATATATATATATATATATATATATATATATATATATATATATATATATATATATATATATATATATATATATATATATATATATATATATATATATATATATATATATATATATATATATATATATATATATATATATATATATATATATATATATATATATATATATATATATATATATATATATATATATATATATATATATATATATATATATATATATATATATATATATATATATATATATATATATATATATATATATATATATATATATATATATATATATATATATATATATATATATATATATATATATATATATATATATATATATATATATATATATATATATATATATATATATATATATATATATATATATATATATATATATATATATATATATATATATATATATATATATATATATATATATATATATATATATATATATATATATATATATATATATATATATATATATATATATATATATATATATATATATATATATATATATATATATATATATATATATATATATATATATATATATATATATATATATATATATATATATATATATATATATATATATATATATATATATATATATATATATATATATATATATATATATATATATATATATATATATATATATATATATATATATATATATATATATATATATATATATATATATATATATATATATATATATATATATATATATATATATATATATATATATATATATATATATATATATATATATATATATATATATATATATATATATATATATATATATATATATATATATATATATATATATATATATATATATATATATATATATATATATATATATATATATATATATATATATATATATATATATATATATATATATATATATATATATATATATATATATATATATATATATATATATATATATATATATATATATATATATATATATATATATAGTTTTTTTTCCATTCCTTTTTGTGTTGTGCGCAGTAATACTGTGTCATCAGCATATTGGTATTTCATAACAATCAATTTTTATGGCACCATAATATTCCTTGTCTACATATTCTCCTACATTCGTTATTTTGTTTTCAATATACAGGTTAAATAAGTAAGGCGAAAATATATACCCCTGACGGACCCCTTGTTTTATGCCAAACAAAGTTGTTGTTTCACCATTTATTCTCACAGCTGCCTCTTGGTCTAAATACAACAGTGATATTAATTGTATCAAATGTGTTGGAAATCTTTTTCCATTATTTTCCACAATGTCTAGTCTTCTTCTTCTTCTTCTTCGTTGGCTTCTACCATCACGATTGCCCCGTGATCGTACTGAATTTACTCCTGTGGTTCTCGCAATAGTCTCATTTAGGATGGAGGCTAAGAGCATCGTTTTGCTTGGGCCTATATTCGTGGTGGGTCATAGAAGCGGCATTGGGTGACACTGTGGTTTTCGTTGCAACAGTTTGATCTAGAGTTGGACTTTCTCATCGGAAAACCTGGACGTGGTTTGGATATGAATATATCCCTGCCGGGTGAGAGGTGGTTGCCCATCCAGCCTAGAGTTGGACTTCATCACCGGAAAACCACGACGTGTTCTGAATATCAGTATATCCCCGCCGGGTGAGAGGTGGTTGCCTAACCAATCCAGCGTTCGACTTTCTCCCCGGAAAACCTCAACTTGATTTGGATATGAATGTATCCCCGTTCGGTGAGAGATGGATGCACTGGTCCAGTGTCTCCAACTTCAGCATCTTGTGTTCGTCGCCGCTACCTTTCCTGGTGATGACCAGGACTTTAGCTTTTGATGAGGACGAATCCTTGCCACAGGTAATTTTCACCCCTGGGTTAAGCTGGTTTAGGCGTATTATCCCAATATTGGTGCGTACAGGACATGACCAGCCTATAGAGCGGAGGCATCATGATATGAGTAGCCATCAAGTTTCACCCTTGGGTTAAGCCAGTTTAAGCATATTGCCCCAGTATGAGTGTATATAGGACGTGGCCGGCCTCTAGAGCAGAGGTACCGTGGTATGAGTAGCCCTCACAGTGAGACTACTGGCCATAACGATTAAACTTCACTTAATCATTTCCATCACCTTTTCGACGGCAATGCCGAACGGCAACACTAATCACATTTTTCTTCATTGGCCGGGAGGAATTTCACCCCACGCACGGCAGATGAAGAATCTCACCAGCAACGAACTGGCACTATCAACCAGATAGCTTTCTTCACAAAACCTTAGTTGGGTATATTTCGACAGACCGACGCGGGGCAAGAGAGACAGCGCTCTGCACAGAGCGGATCCCTTTCGACGCCATCGGCATTTAACTACCAGCGGCGGCGGTGGCCGTCTCTCTCTGCTCTAACGAACGAAAGGAAAGCGCGGCTCCGACAACCAACGCACATTACATACTGCAAACTCGATACTCTTTGTGAGAGATGGAGAAATTTCGAGACCCGTAGTACACTACTGACGCGTTACCACGAACCTGGCTGGCTAGTCATTTATAGGCTTCGCTCGACGAACAAACCACTCACTTCTGCATCGAACCACCTTAACTTTCTCCGTCCAGAAAGGGAGTGAAAACCTTTCTCCCCACGCACGGAACTTCAGAGTGCCTTTTCACCAGAAGAACAGTTTCTAGTGTTATACACCATCAAATGTCTTTGAATATTCTATAAATGATAAATATACATTCACATTAATTTCTCTACATTTCTTTGTTGTTAATTTTATATTGAATATATGATCTTTTTATTCTCTTCCTTGTCTAAACCAGCTTGGAGCGTACTGACTTCTTCTATTTTCTTACAAAGGCTACCCAATATGATTTTGAACATAATTTATACTGACATGACTAATCAAGGCAACAGTTTTGTAGTTTATGCATAATTTCAAGTTTTTAGCAGTGGTATGAATATAGTTATTTTCCATTCTTTTGGCCAAACACCTGAATGCCATATCTTTTTACAAAGTGCGTGATAGATTGTTGCACATTCCTTTCCTCCAGTAATAAGTTCAGCTGTTATTTCATCACACCCTAGTGATCTACCATTTTTCAGATTGTTTATTGCCCACAAACCTTTATCTATTGTCGGTTCGGATTTTTCAACCTCCAAAAATAATTTACACTGATGATTTCTGCTTTCACAGTCAGTTGTATCATACATTCCTCTACAATATTCCTTCCATCTTTCTAGAATTTCCTGTCTCTGTCAAGGTCTTCTCCATATCGTCACAAATTATGTTTAACTTAGGAGTGAACTTTTTTTATCAATGTCTTCATTTCTTTAAAAATTTCACTAAACTTTAAACATTGCACACCATAACATTCAAAAATATTTAAAATAAATAATCGAGTACCAGACTGTCGTTATTATACATTGGAACAAATTAATTATTGTAAAAACATGTCAATTCTTCATTAAAAGAGGAAAAAGCTGAAACCCAAGAATGAATGAGTGGCTAACAAACGAGAAACAAGTTATATTTTTAAAAAGTTAAATGAGAATTGGAAATGTATAAATAAATCGAAAAGACATTACATTAACTTAGTGTTAATTTTGATCACAATATATATATATATATATATATATATATATATATATATATATATAAATAATAAAATGATTTAAACACATAAAGCCACATCTTTCTAATAATGTATCTGATACTTTCTTCTTCTTCTCTTCTTCAGCTTTCCGAGCCATTAAGGCTCATTGCTGCAGATAAAGTTCACATCCAGTCCTTTATAAATCCTAGTATTCCTTCTCCAGTTTTATATCCTATTCTAAGTTTGTCTTTCCATCTCTGTCTTGGTCTACTCGTGATTTTCATTCCCTCATCTCGTGTGTATTCTTAATTTTCAATTGTCTGTTCTCTTCTATTCTTTCTACATGGCCCAAATAGAGTAGTCTGTTACAGTGTCATGACATTTACATAATTCGTGAGGATTTAATTAAAATGTTAAGTTTAGTGTTCTAGCTCTCCATTCTCCACTCTTGGTATCTATTATGGGCCCAAAGATCTTCTTCTTCTCAAACATCTGCAATTTGTGTTCATCTTTATTTGTTGTACTTCATGTTTCTGATCCATACATGACTTCTGGTCTTATAGTTTTGTAGTTTGCTATTTTATAGTTTTGTTTAACATGCATTTAACTCATACGGCCTATTTCTTCTAGTATTTACATGTGTGCAACCTTGTAGTATGTAATTGTGATGTTGAAGTGCCTTTCCTTTTTCTTCTTTTTCCTTGGCTTATCAGTTCTGTTAGGACACAACTACTATTCCTCTACTTCGTTTTAGTATATTCTATTAATATATTATTTTTCTAACCGTTGCAAAAACTGGAATAAACCACAGTGTTACTTACATATACATAAAGAGACATATCATATCATATTCTCAACAGCTCTTCACAAACAGATAATGTCCTTAGGCCACACAACTGAATGAAACCAATCAGTCATACAGCACCACTGTACAATAAATATTCCTTTTCTGAAAACAAATTCGGCCAATTTATAATTTCCAAGAACCACTAAATTTAATATGACACC
>CM019699.1:22718423-22751760 GCA_009760885.1 Achatina immaculata
TATGAAGAAGGCTATTTTTGGTGGTGGCTGCTGGTTTTCTGTTTAACATATTCAAAGGGCTTCGAGGAGAGCTGTTGTTTCTGCCTTGTTGTTGGAGGAAATTATTCCCGACGTGAAGACCTTTTTTTTTGGTTTGTCTCCGATATGTGTATATTATGTAAACACCCCAACCTCCGTTCTACTGCTTCTCCGCAGACCCATCCATTCAGGTGGGTTATGTTTGCTGTCAATCAGCTCCTGGGTCAGTGTCTTAAAGTTATCTTAAACTGCTCTTACAGACACTGAATACAATTAAATGTTTTCTGAATAGTCCCAAAAATATTTTTAGTAGCTAATCATTTATAATATATGTAGTTACTTCTGTACTGAGTGAATGAATAAGAGCGAAACGTAAATGTTGTATTTTATTTTATGTCTCTCAGCTTCAATGTTAATTATGGTTGTTACATGAACAGCATATTTGTAGAATGTCTGGAATAGAGTGAAAGATGTATGATAAAGTGCAGAATGTCAGTCGAGCCTGCGTGCCCAGTTCTTAACCCTTTTGAAATAAAGATCAATCAATCTATCTGTATGTCTGTCTGACTGTTTGTATGACTGTTTGTCTGTCTTTCTATCTGTCTGTCTAATAATCTATCTATCAATATGTCTGTCTATTTGTCAATTTTCATATTTGTAAAAAAAAATGCAACTAGAAACACATATCTCCTGGACATTGATTAAAACTCATCCTACTACAAGTTATGAAGAAAAAGTAATTTGAGACATTTATATTTTTTATTAGTTTCTTTCTCCCTGTTAGCGAATATTGCTTCCTTAAAAATTCTTTTAATTCCCTCTTTCAAACTGTATGTATTTTAAGAATCTCTTTTGCTTATTTTTTAATTATATGTTAATTATTTCTATTTATTACTCAATACTAATTAAATAAATCCATGTTTTCAGATGTGTCATAAAAATCAGAGGAAACCAGAATATCTATAAATTATTTAACAAATACTGGTGACACATGATGATAGAGCAGTATCGGATAATAATTCTTTTTAAGGAGATTCTGAATTTATTTCAATAAATATCTGCCCATCAGAGAATTTTCATTACTTTTAAACTATACAAACTTATAATGATATGATTGTGTTTATTCCTTCACCAGTATTTAATAGAAGAACTTAATATTGAAGATGGCTGGCTAGTAAAGAGGATTAAACAAAGAAAACATCAATATTTTGGACACATTAAACGTCATGATAATCTAGAGAAGATCGTCTTGGAAGGGTACATAATGGGAAAAAGAAAGAGAGGAAGACCAAAGCAAAGATGGCTGCAAGACATCGTTGATGATCTGAAAATGGATGCATCAGCAGGGATCCATCTTGTTCACAACCGAGAGGCCTACAGGAGTGCTGTTAGGGAGGCAAAGTTCCCAACGAACATGCAAAAGATTGAATGAGTATTTAATAGTCGGTAATATATTTTCCACTATTACGGTGAATAATGTAAAATTGCATATCACTATTTTTGTATATATATTCATTTCTACTTCTATTATACGTAAAAAGGAGTACATTTTGGTCTTGCCAGTTTATGACTATTTTTTAAAATTCTAATATATATATATCAACTTACGAGCTAATAGGTAATAATACACCTATATTATATAGGGCATGGTCATTGGAGGCACAATATTCCCACACAAAGAGATACATAAAACAACGTGGATATCTCCAGATGATAGAACTAGAAACCAGATAGAGCATTTTTGTATTAGAAAGCAATACAGAACATCTCTCATGGATGTAAGGGCTTATAGGGGTGCAGATGTCAACAGTGATCACAACCTGTGCATAGGGAAAATAAAACTAAAATTGAAAAGTCACCACAAGAGATCAGTACACAGAAGGATAAAGATCCACAGCCTACAAGAAGAAAATACTAACATTAATTTCAATCAGGAACTTGCCAATCATTCAAAAACACCCAGTGAAGTTGAAGAGATAGATATAGATGAGTTATGGCATTCTTACAGCACAGCCATAATCACGGCAGCAAAAGTAAGCGCTGGATTGGAAAAACCAAATAGAAAAGCATGGATATCAGATAAAACATGGAAGTATATACATGAAAGACGAGCAGTCAAATTAAACATGTTGAATGCAAAAGCAGATCATGAAAGAGATTCGGCAAAAGCAAAATACAAAGACATAGACAAGAAAGTAAAAAGTTCAGCTAGAAGGGATAAAAGAGAATACATAGACAATATGGCGAAAGAGGCAGAAAAAGCAGCAAAGACAGGTGACAACAAAACATTATATCACATACAAAAAAGGCTAACAGGTACTATTACATCTAAAGAAAGACCAATCCTTAGCAAAACTGGAACACTATTAACATCAAATAAAGACCAAAAGCAAAGATGGGCTGAACACTTCCAAGAAATACTCAATCGACCACACCCAAAAGAATTGTTAAACCTTGAAACTGACTTACCAGCCCCACAGCTAAATGTCAACCTAGATGAAATTAAATTGCATGAAATTGAAACAGCAGTGAATTTAATGGCTAACAACAAAGCTGCAGGTGAAGATAAAATAACAGCCGAGATGCTAAAAGCTATCAATAGTGACAACATGAGACAACTACAGAGAATGTTTAACAAGATTTGGAAAGAAGAAAAGGTCCCTTCTAAGTGGAAGAAAGGAATCATTGTTAAAATACCAAAAAAGGGCAACCTTAGTGACTGTAACAACTGGAGAGGAGTAACCTTAATATCAGTTGTGTCAAAAGTATTTTGCAAGGTCATTTTGAATAGACTCAAAGCTATAGTGGATACTGTAATGAGAGAAGAACAAGCAGGATTTCGAAAAGGGAGAAGCTGTCTCGACCAGATCTTTACTCTCAGAATAATACTTGAAGAACATATTGAAAAGCAGAAACCGTTAATACTGAATTTCATAGATTTTAAGAAGGCATTTGATAGCATACACAGAGATTCATTATGGAGAATTTTATGTCTATATGAAATACCATCTAAAATTGTCAACATCATTAAGGACTTATACAATGGATATGGTTGTGCAGTCAAGACAGAAGACGGGATGAGTGAATGGTTCCAGATTGAAACAGGTGTGAAACAAGGATGTATACTGTCTCCTTTACTTTTTGATATTACAATAGACTTCATAATGAAAAAATGCTACACAGGTAACACAGGTATTGACTGGGTACATGGGACCCAACTAGAAGATCTTGATTTTGCTGATGACATAACTCTTATCAGTAATAATGTGAATTCCATGCAAGAAAAAACAGATAGCCTGTCTTCACTGGCTAGCAAAATAGGACTTGAAATTAACAAGGACAAAACAAAAATTATGAAAATTCCCATCAATCAAAATGGAAGAATACACATAGAAGGGACAGATATTGAAGAAGTCAATCAATTTGCATACCTTGGCAGCTACATAGACCAGGATGGTGACACTAGGAAGGAAGTTAGGATCAGAATTGCAAAAGCAGCATCAATCTTCAAGAATCTTGAGAACATATGGAATTCAAAAGTTATAAGCACAAAAACCAAGTTAAGACTATTCAATTCAAATGTAATATCCACCCTCATTTATGCATGCGAAAGCTGGAAAACAACTAAAGAAATAGAAAAGAAATTAGACTCTTTTGAAAACAAATGCCTAAGGAAAATACTCGACATCAAGTGGAATGAATTCAAGAACAATGCAGAGATAAGACAGATGACTGAACGACAACCAGTCTCACGGGTGATCAGGAAAAGGAGATGGACGTATGTTGACCACTTGATGAGAAGAAATGAGCAGAGAATCCCAAAACAAGCTATCAAGTGGAACACAACAGGCCGAAGAAAAAGGGGCAGACCGCGTGAAACTCTGAAGAGAACATTATTAAGAGAGGCCAAGTTAACAGGCATCAAATCCTTTGTTGAGGTTGAAAGACTCGCCGAAGACAGGACAAATTGGCGAACTACTTTGCGAGCCCTATGTGACGTCTAACGGCACGGGAAGGCTATCAGATCTATCAGATATATATATATATATTTATCTATACAAAAATCTATCTATCTATTTCAAAAAGAAATACAACTTCAATAAAATATCTGCTGCACATTAGGTAAAATAATTTGTAGATCAAATCATTACTTATATGGGAAATTATAAGTTTATTCTTTCTACAATCTTCTTTCTTTTTGTAAGTGAATATGTCTCTCTCTGTGAACCTTAAGTGCCCAGGGCAGATGGGGCTTCCTGAAGGGTTTTCCATGTATGTATGTATGTATGTATGCATGTATGTATGTATGTATGTATGTATGTATGTATGTATGTATGTATGTATGTATGTATGTATATGTCTGTCTGTCTATCTATCTATCTGTCTAGTAATCTATCTATCTATCTATCTATCTATCTATCTATCTATCTATCTATCTATCTATCTATCTACATGCCTGTTTGTCTGTCTGTTCCTCCGTCCGTTCGTCTGTCTGTCTGCCCATCTGCCTTTTGTCTGTCTGTGAGTCTGTATGTCTTGTCGGTCTATACACATGTATGTCTGTTTAAGAGCGAAACGTAAATGTTATATTTTATTTTATGTCTCTCAGCTTCAATGTTAATTATGTTTGTTAAATGAACAGCATATTTGTAGAATGTCTGGTATAGAGTGAAAGATGTATAATAAAGGGCAGAATTCTTAACCTTTTTGAAATAAAGATCAATCAATCAATCAATCTTCATCTGAGTGTTGTTAAGTAGTCCTTTCTGGTATGCCTGGTACCTCTGTGAGGACTGTTATCTTTTCACAGTGACTGTGCTCCTCCACAATTTGGAGTGGTTCAGTTTCTTCATGAGAGGTGTGAAGGAGGTCTTGATAGTGTTGTCGCAGTTCTGTTGTCCGATGGTTGAAACTGGTTCTTTCCAGTCTGTTTTTTGTGGACTCCTTAATTCTTTTGTTCACAGCGTGGGTTGTCAGAAGCTTTTGTTTGTGGATCATTAGTTCCTCTTTGCGCATGACCTCAAGAGGTTGAATTTGTGTGTATTTCCCCACCCCCGTAATGATTGTGCTCTTCAATCCTCCTATAATCAGCCGCAGGCCAGTGTTTTGACTTTTGTTAGGCGAGCGGTGTTTGTATTGGAGTCTGTGCTCCAGGCTGTCATCCCGTATTTGAGTGTTGACCTTTTGGTGTCCACATATGGTGTCTTTCAGTTATGGCTTCTAGGTTACCGTCTTGTCCAGTTTCACTTCTAGGTATGTCGGCTGTTCCTGTCTGTGTAAGTTCTCTTCCTTGCATTTCTAGTTTAAAGGTTTCTGTCTTTGTGGACAATGAGAAGCAGATGGCTGTGGACATTGTGGGGTTTATCATCACTCCCCTTTTTGTAGCCCAGTTTCCTACGCTATTTAGAGCTTCCTGTACTCTGTGGGACGCTCTTGATGTTTTATTCCGCAGGACTCCACACAGAGAAGTCATCTGAGTGCGGATCATATGATCTGCTCTTTGGCGGTTTGTCTGTGTTAGCATTTAAATATATAAAGAACACAGAGGGAGAAATAGTTCTTCCCTAAAGAACGCCTTGACTCAGGCTGACTCTATGGATTAGTTTTCCGTTCATTTAAACCCTGGCTGTTCTATATCTCAATAAATCTTGTATCCACCAAAACATTGTTCCTTCAATCTTGATGTTGAGTAGTTTGAGGAGGAGTTTTTACAATTTTTGTTATATTTTATCGAATGCTTGAGTTAGGTCTACAAAGGTGGTCAGAACTTGTTTCTTCTCCTGGAAAGAATTTTCTATTGTTTCTGTGATGTAATGTTTCCTGTATGCTAAATGTGCATTGTTTATCATGTGATATTTTTTTATCATGGAGTATTGACCATCCTTTCCATCACTTTGCCCGTTCAGCTTAGAAGGAGACTGATATGTCTGTAGCTGGATTTGTTGTGTTTGTATTTCTTTTTTTTTCTTATGGAAATGACGATTGCCTCTCTCCATATGTCGGGAAATTTTCTGAAGCTCCAGGACTGGTTGTAGTTATGAAGGAGGGCTGTTTTTGCTGTTGCTCTCAAGTTCTTTATCATTTCATTTGTTATTCCATCTTTTCCCGGTGATTTCTTGTCTTGTAGTTTTTATGTAGCCTTATTAATGGTGAATGTTACCCTCATACACGAGTCTGGACTTTGCTATTTGATTTTTTCTTTGAGATCTGGTTTTACTTCGTGTATGTGTCTTTTTAGGGATTCTTGTGATGCTCTCATCCTTGTAGAGATCTACCTGGATGATATTTTTCAGCTTCTTCTATGACTGTGTTGGGCTGGTTTAGTGATCTGTCCTCGTTTATAGATCTGATCAAGTTCCACAGTTTGTTAGTGTCTTTGTCCAGGCTCAGGGAGTTAGTTGTTTCATTCTATGCTCTTTGACATTCATCTTTCTTCCTGTTGTTGAAGGCTTCTTTAGTGTTATTGTGTGTTTTGATATTATCATTGGTTGGGGTGTACTCCATTTTTTATTCTCTGGCCTGACATAAGTCTTTATGCAGCTTCTCTAGTTCAGGGTCTGTAGTTATTTCTTGTGCCTCTGGGTGTGTACCTCTTGGCAGCTTCCAGGATTGTATTTGTTAGGACTGTCACGTTGTGATTTATGTTGTTGGCTAGAGTGATCTTCAGGCACTGCTGGTGTATTTTCTCTCTGTATTGGTCCCAGTTTGCTTTTTTTGAAGTTCCAGACAGATACTGTATTTTTGGGCACTCTTCTCAATATATTTGAATGTGACTGGGAAATGGTCACTTCCCCTAGTTGTGTGTTGACTGTAAGTCGATGTATGCCTTCTCTTTTCTGAAACAGGATTAGATGTGCTTGATTTTTTTAAGCCCTGGAACAGTAGGTTGTTTTGTCTTTTGGTCGGTTAATAAGTGTACGTTTGTTGTCTGTCATATACAGTCTTCCAGTTCTTCTCTTGGATGATTCAGTGTCTTATAGCCCCAAATTTAGGATTGGGTGTTTAAGTTCACAATAACAAAATGGTTTGACCTTTTTTTAAATGTTGTATAGCTGTAGGCATCAGCAGCAGGGCATATTGCTCATAGCCGAGATGCGTGCACGAGTGCTGTTAGGTAGGCAATGTTCCACAACGGACATGCAAATGAATGAATGAATAGCTGTAGGACTGTGGTAGGAGGGAATTACGTCTCCTGTATTACACGTGACATAAAAAAAAACTAGTATGCATCTGCTGGACGATTTTAACTTGTTACTAAGCTTTTATAAGCATTACATTTTTACCACTAAAAGTTCACCCTGTATCTTCTTCTTCTTCGTTCGCATTGTCTGTCTATACCTGCAGTCCTGTCTCTTGGATATATTTCACTGTTTTTTGTAATTCATGTATGGAACCGTAGAGCTTATCTTCTTTAGTGGTTTCACTGGGCCAGTAATTATTTCTCAGTGTCTCGTAGTTGATGCAGTTCTGGAGGATATGTTCCACGGTTTGGGGCACCTGGGCACATGTACATAGATTAGTAGTACCAACCTTAAACTTTGTATACATATGACTTCGGAGTCGGCTGTGTCCTGTTCGGAGACGGAAGATGGTGACTTGTTCCTTTCTGTTTAGCATGTGATTATCATCATGTGGTGGTGTTTGTGGCTTCCTGTAGGTTTTTATCATGCTTTTCTTCTTATTATAGGTGATTAGTATGTCTGGTTGCTCCATTTCATTGCCCTCTTTGGTCAGATGGTCAGCTTTCTCATTGTCTGGTATCCCACAGTGGGAGGAAATCCGTTGCAAAGTGACTCCATGTTATAAGCCAATTTTTGACAAGGCATCTTTAAGGTCTGGTAGTTTGTTGCACTGAAGAGCTTCCAGTACTGATCTTGCATCTGTGAGAATTACAACAGGACATGTATCAATTCTGGAGTCTGACAGTTTTTCAACTGCAGCAATAATTGCCCTAACTTCTGCATCAAAGCTGTTGCAGTATTTACCAGTAGGTATGGAAGTCTTGTCAATGGTGTTGTTTGGATATTCAATATATGCTCCTGCCCCTCCATTCTTTATGGCATTATGTGCAGATCCATCTGTATACACACGTATCCAGGTGTCACATGGATATTTGTCATCTAGAACACTAAGTGTGGCTGTTGATCTTACAAGACTGCTCTGTATCGTACCATTCTGCACACCTTTCACTTCAGTCTGAATAGTTATTTGTGTATAATCTGCTTCTTTCCATGGTGTATGCTCTGGTACAGATGATAATGGAAGGACTACAGGTGGAAGGTCAAGTATCAGCTTACGCATACTCTTGGCCTGATGAATGAAGCTGCTTCTTTTAAGCCGTCCTAATGCCAAGTTATTGAATCTCTCCTTCAGGGGATGGCTTACAGAGCTAAGGAGTTTTTCTCCCATGGTCATGACCTTTGTGTCTCTACGTTCCTTTAGCGGTTGAACACCAACTATTTTCTGCATTTCTACTATTGGTGTGGACCTCATGGCACCTGTGATAATCCGTAGTGACTGATTTTGAACCTTGTCTAGATTATGCAGCGCAGTGTTTGATGCTGTGGACCAAGATGATGAGCCATATTCTAAATGTGGTAGAATACTTTGCTGATATACATTCTTGAGGATTCTTTCACTAGCTCCCCATGTGGTTACACTCAGTTTTCTTAATATGGCTAGATTTCTTCTGGCTTTTGCTTCTGCACTGTTGATGTGTTGCTTCCACGTCAGTTTTGAGTCAAGAGTCACTCCTAAGTAAGTGGGTTGGTTGTCAATCCTTAAGGATATTTCATTTACAAAGATTTTACCTGCTTTCTGTTTAGATGAGAGAGTTAACAGAGTGGTATTTGATTTCTCTGTGTTGATACTTACACACCATTTGTTTGTCCATGATGTCAAGATGTCTGTTGCTCTTTGGAGTCTCTATGTAGCAACTGTCGCGTATTCATCTGTACACCACATTACCAGATCATCTGCATACAGTGCCGCTTTGATTCTATAGGGAAGTTCCTTGACCAGGTCATTAATGAATACAAGTAATAGTGTAGGCGAAAGGACTCCTCCTTGTGGTACACCGTGTCGCAGAAGTACTTTCTGATTTTGTGTCCATCCATTACTATTCTAGCTCTTCTATTGTGTAAATAGGACTTTATCCAGTTGTACAGTCTTCCATTCACATTGCAGTTTCTTAGTTTCCACAGCAGACCTTTTTTTGCATACTTTATCAAAGGCTTTCTTCAGGTCTATCCACGCTGCTAGTACAAGCTTTTTCTCTTGGAATGCATCCTCAATCTCTTGAGAGAGATAGGTCACTTGATCTTCCGTACTGTAGTACTGCCTAAATCCTGCTTGTTGTGGAACGAGATTGTTTTCACTTTCTAGGTACCATTTTAGCCTCAAGTCAATGATGCGTTCCATCGTTTTGCACAGGCAGCTAGTGAGACTGATTGGTCTGTAGCTGGAGGCAGTATCACTGTTTTTCCCTGATTTTAGCAGTGGTACCATGCTTGCTTCCTTCCAGATTTGAGGTAAGTTACCTGTGCTCCAGCACATATTGAAAATATCCAACAGCTTTCCCATTGCTGGCATTCCCAGGTTCTTGATCATTTCATTGGACACTCCATCTGGTCCTGGTGATTTCCTTGGTTTCAGTTTACTAACTTCTAGGTCTAACTCACTGCGTGTGATTGGTGCATCCATGACCTCCACTTTTCTGACTTGTTCCTCCTCTTTCTGTGGCTCGATGCGCACTGTACGCTCCTTCTCTGGATGGATATCAATGTTGCAGTCTTGTGCAAACATGCGAGCAAAGTGATCTGCTACCTGCTTACCTGTAAGAGTTTTCCCATCCTCTATTAGTGTAACCTTTGTACTTCTTCCAGTACTCTCATCATTTAACTGTTTGATTAGTTTCCACATTTTCCTTCCATCCTTTTCAAAGTTTAGGGAATCTATTTTCTCTTTTCAACTTTCCCGTCTGGCTTGCAGCTTTGCTCTCTGAAATTTGGCCTCACCCTGTATAACTGGGAGGTTAAAGATAGAACAATTTTTTCATCACTGGAAGGTAAGGTTTCTTAATCCAATTTCCCTGGAAGTCTAGGCTATCTCGACGGATCTGCAAGGGTTTTACTAGAGATCTTGACTGAGATATCCATCCAGTCATTTCTCCCAGAAACCCAGAACATAACTATATGCTTTTGATTTTGTCCAAAACAAGTTGGTTAAGAAGTCATTTTTTGTTCTACACATTTTTAGATCTACTTTTATTTGATCTGCCTACATCACTTACTTAACTAGAATTAATGCATTATATGGTTTGTGTGTGTGTGTGTTTTAGGGGAGGGGTTCGAGGGATAAGAGAGAAAGGAAGCTGAAGGATCAGTGGCTGTGATCGCTTCGAGGAGGTGGAATATATGAAACGAGAAATCAGCGGCGGGAAATATTTTAATGCAAAAGTTCCGCGGGGGATGACAAAAATACTCCAAAAGTTCGGCAAGGACAAAAATTTGCAGTAAGATTGCTGGAAGGTGTATGGTGGCTCTGTTTACCCAGCGCTTTTTCTCTTTCAAAGTAAAATGAACTTTTTCCTTCCTTCTTTCTTTAACTCTTTCTTATCCTGTGTCGAAGATGTTGTAAACAAGCCTCTGACATCAGACATACATTTTATAACCAATTAAAAACAAAAAGCATAATTTATTCAAGGCAGGCGACATGTTCAAGAATAAATTCTCTTCATAAAATTAACTTTGACGTCAGAAAGCTGGAAGTTTTACAACCATTTAAACAATAATAAACAAATAAATCTGTAAATCTGCTAAATTATTCAAGAGAGAAAAGAATCTATATTTTTGTTGTCGTTGATGTTTTCAGAATGTCGTAGCTCGTTCCCCATGTTGTCTGCGCTAGTTTCTTCATCATTTCCATTCTTTGACTTGGATTTTTGTAAAATCTTTTGTTCAAATTGTTTTTCCTTATCAGACGGGGGTCCAATGTCGTGCTTAAATATGCTGGGCTGTTTTCCATGAGAGTTTCTACCCGTTAAGTTTTCGACCTATATTTTGTATTTCATTTCAGAGTGAGAAGATTGTATATGACGTCTTTTTTCTCACTGATAGTCATTTGCTGTCTCAAAGTCTTCTGTGTGCGTCTTGCATTCTGTTGGTGAATACTGTTATGTTCTTCTAACTTTGCGGCATCATCTGCATATAGCGTGTGATTTTGTTTTTCTTGTAGATGGCCAGCAGCAATTTCATTTATGTGTGTGTATATATATATATATATATATGAGAGAGAGAGACAGACAGACAGACAGACAGACAGGCAGTCAGACAGTCAGAGACAGATAATTATTTTCTTTTCCACCTTGCAATATGGATAGAAGGCAAGCACTAATTTAACTTTGTCAGATGAAGTCAGCCATTTGGTATTTTTATGATTGCCATCTGTCACTGACAGCTCGACACTGGCACTTTTGACATGTTCTATAATCTTCTCCTACTACCTCACAAACAGGAGCCAAATCTGAAGGACATACTCCTCCATAACCACTTTCAGCAGGATCATGTTACAGTGCTAGAAAATGTAACAACTCTCACTGTGCGATCTATTTTATATTCTGGGAAACAAAATCAATTTATTTTCCTAAAATGGTCCTCACACTCCATGAGGGACTCTTTTGATTGTCCTGCAACTTGTAGTGAAGAGACTGGTCTCAGATTTGGTAACCAAATACAGAAACATCTTTCTCGCATATCAGAGCAAGCTTCTTAACCAGTCTCTAATCATTTCAACGCCTCAACCACGGAAGAAAATCTGATTTTCTAGTAGCAGCCATTGAACAGTGCCATTCTGATGACAGAAGCTCCTGGCGTTTGAGAACCACTACAGGAATAGAAAGGAAGTAATAACTTCTCCCTAAAGAACGCTTTGACCCAGGGTGACTCTGTGGCTTAGTTTTCCGTTCATTTTGACCCTCGTTGTTCTGTATATCAAGTAATCTTGTATCCACTAAAACATTGTTCCTTCAACCTTGTTGAGTAGTTTCAGGACAAGGTTTTACAATTTTTTTGTCATACTTTATCGAAAGCTTGGGTTATGTCTACAAAGATGGCCAGAATTAGTTCTTCTCCTGGAAAGAGTTTTCTATATCTTGGGTTAGGTAGATGTGTTGGTCTTCTGTGCTGTGATGTTTCCTGTATGCTAACTGTGTATTGTTTATCAGGTGATTTTTTTCTAGGTGTTGTATCAGTCTGGTGTTAACCATACTTTCTATTACTTTGCCCATGTAGCTTAGAAGGCTGATGTATCTGTACCTGGATTTGTTGTGCTTGTTTCTTACCTTTTTTCTGTTGGCAGTAATGATTGCCTCTCTCCATCTGTCGGAACATTTTCTGAAGCTCCAGACTGGTTATAGATGTCAAAGATGGCTGTTTTTGCAGGTGGTGCAAAGTTCTTTATCATTTAATTTGTTATTCTATATTTTCATGGTGGAATCTTGTCTTTTAGTTTTTATCTAGATTTATTGAATTCGTCCATGGCAAATTTTGCCAACATGCATGGATCTAGATTTTGCTGTTTAATATTTTCTTTGAGATCTGGTTTTACGTCCTGTCATTCATTCATTCATTCATTCATTCATTTGCATGTACCTTGCGGAACTTTGCCTCCCAAACACCACTCCTGTAGGCCTCTCGTTTGTGAGCAAGATGGCCTGCTGCTGCTGCTGTATCCATTTGCAGATCGTCAACGATGTCTTGCAGCCATCTTCATTTTGGTCTTCCTCTCTTTCTTTTTCCCATTATGTATCCTTCCAATACGGTCTTCTCTAAATTACCATGACGTTTAATGTGTCAAAATTATTTAGGTTTTCTCTCTTTAATCCTCTTTACTAGCCAGCCTTCTTCAATATTACGCTCTTGTAGTATAGCCATATTTGTTCTTTTTGTGTCCACGATATTTGAAGAACTCTTCTGTAGCATTTACATTCAAAGGCATTTATGTGTTTCTCAGCTGTTTTGTTAAGTGTCCAGGTCTCTCAGGCATATGTTGCATTGGGAAAGATGCATGCCCTTACAAATCTTATTTTTGTAGTTCTGTCTGCACCTCTCCACAGATTCTTTATTTGTTTTACTTTCTGAAGAGCGATAGATGTCATCCTTTTAATTTCCCTCATTGTATCTCCATTATTAGTTAGTAGTGATCCAAAATATTCTAAACTCTCTGCTTCTTCAAGTTCTTCCTCATTGATACATATTTCAGCTGCCTTGTTAGTTTTATCAGTTGTCATCAATTTAGTTTTCTTCGCTGTTCTTTCGGACTGATATAATTAGTTTTTCCATTCCTTTTTCTGTTGTGGACAGTAACACTGTGTCATCAGCATATCTAATTTCTGTTATTTCATAACCTCCAATTGTTATGGTTTCATACTATTCTTTGTCTACGTCTTCTCTAACACGTTTCATTATATTTTAAGTACACAAGTTAAATAAGCAGGGTGACAATATGCACCCCTGACGGACCTCTTGTTTTATGTCAAACCAAGTTGTTGTTTCACCATTTATTCTTACTGCTGCTTGTTGGTCTAGATACAGCAGTGATGTTAATTGTATCAAATGTGTTGGAAATCCTATTTTTTTCCATTATTTCCCAAAGTTTCCAGTGTTGTACACAATCAAATGCCTTTGAGTAGTCTATAAAGTATAAATATTGATTCACATTAAACTCTCTGCATTTCTCTATTATTAATTTTAGATTGAATATATGATCTCTTGATCCTCTTCCTTGCCTGAAACCAGCTTGGACCATATTGACTTCTTCTTATATTTTCTTTCGAAGTCTACCCATTATGATTTTTAACAGAATTTTACTGGCATGACTAACCAAGGCAACAGTTCTGTAGTTTGTGCATCATTTCAGGTTACCTTTTTTGGCAGTGGTATGAATACAGTTCTTTTCCATTCTTTTGGCCAAATACCTGAATGGCATATCTTTTTACATAGTGCATGATAGATTGTTGCACATTTCTTTTCTCCTGCTTTACTTTCTGTATGTGTTTTTTTTTTTTTTGGGGGGGGGACTGTTGTGATTCTCACATTTCGGTAATGATCTGCCAGGATTTTGCTGTCATTTTCCAAACATATTTTTCAGCTTTTTCTACGACTGTGTTGGGCTGGTTTGGTTATTTATCCTCGTTTATGGATCTGATCAGGTTCCACAGTTTGTTTATGTCTTTGTACAGGCTCAAGGAGCAAGATCTTCATTCCATGCTCTTTGACATTCAGCTATCTTACTGTTGTTGAAGGCTTCTTACTGTTACTGTGTGTTTTGATATTCTCATTGGCTGGACTGTACTCCATTTTTCCCCTGGCCTTACATAAGTCTTTATGCAGCTTCTCTAGTTCAGGGTCTGTAGTTGTTTCTTGTGCCTCTGGGTGTGTACGTCCTGGCAGCTTCCAGGATTTTATTTGTTAGGACTGTCAAATTGTGATTTATGTTATTGTTTAGAGTGATCTTCAGGCACTTCCGATGTGTTTGCTCTCTGTATTGGTCCCAGTTTGCTTTTTTTGAAGTTCTAGACAAATTTTTTGTTCTTCACATTTTACTTTTACTAATTTCTAGTTCTACACGTTTTAGTTTTAAATATTTTTAGGTCTACACATTTTAATTTTAACACATTTTTAGTTCTACACATTTTTATTTCTACACGTTTTAGTTCTACACATTTTTATTTCTACACATTTTTAGTTCTACACATTATTAGTTCTACACATTTTTATTTCTACACATTTTTAGTTCTACACATTTTTATTTCTACACATTTTTATTCTACACATTTTTATTTCTACACATTTTTAGTTCTATACATTTTTATTTCTACACAGTTTTAGTTCTATACATTTTTATTTCTACACATTTTTAGTTCTATACATTTTTATTTCTACACATTTTTAGTTCTATACATTTTTATTTCTACACATTTTTAGTTCTATACATTTTTATTTCTACACATTTTTAGTTCTACACATTTTTATTTCTACACGTTTTTATTCTACACATTTTTATTTCTACACATGTTTAGTTCTATACATTTTTATTTCTACACATTTTTAGTTCTATACATTTTTATTTCTACACATTTTTAGTTCTACACATTTTTATTTCTACACATTTTTATTTCTACACATTTTTATTTCTACACATTTTTATTTCTACACATTTTTATTCCTACACATTTTTAGTTTTACACATTTTTATTTCTACACATTTTTAGTTTTACACATTTTTATTTCTACGCATTTTTATTTCTACACATTTTAGTTTTACACTTTTTTTCTACACATTTTTATTTCTGCACATTTTTAGTTCTACACATGTTTATTTCTACACATTTTTATGTCTGTACATTTTTACTTTTACACAATTTTAGCTCTACACATTATTAATTCTACATATTTTAGTTCTACACATTTTTATTTCTAGACATTTTTAGTTGTACACATTTTTAGTTCTACTCGTTTTTAGTTCTGCACATTTTAGTTTTACACATTTTTAGTTCAACACTATAAAGTTTTACACATTTTTAGTTCCTACGTTTTAGTTTTCCACATTTTTAGTTGTACACATTTTAGTTTTATACATTTTTAGTTCTACACGTTTTTAGTTCTACTTTTCCTTTATCTGCCTAGATCAGCCATTTTATTAGAACTGGTGCATTATATGGTGTCTGTGTGTGCGCGAGCGCCCGCGTGTGTGTGTGTTTTGATCGGTGAATGTGAAGAGAAGGTGGTTGAAGAGCCAGTGACGGTGATCGCTGCGAGGAGGTGGAATATATGAAACGAGAAATCAGCGGCGGGAAATATTTTAATACAAAAGTTCCGCGGGGGATGATAAAAATGTTCCGAAAGTTTCACGAGGACAAAAATGTGGAGAAAGATTGCTGGAAGGTGTATGGCGGCTCTGTTTACCCAGCGCTTTTTCTCTTTCAAAGTAAAATGAACTTTTTCCTTCCTTCTTTCCTTAACTCTTTCTTATCCTTTGTCAGTCTTTTTTAAACATGCCTCTGACGTCAGGCAGAAATGTTATAACCAATTAAAAACAAAAAGCATAATTTATTCAAGTCAACTGACATGTTCAAGAATGAATTCTCTTCATAAAATTAACTTTGACATCAGAAAGCTGGAAGTTTTACAACCATTTAAAACTAATAAACAAATAAACCTGTAAATCTGCTAAATTATTCAGGATAGAAAAGAATCTATATTTTTGTTGTCGTAGCTCGTTCCCTAGGCTCGTTTTTTCATCATTTCCATTCTTTTTCTTGGATTTTTGTAAAATCTTTTGTTCAAATTGTTTTTTCTTTTCAGACGGGGGTCCAATGTCGTGCTTAAATATGTTTGTTTGTTTTCTATTAAGAGTTTCTACCGTTAATTTTTAGACTTATATTTTGTATTTCATTTCAAAGTGAGAAGATTGTATATGACGTCTTTTTCTCGCTGACAGTCATTTGCTGTCTCTAAGTCTTCTGAATGCGTCTTGCATTCTGTTGGTGAATAATGTTATGTTCTGCTCACTTTGCTACATCATTTGCATATAGCGTGTTATTTTGTTTTTCCTGTAGGTGACAGAGAGAGAGAGAGAGAGAGGAGAGAGAGAGAGTTTGGTTAGAAAGGAAGCACTAATTTAACTCTGTCAGATGAAATCAGACGTTGTTTTTAATTGCCATCTGTCACTGTACAGCTCTACCCTGACACTTTTGAGATTTTCTATAATCATCTCCTACAATGTTGCGGTATGACGCACATAGGTAAGACTGGTTTACGTTTAGGAAATCGATTTCACCAGCATGTTAATGATATTTCTAAGAGGGCCTGGACACCTGTCGTTAATCATTTTTGCCTTAGCAACCACGGGCGAAAACAGGACATTTCTGTTAGTGCGATTCACTCTTGTTCTGCTGATCTACGATCTCTGAGGGTCCTAGAACAGCGCCTTCTTTTCCATGGTGGCTGTCTCCACCCAGCTGGAATTAACAATGTCTTCAGCTTACTGCAACTTCTTTAGTTTTCCACTCACCCCCCCACCTTTTTTTTACTCTACTTTCCTTCTCCTAGCTACCCCTCCCTACCGCCATCCTCTATTCCTCTCTGGCAACATATTGGTGTTTATAGGGTCTTGTCCTATTGACCAGTTTCACATTTTCTCCCTGCAGGTGTTTATGTTCTTCATTCATTATCTCTCCGCTTCCCCTTTTCAGTTCCCACAACCTCGACACCTTCTCCTTTAGCGGCTGTCAGGTTTCTATTGCTTTCCCCCCGACCCCTTTCTACCACCTGTTTTCTTCCTCTCTCTCTCCATCTCTTCTTTACGATTGACTCTATCGACGTATCCTTTGTGTGGCTCGCGTGGTCCCTATGTATCTTCTAAGACACGCATTTCTGTTTCCTACTTCTGGAGGAGGCCATATTAAGATAAGTTCTTCCTTTAGTTATTTGTTTTTGTCTCATTGTGCATGTAATCCTTGAAAAAGGCTCACGCCGAAATATCGGATGTTGCATGACTTTTATTCATACATTCTCATACTTTCTATTCGTTTTTTCTCACTTTACTCATCCCTCTGCCACTTTGTAAAACTACACCATATACCTCTATCTAACTTTATTATTTAAACCAGTTTTACTGCAGTCGCCATCCCTTTTATCCTACAACCTCACAAACAGGAGCCAGATCTGAAGGACATTCTCGTCTATAACCGTCTTAAGCAGGTTCATGCATTTGTCGGTGCTAGAAAATGTAATAGCCTTCGCTGTGTTATCTCCTCTATAATCTGGGAAACAAAATCTATTACTGTTTTCCAAAACGTTCCTCACACTCCATGAGGGAATCTCTTGTGAGTTCTGCAACTTATATTGAAGAGATTAGTCTCAGATTTGGTGACCCCAGACAGAAACATCTTTATGGCATATCAGATCAAACTTCTTAACCGGTCTCTAATCATTTCAACGCCTCAACGAAGGAAGAGAATCTGATATTCTAGTAACAGCCATTGAACAATGTCATTGAGATGGCAGAAGATCCTGATGCTTGAGAATCGTGAAAAGGGGACACTGGATCTATATGGACTGAACTCGAAATGCAGTACACTTAACATCCACTTTCTCCAGAATTACATTTCCTCTGCACACAGATCTACTCTTTAGTTACCTATAAGAAATATGTCACCAGATTACAATTCTCTCTCTTTCGCTCTCTCTCTCTCTCTCTCCTTTCCGTTCTTCCCACCCAGTTTTTACTACACACATCTCAGGTCTTCATTTAAACATTCAACATATTCTTCCACGCCAGTTCCTGGCCACAGTTTCTTACAAGTCACAGCTAAGTGCTCACGTTTTTCTAAATTTTGTTTTGCAATTATTTTCATTCCTGTGTGTTGTACAGCATTCATCTGAATGTATATTGTGTCTTCTTTCATTATTTCTTTATCCTACATGCTTTTGTATGATTAAGGTGTAACCCGAAATGTCACAAGTGCACGTTAATTAATACAATCTTTTTCTATTTTTGTTTTAGATACTTTCATCAATCTCTTATCACAGTTTTACTGCAGTGGCCTTATGCATATTATATAAATATATAAATATATATAGATGTTGAGAACATTTTCAACAGCTGCAGAGACATGGAAGGTTAACACAATCACAGATTTAAATCCTTTCACGAATTTGATAAAACTATCAAGTTTCTTCACTGGCTTTGATGTGACGCTGATGCCATCATCAATGTAGCACCTAAAAAGTCTGGAAAAAGTTATCTAAAGATTTCATAACCCTATCTTCAAGGTGACCCATGAACAGTCATGCTTAGCTATAATCCATTTTGTTACTGACCGAGACACCGCTGATCTAGTCGAAATATAGGCCTGTGAACTGAAAAGAGTTTAGTTCAGGCTGATGGAATGCGTAGAACAGTTCATTCATTCATTATAATCGCATGTCCCTTGTGGAACTTTGCCTTCCTAACAGCTTTCCTGTAGGCCTCTCGGTTGTAAGAAAGATTCCTTGCCGCTGATGCATCCAATTGTAGATCATCAACGATATGTTGCAGCCATTTTCGCCTTGGTCTTCCTCTCTTTGTCACATTATGTACCCTTCCAAGACGGTCTTCTCTAGATTATCATGCCGTTTAATGTGTCCAAAATATTTTTCTCATAAATGGTAGGAGAGGAAGATAATCCAACAAATGACACGAGAGAAAGACAGGACTCGTGTAGACAATCCGCCAAGATTTCCATATTTAGAAATACAATTCCTCACAAAACACTGCACTATCAACAGCTCACCCACTACCTGCTTGTCGGTGTCGGGTAGCAAGAATGTGAGCACCGTATATCTGCACCCCTCCCCTCCCTCTAATGTTCGTGCTAGAGCTGAAGCCGGGCGTCTTGGTAGAGATGGCAGAATTGCAAGATGTGCTCCGGAGTTGGAAGACTTGTTTCATGTTTCACGTGCAGAGTTTGGGGAGTATGGCAGGTCGATGCAGTATAATTGTGGCCACAGTCAGCATTGTCCCAGGCGTAGTCTAAAGATGGTGGTTTCTTTCTTAAGCAATATCTGCGGCATCTGATAATTAGATGGTGAGTTGTTCTGGTCAGCTAATGGCTACTTTCAACATTATTTTCATCAATATTTTTTTTCACATTATAAGTTCAGAATACACGGTTTATTGTTTGTGCGTCAGAGTGTAATTGTATAATTTTGTGTGTGCTTTCATTTGTAGGTTTTATTTGTATTCGCTTGTGGTATTTTCTTTTATTAGCATTCTCATTTGTTAGTGGTTAAAAATAATTATAGCTGTCCTTCATCATTGCTTTCTTATATATTGAAATATTTTCATGGCTCAGAACATCTAAGAAAAAAAACAGCAACAAACAAATTAAAGCAGTTTACCAAACATTATTATTGTAGCATTTGGACTTATGACGTAGCATAGCAGCAGCCTTGCTCTAAGCTTACATTCAACCTGCCAGTCTATGATGAAACAGATCCTTAGCTGACTATAGAACATGTTATAGGAACGGACGACAATCCCTCAAACACAAACAGTGTTACGTACATCAAGATTAAGCTTCACAAACTTTAAAGTTTACACAAAATCTACATACGAATTCTTTATTAAGTATTGAACTGAGTGTATCTTTCTAAGGCTTTAACAGATGACTGATGCAAGCTAAAAAACAAAACTTGGGCTTAGCATTGTCTGAGGGCTCTATAGTTTTATGATGATATGCTGCTTACAAGTATGTGGACCTTAAGTAGAACAGTTCATCATGAAATGAATATTGCATGAGAAATTGTACATGTACTTATCTTATGAATTTACTGTCAGCAGAACTTATATAATATTTGCATAAACATTTCAAAAATATTTCATTTTTTAAAAAATGTGTTTTTATTTTTTTTAAATAATATATTGCACCTTCTCATATTTCTTTTTAATTAATCTCTAACACTAATAACATTTTTAAGCAGACACACACACACTATATATATATATATATATATATATATATATTATATATATATATATATTATAATTTACTTTAATAAACTGAATCACAGAGAAAGGTTTTTGAAACCGAACTCGCTTCTGTAAAAAATATAAACAAAAACAAAAAAGAGAATCATTTCTTTCTATTGCTCTTTTTATTGTTTTCTGGGAATCTGAAAATGAATGTAGACCTAAACAGCTCTAGTAAACAGAAGCTACGATATAGTTTCATCAACAGTAAACGGAGGACAGAAAGAGAAGAAGAAGAAGAAGAGCTAACGATTTTTTCTTGGTTTATTCATCCTCTGTGGTTTCTCTATCACGGGAACTGAAAAAAAAAATAAGATAACACATTCACTGTCATTGTGTGTTGTTACCATGGAGATGATGTAAACTGTGTAAGTCTGTTAAGCTGATTTCTGTAAAGAGATGAGAGAGAAATAACTGGCGATAAGTGATGTTCTTTTCTCGTAGTGTTTGTATCCTGAATTAATTTCTCTGTAACTTTTCCATTATTTTTTATGTCATAAGGTAGTTGTTGGTGAGCAATGAACATGGAAAGGAGGAAATTAATTTTTATCAACATTTTCATGTTTTTATTAAGGATGCAATTTAAAAGTAAAAAGAAGAAGAAAACTCAAGTTTTCTGAAAAATTGGCCAGTTTTGTTTGACAGGACAGAAAAAAGTATTTTCCGCACAATAAATAGCAACATTTCAGAGTGCTGGCCCTTTACTGGTTGTTTGACAGAAGGCTGTTATATATATTCCTTTGAGTATCATCAAGAATGATGTTTGCACTTATGAAATATTACACTTTAAATAGAGTGGTACTTGTGAGTACAGTCAGGATACAAAGGGTTTTAACTGAGAGCATCCACATTCACAGTTATATGTATCATAGTAAAACAAAGATTTCACTACACATTATGTAACTAATGTCAGTCAGTCAGTCAGTCAGTCAGTCAATTGTATTTTACATGTATTTCAAAATATATATAAATAAATGAAATTACAGACTAGGTTTAATCCAGCATTAAAAATGTGTCAGCCGGGTTCCGACAGTCAACTTCTCGTAATTAACGTCGGTACTTAAACATCAACATTGATAGCGGCCATGAATATCTCCAGAATATTTGGTACGAGATTCTTCACTGTGGCTATCAGCATCAAGACACTTTATCATGCAGTTTTCTTTGACTGAAAGGAACTTCGTCAGTCATGTCATCTTCCGAGCATATTCTGCGTGTATAATTTCATAATTTCCTTGTAATAAAAGTTGGAAATAAATAATTTCCTGCTTGATTGTTATCAGTGTTGTGTCCAAGGAATCAAGCATATGGGTTATACTAGGGTGAGGTTAAAAAGGCTAAAATAATATTAATAATTTGGCAATAAAAACGTTGAGCCTACTAGTAAACAGTTGTAATACAGATATGTTATGTCCTTCCTCTTTAGATACACGGGAAAAGTGACAAATCAGATTTTGTTGAAATATGACGTCAACAAACCACACCCACGATGACCGCCCGCTTGAAAACAAGCATAAGAGTCGAACATCGCGCAAGTAGTTGTTTGTTAGTGAATGGTGACAAACCTGAAGAAAGGGAACATTGATGCTCAAGCTTGTCTGGGACTGCGAGATGCCCAAAACATGAACACTGCATGATCAGAGGAATTACTATCAACAACGAAGCATAGTCTAATTTACTTTAAAACCAGCTGAAACCAGCAATCAGATCAGAATGTCCCACTTTGTTGAGTCCTGGTTTTCTGTTGCAGGATGACAACGAGAGACCTCACACAGACAGCCCAAAATCTGAACAAATGACGAATCTGTTTTGCATATTTACCGAGCCACGCACTCTGTGATTATTCTGTGTTTGGATCGCTCAAGAAGGCCCTAATGTAGGAAGACCATGAGATAAAAACTCAGTGCACAGGTGGCTACAGTCAATCTGTAGGTTTTTGTATGTTAAGGAATCCAGACATTAGTGGAGTTTATACAGACTTGCACTGAGCGTGATGAGAACTATGGGAAGTTTTTATTTTGATAAGAATTCTTTATAAACAGTTTGTACATTGCATATTAATAAAAAAAAGAACGTTTTACTAGTTTCTTTGACCCAGACTTGTAATTAAAAAAGACGTCAGAACCCGCTGTACTAATTAACACTTCTGTGTTGTTTAAACTAGTTATATATGGGCTTAAATTGAAATATATGGCTAGGTTAAGTTGTTTTATATCGTATAGATTTCTTTACCTATAGTATATTTTACTTTTCTGTTTTTGTGGATATATATATATATATATATATATATATATTGTGTGTGTGTGTGTACTAACTAATTACCCAGCGTTGCCTCGGTATTTATTTTTCTCAGTTTTCTATTAGGCAGAAAAAAGAATTATTTATATATATATATATATATATATATATATATATATATATATATAGTGTAAAATCGAAGTACTTTTATCTACAGGTATTTATAAGTACAGTATACAGAGTATAGAGTAAAACATTGTACACATTTTCTATAATATTAATTTTACTCAAAACTTGATTATAAATATTTCTAGTTTCATCTCCAGGAGCAAAAACAAGTAAATTCTTGAGCAAGCAACATAAAGTTGTCCGTGAGAGAAACACGACGATCTCAAATCCACTCCGCAGAACTTTATAGACTGCTCTCTGACTTGTTGATCGTGAAAGCAGGTCTCACTGGAAAGTGCAATCTCCTAAAGTTAAAAGGGAGATCTGTCGGAATGAGTGGTATCCGTGGGATAAAAACTGCTTCATCCTCTCCCTTTCCTGTTAAGATAGTCACTTCAATTACATTGCTCAGAATCTTCCTTACACACAGCCTTGTGATGTAATAAAACACACTCCTTGCCGTTGTACAGTTTTGGCGGGTCGAGGTTCCGTAGTAAAACAATTGGAGATCCCACTTTAAGTAAAAGACGATGTAGTTGCAATCCAGCCGGATCATGTTCAACCTATATTCTTGTGGAGACAAGCTCGGGGTTATATTTTTTTACCCTCCTGTCCTATTTCAGTTTCTGATATGTTTTTATCAGATCTTTAACTTCGGGATTGAAGTCGATTGTGGTTCTTATGAAAAGAGAGAAATAGTTAATTCCAAAGGAATTTAACACGAAAGCGTTTTAAAGCCATTAATTACTTATTAAGAATTATGGTTATAATCTGACGCCTTCAAAGATATCTCATGAAATTGTTTCGTAGCGAGAGATAAAAGAAATTCACGACTCCGTTTCAACAAGAACCAATAGCCCAGAGATGACCAGAGTCTTTATTCTACATCGCGCTACTGAAAGCTTGGAACAGAGACATATTCTGTGTGTTGTGACGTCTGTCATGAGATAAATTTATAATTTATTCTGTATTCACTATATCAAACTGAATTTATATAATTTATCACACGAGACATAAATGTAATATTTTTGAATATATGTTTCCACATCCATGAAATTTCTTTCTTGTACTTTTATGTTATTAGTAATTAACTTGTTCTGATTTCTATCCTTTGTAGAATGCTACTATACAGTAACAAGCGAGATTTACAATAAACACTACAAATAATTATGAGAAGAACAAGGAAAAAGATAAAAATGGAAATAGCAGATGAACAGTTTGGATTTCTTGAAGGAAAGGGAACACACAATGTCATTTATGCTTTACGAACACTAACAAAAAGAGCTTTAGAAGTACAGAAAGATCTCTACTTATGCTTCATTGATTACATCAAGGCATTCGACAAGGTGAAACATAATGAAATTATTAAAATACTTGAAGACATCAATATAGACGGCAAAGACCTGAGGATTGTAAAAAATCTATACTGGCAGCAAGAAGCAGCAGTTCGAGTTGAAAATAGAATTGGAAAATATCAACCTATAAAACAAGGGGTGCGACAAGGATGTGTACTATCTCCAGACCTTTTTTCACTGTATAGCGAGAATATTCTAAGAACAATCATCACAGAACCAGGCATAACAATTGGAGGAAACAATATTAACAACCTTCGGTATGCTGACGACACAGTACTGATAGCTGAGAATCAACAAGTCATGCAAAATCTCTTGGATAAAGTCGCGAAAGAAGGTAAACAGATAGGCCTTACTTTGAACATCAAAAAGACAGAGACTATGGTTATATCTAAGAAACAGAATCCACCAACATGCAGTATTAAATTAAACGGAACTATTCTAAAGCAGGTGCAGATATTCAAATACCTTGGAACAGTAATAACTTCAGATGGGAAATGCAGAACAGAAATTAGGAACAGCAAATACTGCATTTCAGAGAATGAGAAACATATTAGCTAACACATCTTTATCAATGAATGTTAGAAAACAAGTCCTAAAATGCTATATTGAACCTTTCTTGTTATATGAAAGTGAATCATGGACAATAGGCAAGTCTGCACAAAAATCATTGGAAGCAGCAGAAATGTAGTTTATTAGAAGAATGTTTCGAATCCCCTGGACAAAAAAAATAACTAATGAAGAATGTATGAGAAGAGCTGGAGAGAAAAAAAAACCTTGTCAAAAAGATAAGAGAGAGACAATGTACTTTCATAGGATATGCAATGAGAAGAGGGGGCATTGAGAATATTCTAAGAACAATCATCACAGAACCAGGCATAACAATTGGAGGAAACAATATTAACAACCTTCGGTATGCTGACGACACAGTACTGATAGCTGAGAATCAACAAGTCATGCAAAATCTCTTGGATAAAGTCGCGAAAGAAGGTAAACAGATAGGCCTTACTTTGAACATCAAAAAGACAGAGACTATGGTTATATCTAAGAAACAGAATCCACCAGCATACAGTATTAAATTAAACGGAACTATTCTAAAGCAGGTGCAGATATTCAAATACCTTGGAACAGTAATAACTTCAGATGGGAAATGCAGAACAGAAATTAGGAACAGCAAATACTGCATTTCAGAGAATGAGAAACATATTAGCTAACACATCTTTATCAATGAATGTTAGAAAACAAGTCCTAAAATGCTATATTGAACCTTTCTTGTTATATGAAAGTGAATCATGGACAATAGGCAAGTCTGCACAAAAATCATTGGAAGCAGCAGAAATGTAGTTTATTAGAAGAATGTTTCGAATCCCCTGGACAAAAAAAATAACTAATGAAGAATGTATGAGAAGAGCTGGAGAGAAAAAAAAACCTTGTCAAAAAGATAAGAGAGAGACAATGTACTTTCATAGGATATGCAATGAGAAGAGGGGGCATTGAAAATATTATAACAACAGGAAAAATAGAAGGAAGAAGAGGAATACCAAGAGAAATGATACAGGACAGTCTGACGGGATGGTGTGAGAGGAGATCACTAACTGAACTGATGGCTTGCATGAAGGATCGGGTAGTCTTGAGAAGCATAATAGATAATGCCAGTCGTCACAGCACTTGATGATGATGATGATGACTACAAATAACTAAAACAGTTATTCAGTGAATATATATATATAACCCACAAGTACGTTTCCGAGGCATGTAACGCCAATAACAGTGATGTCGGACTAATGGGCATGAGGATTTTTCTATATTCCTCAGTTAACAACGCCATACAAGACAGCAGCGCTGTGAAGCATCATTCAAGTGGTTTTAATTAGTAAAGGATGGAAGAAAATTTTAAGTAGTGTTCCGAACATAAAGGTTGCATATGTGATTGGGCCCTCTGTTTTCAAAGCGACGGGACAAAATCTATCTATCTATCTATCTATCTATCTATCTATCTATCTATCTATCTATCTATCTATCTATCTATCTATCTATCTATCTATCTATCTATCTATCTATCTATCTATCTATCTATCTATCTATCCATTTGAAAAATTTTATGATACACTTACCAGCTGTAGACGTAGAGTGAATATACTGCTATATGACGTGTGTATGTATGTAAGTATGTACGTATGTATGTATATACGTATGTATGAATGTATGTATGTATGTATTATCTATCTATCTATCTATCTATCTATCTATCTATCTATCTATCTATCTATCTATCTATCTATCTATCTTCAATCTGCCTGCGTGCCTGCCTATCTGTCTGTCTGTATGTCTGTCCGTCTGTCTGTCTGTCTGTCTATGCATCCGTTTGAAAAAAATGATGATACACTTACCAGCTGTAGTCGCAGATTGAATATACTCCTCTATGACGTATGTATGTATGTATTATGCATTATCTATCTATCTATCTATCTATCTATCTATCTATCTATCTATCTATCTATCTATCTATCTATCTATCTATCTATCTATCTATCTATCTATCTATCTATCTATCTATCTATCTATCTATCTATCTTTTTAATTTAAAAAAAGATATGACAAACGTACCAGCTATAAAACATGGATTAAACATACAGCTATATGACAATTTTATCTATATGTCTATCTGTCTGTATGTCTGTCTGTATGATATTTATGTCGCGGTTTCTGTCGTGTGGTGATGTTTTTTCCCAGCTCCGAATTCTCATATGTTCTATGTTGTTCTACAAGTAAATTTGTATTGAAACTTATATCAGTGTTTTCATCTTGTGATCGTGATTATGGTGAAATATGCGAGAAATGTATTTTTAATTCTTGGATAATTCCAGAAATATCGGAAGTTGTATTCATTAATTATTAATCACCTATTTTTGCTGTTTTACACACGTGTCGAAGCGTGGCCCGGCTAATCAATTGACTAAACAAAGCCAGGGTCAGACAATGGGCGAGGCACACTATTGTTCCCCTGTTGTAAGTACCTACACGTAAGATGATATCGTGTGAGGAAGAGGAACTATGTGAGATTACGAGGCCGTGTAGTCGCCGTGGTGGACTAAGGTACACAGCGGCTAAAAACTACAAGCTTAATAAAAGGAAGGCTCTGGAAGCTAAACTCTGAGGGTGCGGCAACCAGCCGGGCTGACAATAAAGAAGTCTAACGAGGGACAATGATTTACGGTCTCGTTTCACAATAAAGAAGTCTAACCAGGGACAATGATTTACTGTCTCGTTTCACAATAAAGAAGTCTAACGAGGGACAATGATTTACTGTCTCGTTTCACAATAAAGAAGTCTAACGAAGGACAATGACTTAGTGTCTCGTTTAACAATTGTTTTAAATACGAGAGTATAAAACAAGCCATGGATGAGAAGTATCACACAGAGAATGAAAAACTGACAGACAAAAGATGGCGCAAATAAAGAAAACATAATAAAAACCGCCAGCCCTTACCATTCACTTGTACAACACAAAAAACAAAGTGTTGGTTCGGGGTACAGCTGAGGCTGTTGATTCCTGGTTGTCTGATGAGTTCAGTCTTTTACAAGAGACAACAACCAGGACAGAAATAACATCTAACTTGCGTCATGCACAAGACACTCTTCTAGCAGTAAGTGACTGTCAGGACAACATGATTGACGTACCAGAAGCTTGTCTTGAGAACAATCCTGACACCGACCGTGCGGGAGCAGTCGTTTCAGAGTCGACGCCTACACATACCGGCGACCATATAAGGCAGCAAGTAACTCATCTTGTGCTGGAACCACAAGGTAACAAATCTCCTGGTCCACCTACTACTATCACGTGTATCACAAACCACAGTTGTCCAGAGTCACTTGACGACCGCAGTTATCTGGAAACCTCAACTTCTGGGGAAAGGTCATCATCCCTTTTATCCAGGATATAATAAATGCTGTCAAGGAGTTGGTAAAGACCCTCATCAAAGACATGACTGCTGAAATAAAACCGTGAAAATGACAGTCTCAGGAGAGAAATCATGACTCTCAGAGAGGAAAACAAAAGCATGAAATGTCTTATTAATCTGATGCGATCAGAAACTCTGGGCCAAAATAACATTCAAGAAAAAAGCATCCAGAAAGTTTCTGTAGATGAAATTGACCCAAATCATGAGACAAATTCACAGGATGAACCAGGTTCGCCCAGCAGTTCAAACAAACCTGGACAGGAACTTACACCCAGACAGCGCAGTAAGTAATCATCAGAAGAGCTGAAAGAACCTAACACAATGTACCATATCGATCTACACATTAGCAACGTGTTTGAATTTCTGCAGGACAACTCAGTATCAAGTTGTCAGTAGGTGCATAAATCACTAAAATCAGGCATGGTACACAAGCATTTCTCTCAACAATCTCCACATCGAAGCCACCACCATATCACCTTAATCTCTAGCACAACTTCCATATCAAAGAACGCACAAGTAATCTGGTGATTGGAGACTCCCTAATGTAAGGAGTGTATGCAGACAGGTTGACCATTTCAGCGGAGGACATAGTCTCAGTGATTCCAGCAACATGAAAACTTAGGAACACTGATAAATTTGAACATGGACACCTAGTCTGAATGCGGTAAGTCCGTCGAACGTCTCCATCGGATATAAAGATATTTTTATGAACTTTCTTCGATGCAATGCTTAGACTGGTTGTTTATTTGGTGTAGAAGGACCATCTATCACTAGTGGAGCATCATTGCTGAGTCGTGAAGGACGCCACGTGATCTCGGCAACTCGAACATTTGAAGAAAATGCATTCCAACAAATTAGACAAAACTTTAGGATATGCTCAGTCACTTCGAGAGAACATTCAGAAGCGGAAACATTAAGAAATCTGTTCGCTAGCAAGTTACAAAACTCCTATGATATTTTGGGGGCATCATACAATATTTTTTGCTGATTGCTAGATCTGGTAAGCCTCATGATGAAATGGGTGATAATATTGAAGATACTTCGTTCAAGGACAAGAACATTTGGCTTGCAGATAGATGTCCACTATTCCAAACAATGAAGTTAACCTTATCAAAGTAAAGTCTGCTATTTCCACATTTCCTTCCCTAAAGTTACACTTATTCAGATATAACATAGCCCGGCGTGAGCTGTCCCAGTTTCTATGTTTTGATATCACGAATGAAGAACTGGAACCACTGGAAGAAGAAGTGGTTTCACTCCAAAATGACGTTGAGTTGAGGTCCAATTTTTATTTTTATAATGTCAAGGTTTTTGGCTGTAAACAAACATTTCTGAATATTATCTTGCGCGATGAAACAAATCCAGATTTACTTTATTGCCTTCCCGACGACGTGTTTAGTAGAGCGAGGCTTCAGTGCAGTCACGAAGCTTCTTTCTAAACAGAGAAACAGACTGAAAGTTACTGAACGTGGAGATCTAAGACTTCCTCTTAGAACTTTTCAACTCAATACCAAGAAATCATGTCTTTATATAAAACTCATCCATCATATTAAAGGTGGAGAAAATAATGCAGTGGCTGAGTTATAAAATACTCAAATTTATTGTTACATAAATTATTTTGCTGAGTTAAGTTTATAGTTGTCTACTGGATATCCTAGTATAATAATCATTGTACGAGTAGTGCATAAGACATCATTGTTAATGTGGTCTGGGAAAAAAAGATGGCGACAGGGAGAACAAGAACTGGAATAGATGTTAAATGCATCTTCTGTTTTCTTCTTTTACATTTAATATGTTTATTATTTTTAATCATTTTGACTTTATTTCTTCTTAATTTTCTCTTACATCATTCTAAAACGCATTTTATTTCTTTAATATTAGTAAATGACATAGTTTCAAAAAGAAGTCTTCTTTAATTCCTTCTGAAAAACATCACTCCAAAATAGAGAAGTACCTGAAAGAACATTGGGAAAAGAAAACAAATCTCTTTGTACTAAAATATTTTGCTACGTCAGACTGTATTTGTTAAGAGTTATTGTTAAACTGATGTTCATAGTTTCATTTTACTTGAATTTCTGCCTTGTTAATAAGACTAGACTCGCTTTAGTTATCTTAACAGTTTTGACTCAGAGTTTACTTCATACAATCTAAGCCGACAGAGAAATGAAATGTTTTAAGAAAATATCAGCAGAAAAAGATAATGCAAAGTCTTTTCAGTTTCACATTTTCTTTTTATACATATTTTTATTCCCTATTCGGTAATCACTTCTGTTTTCCTATTAACTCATTCAGATCAGCGCGGAATCTGATGATAAATGATTCTCCAACTTACTATTGTTACTTTATTCATATGGATTTGATAATTTTCGTCAGATTAGATCTGTTCACACCAATAATGAACTGAATGTGAAAATTATTTCAAAAGTATATAAGCATGGATTTGTAATCATTAAAATGTTTCTTCTCCCGTTAATGTTAATTACTAAACACATACATTTCATGATATTTCTTACATAATTTAATTCGTAATCTTCTAGCATTTCACTTGAGGATCTGTACATTAAGCCTACTACTTTTAGAAAATACATATTAAACTTTAAAAAATGTTACATACACTCAAAAAGACACTTAGCAGCTGAAAATGTAGGCAGACAAAAATATTTGAAAACATGCATTTTCATAATATGTGTACTAATTATATATATATATATATGTATATTATATATATATATATATATATATATATATATATATAGCAAATCCATCCATCCATCCATTAATGCATTCGTCCATCCATCCAACAATCCATCAAGCCATCCACCCATCAATCCAACCTTCTATCTATCTATCTATCTATCTATCTATCTATCTATCTATCTATCTATCTATCTATCTATCTATCTATCTATCTATCTATCTATCTATCTATCTATCTATCTATCTATCTATCCATCTGTCTGTCTGTCTGTCTGTCTTACAGAAAATTATCATGCTTTAAAAAAAATCTGATTATGATTATTAATCGAAAATATTTAACTACCCGTTTTAACTGTAAGTGGTTTACTGTACTATATTGTTTCACATTTCTGTTATGTTTCCTAATTGAACGTCGACTTCATAACATTTATTTTCATTTGTCTCTTTTTTAGTATGTGGTTTGGTTCCGCCTAGTGTGGTTAGTTTTCTAAATAGAATGTTTTGGACATTTTTAATTTCTCAGTATATCATAACACTTCAAGTAAATAAATTTATTTCCAAAACGTGTTTCAACACAAGGAATAAAAAACAGCAAAAAGTAGCACCAAGGCTTGATCCCACGTACAATTGCAAGTAATAATTCTCCTAAAGGGGCACTTGAATATATTTCATCAATTCTCAGTTCATTGGAAGAATAAACAACATCAAAGAAATAATAATTTCCTGTGCGCCTAAATAAAACATTGAAATACAAAATATCTGCGGCACATTATTATGTAACTGTAATTTTATGTATTTAATTTTTCTTTTCATTATTATTGCCAACTGTATGTGCTCTATATTGGTTTATTTCACATGTATTAATAGTAATGCCATGAAAAAATAATGATAATGTAAAATCGTTTCGATGTATTTTTGCACTTAAATTTGGCTGTTAGGTTTTCTTTGTTTCTGTGGAATTTGTATCCTTTACTGGTAATACAGCCCAAGAAAAAAAATCTTGGTGCCTTGGTTATTAGGCCTATTCCTGGGGTTATCTGGGGCGCTGGTTCGGAAAATTGCATTGGATGGACAGAATCACCTCTGATTTCTTAAATATGCTTGAATTTATAACATTTTAGTCCTCTCATTAACAAATCTCTTCTTGTCATAACAACCTGTCTTATTTGAATGGGAAATTTATGTATTTAATTTACCTACTTTGCGGACGACATTTGTATATTATCAAGCAGTCACAAAGATATGCAAGATAAAATAAACAAGCTAACTCAGAATGCAAACAACATAGGACTAAAGATCAACGTAGGAAAGACAAAGTTAATGAAGCAAAATGTGAACAACAGAAATGTACTCAGAGTAGATAACAAGTTAGTGGAGGAGGTCAACGAATTTGTATACCTTGGCAGCAGAGTAGTAGAAAATGGAAAAAGCACAGAGGACATCAACAGCAGACTTACTAGAGCAAACCACGTTTTTGCAATGCTGCAGAATGTATGGAAATCAAATAAACTAAGCATAAATATGAAAATCAGGATATTTAAGAGTAATGTTCTAAGTGTACTACTCTATGGAAGAGAATGCTGGAAAATCACCAAAACCGTAGAAAACAAGATGAATTCTTTCCAGACTAAATGTTTACGAAGAATTAGAAAAATATTTTGGCCAAACACCATAAGAAATAACATCTTATTAGCAGAAATGCAGATGAAACCACTGACAACAATTATTGAGGAAAGACGCTGGCGATGGTTGGGACATGTGCTCCGAATGACTGACAACTCACTACCGAAAATAGCACTAAGATGGACACCACAGGGGAGCAGAAGTAAGGGTAGACCAAAAGAGACATGGAGAAGAACAACAGAAAGGATGTTGAGCAATAGAGGGCTCACCTGGGCAAGAGCAGAAAAAAAAGGCGAAGGACAGGCATTTGTGGAAAACCCTTGCGGAAGCCCCATGTGCCCTGGGCACTTAAGGTTCAGAGAGAATCCAACCACTGAGAATATCAAGCGCAAAGAAAAACTAATGATCCACAAACAAAAGTTAATACGCCTGACAACCCAGACTGTGAAGAAAAGAATTCAGGAGTCCACACACACACACACACACACACACACAAAACAGACTGAAAAGAGAACCAGCTTCAACAATCTGACAACACATTTGCAACAACACTATAAAGACTTCCTTCTCACTTCTTACAAGAAATTGAACCACTCCAAATTATCTATACTACAAGAGCTTAATATTGAAGAAGGCTGGCTAGTAAAGAGGATTAAAGAGAGAAAACTTAAAAATTTTTGACACATTAAACGTCATGATAATTTA
>CM019699.1:22751860-22789226 GCA_009760885.1 Achatina immaculata
TTGTATTTGTTTTTGTATGTAATCCTTACAAAAGGCTCACAATATTGGATGTATGTTTTTCATATTTTTTCTTACTTTTCGCACTCCCTCTATCGCTTTGTAAAATCTTACCGTACACCTGTATGGTAGAACTAGTTTTACTGCAGTTGTTATCTGTTTTATGTGATAATTTAGAGAAGACCATCTTGGAATGGTACATAATGGGGAAAAGAAAGAGAGGAAGAGCAAGGCGACTATCTCTGCAAGACATCATTGATAATCTGCAAATGGATACATCAAAAGCAGGGCATCTTGCTCACAACCGAGAGGCCTACAGGAGAGCTGTTAACGAGGCAAAGTTCCGAAAGGGACATGCAAATGACTGACTGACTGACTGATGGGGAAGGGAAATGACTTTATTTCCATTTAATTTCTTCGCTTAGCATTGTGAATAATATTTCACTCCATCAAACTGGAGAAATGAAGTGCTTTTATAAATCAAGTATTCTGTAAGTGCTTTTGTAAATCAACACACAGTTAAAGACGTATATGAAAAATAATTAGAGAGGGGTAACTACGCAATTTCTTTGAACTACAATTTTTACATTAATTAAACTTTATTGATTAAACTTTTTGTGATACTGATGTCCATAGTTTCATGTTACTTGATTTCGTGTCTTGTTACTAGGACTACACTTGCTCAGTTATCTTATCACTTGTTACATAGATTTTACTTCGTGAAAGTAGAGCAGCTCATAAATACATATGATTTACAATAAGATGTAATAATAATTTTATGAGGACATGAACAAATTCTTAGGCTAAATGTGATGTAATAACTTTTCAATTACAGATTTATAATTAATACTGTTAATTATTTTTTTTATATATTTAATTTCTCTAATTCTTCATCACTTGAGGTTTCTACGTTTCATTTCTTAAAAAGTTATTGACGTGGATCAGATACACTTACATTAATTTTAATCTGGACATTTGAAATCTAATATAGAAATGTTTAGTGGAGACAGACCACGAGACAGACCGAGACAACCCTGGCGTGAAACCTGGAAGAAGATTACGAGCTCTCTGAGTGGACATTTGACAGGAGAAGATTAAGAACAGAGGGAAATGAAGACAAGTTTTGTCTGCAGCAATGAACTGCAATGGTTCGGAATGCGGTATGAAATCTGAATGCATGAACGAATCTTCAGAGATACAATGAAGTGAATTTGAATATATTTTCATGACTAATTAATCATGGTTGTTTATTCATTTTCATATTTTTCAAAGAGTTATCATAAACGGAAGCCATATACTGTTCACTATAACTCTTACATTGCTCTGTATAACTGTTTCTAACTTGTCCGTCGAAACAATGTTGGTTGAGACTTATAGTTTCTGAATATAAAAAACAAAATTGAAAAATATCATTTTCGCCAGAACGATACCTACCACCTAAAGACGCAAGCATAAAATACGAATGAGACAACCATTAATATAAACTATGTATCCAATCCATTCATCCATTTATCAATCCATCCATCTATCTAGCTATCCGTCTGTCAGTCTGTCCATCCAACCTCTCACCGAACCACCCACTCAACCATAATCATTTCATCCATCAATCCATTCATCCATCCATCCATCCATTTATCTATCCATCCATCCACCCATCTATCCATCCATCCATCCATCCATCCATCCATCCATCCATCCATCCATCCATCCATATGCCTGTCTGTCTGTTTGTCTGTCTGTCTGTTAGTATATTATTTTTTTTGTAAAAATAAATATCTCATACACATTGATTAAAATAAACTATACAGCACGTCAGGAAGTATAATATATTTAAAGCTTATAGAATAGTGTTTCATTTTTTTCTGCTTCTAAATAGTGAACACCATATGAGATCGTTTTTCGGAAATACTTATAATTCTATGTCCCTAACGTGCTAGCTGAAAGCTATAGATTGTGTTTTTTTTGCGAATATTTTGTATATTTTCCGAAAAACATTCACATACACATGAGAGAGACTCACCAACTAAGGACGTATTTAGAGAGAAGAATTTAAAAACATTTAGATTTAATATATTTCTTTTTCTCTGCCTGTCTGTTTATCTGTCTCTGTCTGTCTGTTTGACTGTCTATCTACCAACGTAAATACCTACCTACCTACCTACCTACCTACCTACCTACCTACCTACCTACCTACCTATCTACCTACCTACCTATCTATCTATCTGTCTATCTATCTATCTATCTATCTATCTATCTATCTATCTATCTATCTATCTATCTATCTATCTATCTATCTATCTATCTATCTATCTATCTATCTATCTATCTATCTATCTATCTATCTATCTATCTATGTTTCTACCGATATAATACTGGTTGTGAAAGTAATAGAACTTTAAAAAATATCCCATGCACTTTGATTAACCGAAACTCTACAGCACTCTACGAAGTATACGACTTTTGATACGTTTAGAAATTTTAAACAATATTTTTCTTCCTCTAATTAAGAACACTACATGATAGATTTTTATGAAATTTATCATATTATTTTATATTCATAACTTGTTCCCGTAGCGCTGTAGATTGTTCTTTTTCTTCATGATATTTCTATAATTTCCGAAAAACATTCATATAAGTACGAGAAAAACATACCTGCTAAGGAAGTATTTGTAGAAGAAAAGTTGAAAAGCTTTCAAATGTAATTTATCTATCTATCTATCTATCTATCTCTATCTATCTATCTATCTATCTATCTATCTATCTATCTATCTATCTATCTATCTATCTATCTATCTATCTATCTATCTATCTATCTATCTATCTATCTATCTATCTATCTATCTATCTATCTGTCTGTCTGTCTGTCTGTCTGTCTGTCTATTCATTGCCCTGTCTGTCTGTGTTTGTATGTCTCTTTGTATATAAACATTTGTCTGATTGTTTGTCAAACGGTTTATTTAAAAGAAATACAACTACAAAAATATGTCCTACATATTAGATAAAGCAAATTTTAAAGCAAGTTATGTATTTTAAGGAGTGTGACGCATTTACATTTTTTACAATTTTCTTTACCTTTCTAATTGTTTATCATTTCCTGAAAAGTGCTTTACATTCTGTCTTGTTAACTATATATTATAAGAACCTAACTTACTAATAATATCTATAATATCTATAATAAAAAATGCTGCACAGGTAACTAACACAGGCATTGACAGGGTACATGGGACCCAACTAGAAGGTCTTGATTTTGCTGATGACATAACTCTTTTCGGTAATAATGTGAATTCCATGCAAGAAAAATCAGACAGCCTGTCTTCAATGGCTAGCAAAATAGGACTTGAAATTAACAAGGACAAAATACAAATAATGAAAATTCCTCTAATCAAAATGGAAAAATACACATAGAAGGGACAGATATTGAAGAAGTCAATCAATGTGCATACCTTGGCAACTACATAGACCAGGATCGTAACACTAGAAAGGAAGTTACGATCAGAATTGCAAAAGCAGCATCAATCTTCAAGAATCTTGAGAACATATGGAATTCAAAAGTTATAAGCACATAAACCAAGTTAAGACTATTCATTTCAAACGTAATATCCACCCTCATTTATGCATGCGAAAGCTGGAAAACAACTAAAGAAACATAAAAGAAATTAGACTCTTTTGAAAACAAATGCCTAAGGAAAATACTCGGCATCTAGTTGAATGAATTCATAAACAATGCAGAGATAAGACAGATGACTGAACAACAACCAGTCTCATGGGTGATCAGGAAAAGGAGATGGACATATGTTGGTCACTTGATGAGAAGAAATGATCAGAGAATCCCACAGCAAGCTATCAAGTGGAACACAACAGGCCGAAGAAAAAGAGGCAGACCGCGTGAAACTCTGAAGAGGAAATTATTAAGATAGGCCAAATTAACAGGCATAAAATCCTTTGATGAGGGTGAAAGACTCGCCTAAGACAGATTGGCGAACTACTTTGCGAGCCCTATGTGACGTTTAACGACAGGGGAAGGATTTAAGATATAAGTTACTAATGTTTAATTATATATTCTTTATTTGTATTTATTGCTGGAAATCAAACAAAAACTTGTTCCCGTAGCGCTGTAGATTGTTCTTTTTCTTCATATTTCTATAATTTCCGAAAAACATTCATATAAGTACGAGAAAAACATACCTGCTAAGGAAGTATTTGTAGAAGAAAAGTTGAAAAGCTTTCAAATGTAATTTATCTATCTATCTATCTATCTATCTATCTATCTATCTATCTATCTATCTATCTATCTATCTATCTATCTATCTATCTATCTATCTATCTATCTATCTATCTATCTATCTATCTATCTATCTATCTATCTATCTATCTATCTATCTATCTATCTGTCTGTCTGTCTGTCTGTCTGTCTGTCTATCTGTCTGTCTGTCTGTCTATCTATTCATTGCCCTGTCTGTCTGTGTTTGTATGTCTCTTTGTATATAAACATTTGTCTGATTGTTTGTCAAACGGTTTATTTAAAAGAAATACAACTACAAAAATATGTCCTACATATTAGATAAAACAAATTTTAAAGCAAGTTATGTATTTTAAGGAGTGTGACGCATTTACATTTTTTACAATTTTCTTTACCTTTCTAATTGTTTATCATTTCCTGAAAAGTGCTTTACATTCTGTCTTGTTAACTATATATTATAAGAACCTAACTTACTAATAATATCTATAATATCTATAATAAAAAATGCTGCACAGGTAACTAACACAGGCATTGACAGGGTACATGGGACCCAACTAGAAGGTCTTGATTTTGCTGATGACATAACTCTTTTCGGTAATAATGTGAATTCCATGCAAGAAAAAACAGATAGCCTGTCTTCAATGGCTAGCAAAATAGGACTTGAAATTAACAAGGACAAAATACAAATAATGAAAATTCCTCTCAATCAAAATGGAAAAATACACATAGAAGGGACAGATATTGAAGAAGTCAATCAATGTGCATACCTTGGCAACTACATAGAGCAGGATCGTAACACTAGAAAGGAAGTTACGATCAGAATTGCAAAAGCAGCATCAATCTTCAAGAATCTTGAGAACATATGGAATTCAAAAGTTATAAGCACATAAACCAAGTTAAGACTATTCAATTCAAACGTAATATCCACCCTCATTTATGCATGCGAAAGCTGGAAAACAACTAAAGAAACAGAAAAGAAATTAGACTCTTTTGAAAACAAATGCCTAAGGAAAATACTCGGCATCTAGTTGAATGAATTCATAATCAATGCAGAGATAAGACAGATGACTGAACAACAACCAGTCTCATGGGTGATCAGGAAAAGGAGATGGACATATGTTGGTCACTTGATGAGAAGAAATGATCAGAGAATCCCACAGCAAGCTATCAAGTGGAACACAACAGGCCGAAGAAAAAGAGACAGACCGCGTGAAACTCTGAAGAGGAAATTATTAAGATAGGCCAAATTAACAGGCATAAAATCCTTTGATGAGGGTGAAAGACTCGCCTAAGACAGATTGGCGAACTACTTTGCGAGCCCTATGTGACGTTTAACGACAGGGGAAGGATTTAAGATATAAGTTACTAATGTTTAATTATATATTCTTTATTTGTATTTATTGCTGGAAATCAAACAAAAACATGTTTGGAGGCATGTCCTCAAAACCATCAAATAACCCCAAGCATGTATCAAGTATTGAAACAACGGCGATTCTGATGGCACATGATGACTGAGTAGTTTCGGATAATAATTCTATTTAAGGAGAATCTGAATTTAATTCTATAAATATATTTACATCCGAGGAATGAACTGCAATGCTTTTCAGTGTATTTAGACTATTCGAACATATAATGATGAGGCACTGAAAATTCGTAGACTGTTATTTAAATGTGTGTAATATGTTTTCTGGTGTTATGGTGTTTGATTTACATTTGTAGATGATTATTTCTTATATCATTCTTTGTTGCTTCTTCTATGATGCATACACATGTAGCGGATATTTGTCCCACCATTTTAAGGTTAAGTTTTAACTGATGAAACTTCATATGTCATGGAGAGCTACTTACAAGGTAAACCATACAAAAATCTATTTTATGTGTGTATGTATGTATGCGTGTATGTACGTATGTATGCATGTATGTATGTATGTATGTATGTGTGTATGTATGTATGTATGTATGTATGTGTGTATGTATGTATATATGAGTGTATATATGTATGTATGTATGTATGTATGTATGTATGTATGCATCTGTCTGTCTGTATGTCTATCTATCGTTTTATCTATCAATCTATCTATCTACATGTCTGTTTGTTTGTTTGTCCCTCCGTCCGTCTCTCTGTCTGTTTGATTTTTTGTTTGTCTATATGTCTTGTCGGTCTATACACATGAATGTCTGCTTGCTTGTCAAAGTAAGTTATTAAAAAAATACAACTACGAAAAAAAATATGTTGCACATTATTTAAAACACATTGTACAACAGTTCATGAATCTCAAACGATGTGATCCGTTTATATTTTCAACAATTTACTTTCTCTTTTTAAATGAATATAGTTTTCTTAAAATTTCCTTTACATTGCATCTTGTTACCTCTATGAAGTTTAAGATTCAAATTTGCTAATTTTTTAAATATATATTGTTTTTTCCACGTATGAATGGAAAGATTAGCTTAGAAACGTGTCCTGAAAAGCATCAATAAACCCAAAATGTGTATACTTTATTAAAACAACAGCGATTCTGGTCACAAATTATGACAGAGCAGTTTTGGATAATAATTTCGATTAATAAGTCTGTGTAAGGAGCTCAAGAAACTACATCAATAAATATCTTTCCATCCCATAAATGAACTGCACATATCTTCATTATCTTTAAACTATTCAAACAAAGAATGATATTATTTTGAAAATTCGTTCACCGATATTTAAGGGCCAGTAATGTACTTCCCAATAGTATGTTGAATAATTTACAGTTCTATATCAGTACTTTTTTTGTTATATCACTCCATGTTTCTTCTTCTATTATTTCTAAAGAAAGAAGTGCATGTTGGTCCTGCTATTTTACAACTAATTTTTAAATTATAAAATTTACATAATAGACTGATGTCAACTTACGAGCTAGTGTATAGTAAAAAAATCAATCTTTTCTTTCTATCCATCCGTCTGTCTGTATATCTCTCTAAAGTTATCTTAAAGTTATCTTAAACTGCTCTTACAGACACCGAATACTACTAATTGTTTACTCTGAATAGTCCAGAAATATTTGTTTAGTAATAATCATTTCTATATATATGTAGTTACTTAGATACTGAGTGAATGGATAAGAGCGAAATGTAAATGTTTTATTTTATGTCTCTCAGCTTCAATGTTAATTATTTGCTGAATTTCTGGAATAGAGTGAAAGATGTATGATAAAGGGCAGAATGTCAGATGGACCGGCCTGCCCAATTCTTAACCTTTAAGAAATAAAGATCACTCAATCGATCAATCAATCAATCAATCAATCAATCACTCAATCAATACATCTATATATCTATCTATCTATCTATCTATCTATCTATCTATCTATCTATCTATCTATCTATCTATCTATCTATCTATCTATCTGTCTGTCTGTCTGTCTTACTGTTTGTCTGACTCTTTGTCTGTCTGTCTAATAATCTATCTCTCAATATGTCTGTCTATTTGTCAATTCTGTTATTTAAAAAAATGCAACTATAAACACACATCTCCAGTACATTGATTAAAACTCATCCTACAGTAGGTTATGATGAAAAAGTAATTTGAGGCAATTACATTTTTTCTTAGTTTCTTTCTCCCTGTTAGTCAATATTGCTTCCCTAGAAAGTCTTTTCATTCCCTCTTTGAAACTGTATGTATTTTAAGAATCTATTTTGCTTATTTTTTAAATTGTATGTTTTATTTCTATTTATTACTCAAAATTAAACAAATCCGTGTTTTGAGACGTATCATAAAAATGAGAAAAACCCAGAATATCTATACATTATTTAACAAACAGCAAACTGATGATACATGGTGATAGAGCCGTATCGGATAACACTTCTTTCCAAGGAGATCCTGAATTTACTTCAATAAATATCTGCACATCAGAGAATTTTCATTACTTTTCAACTATACAAACATATAATGCTATGATTTTTTTTATTCCTTCACCAGTATTTAATAGAATAACTTAATATTGAAGACGGTTGGCCAGTAAAGAGGACTAAACAAAGAAAACATAACTATTTTGTACAAATTAAACGTCATGATAATCTAGAGAAGACCGTCTTGGAAGGGTATATAATAAGAAAAAGACATAGAGGAAGTCCAAGGCGAAGATGGCTGCAGGACATCGTTGATCACCTGAAAATGGACTACCGACCTATTTATCTACCTACCTACCTTTCTACCTACCTACCTATCTACCTACCTACCTACCTATCTACCTACCTAAATATCAATCTACCTATCACATACCTACCTAACTACATACCTAATTACCTACTTACATACCTACCTACATAACTACCTATCTACCTACCGACCTACCTATCTATCTATCTATCTATCTATCTATCTATCTATCTATCTATCTATCTATCTATCTATCTATCTATCTATCTATCTATCTATCTATCTATCTATCTATCTATATACCGATATAATAATATATATGTAAAAATAATAGAACTTTAAAAAAATATCTCACGGACATTGATTAAAATAAACACTAGTGCACGCCAGAAAGTGCAAGACTTTGATACGTTTAGAATTTTTAAAACAAACCTTTTCTTTCTCTAAATGATGAACACTATATGATATTTTTATGAAATTTATGATGTTAGTTTATATTCATAACTTGTTCGCGGAGCGATGCATATTGTGCTTTTTTTTCCTGATATTTCTATCATGTCCGAAAAACATTTCTATACGTCTGAGAGAAACTTACCAGCTAAAGACATATTTATAGAAGAAAAGTTGAAAAACATGGAAATGTAATCTATCTATCTATCTATCTATCTATCTATCTATCTATCTATCTATCTATATATCTATCTATCTATCTATCTATCTATCTATCTATCTATTTGTCTGTCTGTCTGTCTGTCTTACTGTTTGTCTGACTCTTTGTCTGTCTTTCTATCTGTCTGTCTAATAATCTATCTCTCAATATGTCTGTCTATTTGTCAATTCTGTTATTTAAAAAAATGCAACTATAAACACACATCTCCAGTACATTGATTAAAACTCATCCTACAGTAGGTAATGATGAAAAAGTAATTTGAGGCAATTACATTTTTTCTTAGTTTCTTTCTCCCTGTTAGTGAATATTGCTTCCCTAGAAAGTCTTTTCATTCCCTCTTTGAAACTGTATGTATTTTAAGAATCTATTTTGCTTATTTTTTAAATTGTATGTTTTATTTCTATTTATTACTCAAAATTAAACAAATCCGTGTTTTGAGACGTGTCATAAAAATGAGAAAAACCCAGAATATCTATAAATTATTTAACAAACAGCAAACTGATGATACATGGTGATAGAGCCGTATCGGATAACACTTCTTTCCAAGGAGATCCTGAATTTACTTCAATAAATATCTGCACATCAGAGAATTTTCATTACTTTTCAACTATACAAACATATAATGCTATGATTTTTTTTATTCCTTCACCAGTATTTAATAGAATAACTTAATATTGAAGACGGTTGGCCAGTAAAGAGGATTAAACAAAGAAAACATAACTATTTTGTACACATTAAACGTCATGATAATCTAGAGAAGACCGTCTTGGAAGGGTACATAATAAGAAAAAGACATAGAGGAAGTCCAAGGCGAAGATGGCTGCAAGACATCGTTGATCACCTGAAAATGGACTACCGACCTATTTATCTACCTACCTACCTTTCTACCTACCTACCTATCTACCTACCTACCTACCTATCTACCTACCTAAATATCAATCTACCTATCACGTACCTACCTAACTACATACCTAATTACCTACTTACATACCTACCTACATAACTACCTATCTACCTACCGACCTACCTATCTATCTATCTTTCTATCTATCTATCTATCTATCTATCTATCTATCTATCTATCTATCTATCTATCTATCTATCTATCTATCTATCTATCTATCTATCTATCTATCTATCTATTTTTCTGCCGATATAATAGTATATATGTAAAAATAATAGAACTTTAAAAAATATCTCACGGACATTGATTAAAATAAACACTAGTGCACGCCAGAAAGTGCAAGACTTTGATACGTTTAGAATTTTTAAAACAAACCTTTTCTTTCTCTAAATGATGAACACTATATGATATTTTTATGAAATTTATGATGTTAGTTTATATTCATAACTTGTTCGCGGAGCGATGCATATTGTGCTTTTTTTTCCTGATATTTCTATCATGTCCGAAAAACATTTCTATACGTCTGAGAGAAACTTACCAGCTAAAGACATATTTATAGAAGAAAAGTTGAAAAACATGGAAATGTAATCTATCTATCTATCTATCTATCTATCTATCTATCTATCTATCTATCTATCTATCTATCTATCTATCTATCTATCTATCTATCTATCTATCTATCTGTCTATCTGTCTATCTATCTATTTATATATCTATCTATCTTTATATATATATATCTATCTATCTATCTATCTGTCTATCTATCTATATATCTATCTATCCATCCACACCTCCATACATCCATCCATCCATTCATATATCTATCTATCTATCTATCTATCTATCTATCTATCTATCTATCTATCTATCTATCTGTCTATCCATCTATTTATATATCTATCTATCTTTATATCTATCTATCTATCTATCTGTCTATCTATCTATATATCTATCTATCCATCCACACCTCCATACATCCACCCATCCATCCATCCATCCATTCAGCCATATATCTATCTATCTATCTATCTATCTATCTATCTATCTATCTATCTATCTATCTATCTATCTATCTATCTATCTATCTATCTATCTATCTATCTATGGTTCTGCCGATATAATAGTATATATGTAAAAACAATGGAACTTTAAAAATTATATCATGGACATTTATTAAACTAAACTGTACTGCACGCGACGAAGTGTAAGATTTTTGATATATTTAGAATTTTTAACAAATCTTTTCTACCTCTAAATAAAGAACACTATTTGATATCTTTTTATGAAATTTATTATAACATTTTATATTCATAACTTGTTCGCTGGGCGCTGTAGATTGCAATTTTTGTTCCTCGTAGTGCTATAATTTCAGAAAAACATTTATATACGTCCGAGAGAAACTTACCAGCTAACGACGTATTTATAGAAGAAAAGTTGAAAAACATTGAAATAAAATCTATCTATCTATCTATCTATCTATCTATCTATCTATCTATCTATCTATCTATCTATCTATCTATCTATCTATCTATCTATCTATCTATCTATGTTTATACCGATATAATAATATATATGTAAAAATTATAGAACTTTAAAAAAATATCTCACGGACGTTGATTAAAATAAACACTAGTGCACGCCAGAAAGTGCAAGACTTTGATACGTTTAGAATTTTTAAAACAAATCTTTTCTTTCTCTAAATGATGAACACTATATGATATTTTTATGAAATTTGTGATGTTAGTTTATATTCATAACTTGTTCGCGGAGCGATGCATATTGTGCTTTTTGTTCCTGATATTTCTATCATGTCCGAAAAACATTTCTATACGTCTGAGAGAAACTTACCAGCTAAAGACATATTTATAGAAGAAAAGTTGAAAAACATGGAAATGTAATCTATCTATCTATCTATCTATCTATCTATCTATCTATCTATCTATCTATCTATCTATCTATCTATCTATCTATCTATCTATCTATCTATCTATCTATCTATCTATCTATCTATCTATCTATCTATCTATCTATCTATTTTTCTGCCGATATAATAGTATATATGTAAAAATAATGGAACTTTAAAAATTATCTCATGGACATTTGTTAAACTAAACTGTACTGCACGCGACGAAGTGTAAGACTTTTGATATGTTTAGAATTTTTAACAAATCTTTTCTACCTCTAAATAAAGAACACTATTTGATATCTTTTTATGAAATTTATTATAACATTTTATATTCATAACTTGTTCGCTGGGCGCTGTAGATTGCAATTTTTGTTCCTCGTAGTGCTATAATTTCAGAAAAACATTTATATACGTCCGAGAGAAACTTACCAGCTAACGACGTATTTATAGAAGAAAAGTTGAAAAACATTGAAATAAAATCTATCTATCTTTCTATCTATCTATCTATCTATCTATCTATCTATCTATCTATCTATCTATCTATCTATCTATCTATCTATCTATCTATCTATCTATCTATCTATCTATCTAACTATCTATCTATCTATCTATCTATCTATCATCCATCCATCCATCCATCCATCCATCGATCCACCCATCCATCCATCTACCTACCTATATATCTATCTATCTATCTATCTATCTATCTATCTATCTATCTATCTATCTATCTATCTATCTATCTATCTATCTATTTGCATGCATGCCTGTTTTTCTGTCTGTCTGTCTGTCTATCTATCTATCTATCTATCTATCTATCTATCTATCTATCTATCTATCTATCTATTCATTGACCTGTCTGTCTGTGTTTCTATGTCTCTTTGTATATAAACATTTGTCTGATTGTTTATCACACGTTGTATTTAAAAGAAATACAACTACAAAAATATCTCCTGTATATTATGTAAAATAAATTTTTCAGCAAGTCATGAATTATTATGAATTTGAAGTATTTACATTTTTAACAACTTTCTTTACCTTTATAATTGTTTATAATTTCCTGAAAAGTACTTTACATTCTGTCTTGTTAATTATATATTTTATGAACCTAAGTTACTAATGTTTAATTATATATTCTTTAATTGTATTTATTGCTGGAAATCAAACAAAACCATGTTTGGAGACATGTCCTCAAAAGCATCAAATAACCCCAAGCATGTATCAAGTATTGAAACAACGACGATTCTGATGACACATGATGACAGAGCAGTTTCGGATAATAATTCTGTTTAAGGAGGATCTGAATTTACTTCTTTAAATATATTTACATCCGAGGAATGAACTGCAATGCTTTTCATTGTATTTAGAATATTCGAACATATAGTGATGAGGCACCGAAAATACATAGACTATTATTTAAATGTGTGTAATATGTTTTCTGGTGTTATGGTGTTTGATTTACATTTGTAGATCATTATTTCTTATATCATTCTTTGTTGCTTCTTATATGATGCATACAAATGTAGCGGATATTTGTCCCACCATTTTAAGGTTGATTTTTTACTGATAAAAAATGTCATGGAGAGCTACTTAAAAGGTAAAGTATACAAAAATATAATTTATGTATGTATGCATTTTGTTGCGAATCCCCTGGACAGCAAAAATAACTAATGAAGAATGTATGAGAAGAGCTGGAGAGACAAAAAACCTTGTCAAAAAGATAAGAGAGAGAAAATGTACTTTCATAGGACATGCAATGAGAAGAGGGGGCATTGAAAATATTATAACAACAGGGAAAATAGAAGGAAGAAGATCAAGAGGAAGACCAAGAGAAATGATGCTGGACAGTCTGACGGGATGGTGTGAGAGGAGATCACCAACTGAGCTGATGGCCTGCTTGAAAGATCGGGTACTCTGGAGAAGCATAATAGCCAACGCCAGTGGCACGGCACATGAAGATGATGATATGTATTTTTGTTTGTATTTTAGTATGTATGTATGTATGTATATACGTATGTATGTATGTATGTATGTATGTATGTATTTGTGTATGTATGTATGTATGTATGTATGTATCTGTCTCTCTGTCTCTATGCCTGTCTATCGTTTTATCTATCTATCTAACTGTCTACATGTATGTTTGTCTGTCTGTCCCTCCGTCGGTCCGTTTGTCTGTCTGCCCATCTGCCTTTTTGTCTGTCTGTGAGTCTGTATGTCTTGTCGGTCTATACACATAAATGTCTGCTTGCTTGCCAATGTAATTTTTTATAAAAATACAACTACGAAAAAAACTCTGTTGCACATTATTTAAAACACATTGTACAGCAGTTCGTGAATAACAAACATTGTGATGCGTTTATATTTTCCACAATTTACTTTCCCTTTGTAAGTGAATATAGTTTTCATAAAATTTTCTTTACATTGCATTTTGTTACCGCTAAGATTCTAATTTGCTAATTTTTAAATTATATATTGTTTTTTCCACTTTTGAATGGAAAGATTAGTATAAAAACGTGTCCTCAAAAGCATCAATAAACCCAAAATGTGTATACATTATTGAAACAACAGCGATTCTGGTGACAAATTATGACAGAGCAGTTTTGGATAATAATTTCGATTAATAATTCTTTGTAATTAGCTCAAAAAACTACATCAATAAATATCTTTTCATCCCAGGAATGAACTGTACATATCTTCATTATCTTTCAACTATTCAAACATAGAATGATATGTTTTTGAAATTTCGTTCACCGATATTTAAGCGCCAGTAATGTACTTCCCAATAGTATGTTGAATAATTTACAGTTCTGTATCAGTACTTTTTTTGTTATATCACTCCATGTTTCTTCTTCTAGTATTTTTAAAGAAAGAAGTGCATGTTGGTTCTGCCAGTTAACAACTAATTTTTAAATTATTAAAATCACATATTTGTCTGATATCAACTTACGAGCTAGTGTGTAATAAAAACTCCATCTTATCTTTCTATCCATCTGTCTGTCTGTATATCTGTCTAAAGCTATCTTAAAGTTATCTTGAATTGCTCTTACAGACACCGAATACTGCTAATTGTTTATTGTGAATAGTTCCGAAAGTTTTGTTTAGTAAATAGTCATTTATATATGTATGTAGTTACTTATGTACTGAGTGAATGGATAAGAGCGAAACGTAAATGCTTTATTTTATGTCTCTCAGCTTCAATGTTAATTATGGTTGTTACATGAACAGCATATTTGTAGAATGTCTGGAATAGAGTGAAAGATGTATGATAAAGGGCAGAATTTCAGACAGGTCTGCGTGCTAAATTCTTAACCTTTTGAAATAAAGATCAGTCAATCAATCAGTTAATCAATCAATATATTTGTCTGTTTGTCTTACTGTTTGTATGACTGTTTGTCTGTCTTTCTACATGACTGTCTAACAATCTATCTGTCAATATATCTGTCTATTTGTCAATTTTATTATTTGTAAAAAAATGCAACTACAAACACACATTTCCTGGACATTGATTAAAACTGATCCTACAGCAGGTTATGAAGAAAAACTAATTTGAGGCGTTTATATTTTTTATTATTTTCTTTCTCCCTGTTAGTGAATATTGCTTCCTTAGAAATTCTTTTCATTGCCTCTTTCAAACTGTATGTATTTAAAGAATACATTTTGCTTATTTTTTTTATTATATGTTAATTGTTTCTATTTATTACTTAACATTAAATAAATCCATGTTTTGAGACGTGTCATAAAAATCAGAGAAAACCAGAATATCTATAAATTAATTAACAAACAGCAACACTGATGACACATGTTGATAGAGCCGTATCAGATAACACTTCTTTTTAAGGAGATCCTGAATTTACTTCAATAAATATCTGCCCATCAGATGATTTTCATTACTTTTCAACTGTACAAACGTATAATGATATGCTTTTTTTATTCCTTCACCAGTATTTAATAGAAGAACTTAAAATTGAAGATGGCTGGCTAGTAAAGAGGATTAAACAAAGAAAACTTATGTATTTTGAATACATTAAACGTCATGATAATCTAAAGAAGACCGTCTTGGAAGGATACATAAAGGGAAAAAGACAGAGAGGAAGACCAAAGCAAAGATGGCTGCAAGACATCGTTGATGATGATCTGAAAATGGATGCATCAGCAGTGATCCACCTTGCTCACAACCGAGAGGCCTACAGGAGTGCTGTTAGAGAAGCAAAGTTCCGCAACGGACATGCAAATGAATGATTGAGTATTTAATAGTCGATAATAAACTTCCCAATATTACGGTGAATAACGTAAATTTGCATATCATTATATTGTATATATCTTTTGTATCTTCTTCTACTATGCGTAAAAAGGAGTGCATTTTAGTCTTGCCCGCTTATGACTAATTTTTACAATATAACATATATATATATATATATATATATATAAACTTACGAGCTAATCGGTAATAATACACCAATATTATATATACATCTATCTATTTGTCATTCTGTCAGTCTCTATAACTGTCTCTCTGCTTGAAAGCCTTAATGCCTGTTTATGTGTTTGTTTTTCTGTCTATCTATGTGCCTGTCTGTTTGTCTGTCTATCTATCTACTTATTAATGTCCCTGTGAGTCTGTATGTCTATCTGTCTATACAGATATGTGTCTATTTCTTTTAGAAAAAAATTTTTCAAAAAGAAATCCAACTTTAATAAAATATCTGCTGCAAATTAGGTACAACAAATTGTACATCAAATCATGAATTATCTAGGATGCTATACGTTTATACATTCTACAATTTTCTTTCTTTTTGTAAGTGAGTATCTATCTCTCTTTGCCTGAACCTTGAGTGCCCAGAGCACATGGGGCTTCCTCAAGGGTTTTCCATGTATATATATATGTATGTATGTATGTATGTATGTATATATGTATGTATGTATGTATGTATGTATCTATGTATGTATATATGTATGTATGTATGTATGTATGTATGTATGTATGTATGTATGTATGTATGTACGTATTATCTATGTATGTATGTACGTAGGTATGTACCTATATATCTGTCTATCTGTTTATCTATCTATCTGCCTATCTCTATATCTGTTTGTCTGTTTGTCCCTCCGTCCGTCTGTCTGTCTGCCCATCTGCCTTTTTGTCTGTCTGTGAGTCTGTATGTCATGTCGGTCTATACACATGTATGTATGTTTGTTTGTCAAAGTAATTTATTAAAAAAATACAACTACAGAAAAAAATATGTTGCACATTATTTAAAACACATTGTACAGCAGTTCATGAATACCAAACGATGTGATGCGTTTATATTTTCTACAATTTACTTTCTCTCTGTAAGTGAATAAAGTTTTCTTAAAATTTCCTTTACATTGCATCTTGTTACCTCTATGTAGTTTAAGATTCTAATTTGCTAATCTTTTAATTATATATTGTTTTTCCCACTTATGAATGGAAAGATTAGCTTAGAAACGTGTCCTCAAAAGCATCAATAAACCCAAAATGTGTATACATTATTGAAAGAACAGCGATTCTGGTCACAAATTATGACAGAGCAATTTGGATAATAATTTCGATTAATAATTCTGTGTAAGGAGCTCAAGAAACTACATCAATAAATATCTTTCCATCCCAGGAATGAACTGCACATATCTTCATTATCTTTAAACTATTCAAACAAAGAATGATATTATTTTGAAAATTCGTTCACCGATATTTAACCTCCAGTAATGTACTTCCCAATAGTATGTTGAATAATTTACAGTTCTGTATCAGTACTGTTTTTTTTTGTTATATCACTCCATGTTTCTTCTTCTATTATTTCTAAAGAAAAAAAGTGCATGTTGGTTCTGCCAGTTTACAACTAATTTTTAAATTATAAAAATCACATATTTGTCTGACATCAACTTACGAGCTAGTGTGAAATAAAAAATCAATCTTATCTTTCTATCCTTCTGTCTGTCTATATATCTGTCTAAAGTTATTTTAAAGTTATATTAAACTTGTCTTACATACACCGAATACTGCTAATTGTTTATTCTGAATAGTTCCGAAATTTTTGTTTAGTAAATAGTCATTTATATATGTATGTAGTTAATTATGTACTGAGTGAATGGATAAGAGCGAAACGAAAATGTTTTATTTTATGTCTCTCAGCTTCAATGTTAATTATGGTTGTTAAATGAACAGCATATTTGCTGAATGTCTGGAATAGAGTGAACGATGTATGATAAAGAACAGAATGTCAGATGGGCCTGCTTGCCCAATTCTTAACCCTTTTGAAATAAAGATCAATCAACCAATCAATCTATCACTCTGTATGTCTGTCTGACTGTTTGAGTGACTGTTGGTCTGTCTTTCTACGTGACTGTCTAATAATCTATCTGTCAATATGTCTGTCTATTTGTCAATTTTGTTATTTGTAAAAAAATGCAACTACAAACACACATTTCCTGGACATTGATTAAAACTCATCCTACAGCAGGTTATGTTGAAAAACTAATTTGTGGCGTTTATATTTTGTATTAGTTTCTTTCTCCCTGTTAGTGAATATTGCTTCCTTAGAAATTCTTTTCATTCCCTCTTTCACACTGTATGTATTTTAAGAATCTATTTTGCTTATTGTGTTAATTATATGTTAATTATTTCTATTTATTACTCAAAATTAAACAAATCCATGTTTTGAGACGTGTCATAAAAATCAGAGAAAAACAGAATATCTTCAAATTATTTAACAAACAGCAACACATGGTGATAGAGCAGTATAGTATAATAATTCTTTTTAAGGAGATCCTGAATTTACTTCAATAAATATCTGCCCATCAGATGATTTTTATTACTTTTCAACTATACAAACGTATAATGATATGATTTAGTTTATTCCTTCACCAGTATTTAATAGAAGAACTTAATATTGAAGATGGCTGGCTAGTAAAGAGGATTAAACAAAGAAAACTGAAATATTTTGTACACATTAAACGTCATGATAATCTAGAGAAGACCGTCTTGGAAGGGGACATAATGGGAAAAAGACAGAGAGGAAGACCAAAGCGAAGATGGCTGCAAGACATCGTTGATGATGATCTGAAAATGGATGCATCAGCAGCGAGCTATCTTGCTCACAACCGAGAGGCATAAAGAAGTGCTGTTAGAGAGGCAAAGTTCCACAACGGACATGCAAATGAATGATTGAGTATTTAATGGTCGATAATATCTTATCTTATCTTATATCATTCCCGTACCGGTAAACGTCACATAGGGCTCGCAAAGTGGTTCGCCAATTTTTCCTGCCTTCGGCGAGTCTTTCAACCTCATCAAAGGATTTTATGCCTGTTAATTTGGCTTCTCTTGACAATGTCCTCTTCAGAGTTTCACGAGTGGATATTATAATTATCTTTATTACGGTGAATAATGTAAATTTGCAGATCATTATTTTTGTATATATATATATATATATATATATATATATATATAGTTTTTTTTCTTCTTCTATTATGCGTAAAAAGGAGTGCATTTTGGTCTTGCCAGTTTATGACTTATTTTAAAATTATACCAAAATATGGACGTAAACTTACGAGCTAATGGGTTTACAAACATCTAAATTATCTATACATCTATCTATCTGTCAGTCTGTCAGCTCTGTCTGTCTGCTTCTCTTCATGCCAGCCCTATAACCTGTCTGCTTGTTTTCTGTCTGTCAGTCTGCCTATCTATCTATCTATCTATCTATCTATCTATCTATCTATCTATCTATCTATCTATCTATCTATCTATCTATCTATCTATCTATCTATCTATCTATCTATCTATCTATCTATCTATCTATCTGTCATTATATGTCTGTCTGTCTGTCTGTCTGTCTGTCACTCTATCTATCTATTCATCTCCCTGTTGTCTATCTTCCTGTTTGTATGTCTATACACATGTGTGTCTGTTTATTTCTGAAATGATTTTTTTAAAAATAAAGCTTCAAACAATAATCTCCTGCACAATGAGAAAAAGAAATTGTACAGCAATTCATGAATTATATTCGATGTGACTTGTTCATACCTTCTACAATTTCTTTCTTTTCTAAGCGAATATAGCTTCCTTCAAATTTTCTTTACATTGCATCTTATTAACTTTTTGTAGTATAAGAGTCTAATTTGCTAATTCTTTGTTATATATTCTTTTTCTCCATTTATTAATGCAAATCAAATAAAGACTTGCTTAGAGACGTGTCCTCTAATGCATCAGTAAACCCTAAATGTGTATATATTATGTAAACAACGATGATTCAGATGACATATGATGACAGAACAATTTCGGATAATAATTATGTGTAAGGAGCTCATGAAATTACATCAGTAAATATCTTTCCATCCGAGTAATGAACTGCTCTGGTTTTCATTACCTTTCAACTATTCGAACAAATAATGATATTATTCTGATAATTCGTTCACCGGTATTTCATCGCTAGCATTGTACTTCGCAATATTATGATGAATAATTTACAGTTCGATATCATTATTTTTATATCATTCTATGTTTTTATTCTATTATTTATAAAACACGAAATAGGAGGTACATGTTGGTTATGCCAGTAAATGACTAATTTTTACATTACAAAACACCATATTTGATGAATATCAACTTACGAGCTAATGTGTAATAGAAAAATCCATCTTATCTCTCTGTCTGCATCCCTGCCTATCTGGTTGTCTGCCTGTCTGTCTGACTACTGTTTTTCTGACTGGATGTCTGTCTATCTGTCTATCTTTCTTTCTATCTGTCAATCTATATATTTGTCTATTTGTGATTTTTTTAAAATTTGTAAATAAATGAAACTACAAAAAACATCTCCTGCACATTGATTAAATTGAATTCTACTTCACGTTATGAAGAATAAGTAATTTGAAGCGTTTATATTTTTATTAGTTTCTTTCTCCCTATTAGCGAATACTGCTTCCTTAGATATTCTTTACTTTCTAACCTGTTCACTGTATGTAAGAATGTCATACCACAAGTCGTGAGCAAAAACGTTTTATAAAAAGCATAATATATAAAGAAAATGTAAATGTATCACATCATTTTCTTCAGTTTTCACAACAATCTCAATTTCTCTGCACACATTTTCCCCATTGCTCTACAAGTTTGAAACTACCCTCTCGGTAGAATTCCCCTCCATTTGATACAACATGCCATTGTTTGGATGAGAAGGCGGTGTCAAGCAGTGATAACTGTCCCAGGAGGACGCACACGATACTGAAACTCTGATTTTCTTTTCTTGGGGTGGTGAGTCACATTAAGTGAGTTTCTTTTCACTTTTTTCTGACATCTGACCGGCCTGAAAGTTAGCATTTTATCTGATACTGGATAATCAAACATAACATGTGGCAAATTTTATTTCAATCATCATCTGAGCACGTTCATAGTGCTTTTTATAAGCATTCCAAACTAAATTTTTCCGTGAGTATACATAAAAATATGTCAAAAAATTTGATTAGAATAACCTCTACAGTATGTCAAGAAGAATATGCAATTCGATGTGTTTATCTGTTTTTTTTTCAACTAATCCTCGTCTTTATAAATGTTTATTGGTTTTCAAAATTCCGTTAACTGTATTTAATAGTCGGTAATATATTTCACAATGTTATCTTGTATATTTTACATTCAGAGATCATTACCTTTTTTTAAATTTTTCCTTGTTTCTTCTTCCATTATGCATAACAAAGAAGTGCATGTTCGTCATGTTAGTTTGTTTAAATATTAAATGATAATGTAATACAAATATTGTGAAGAGAAATTTACTAGCTTAAGTGAATATGAAGAATATTTATCTTCAAAAATCTATATATTGTATCTATCAATCCATCTATATATCTGTATGTCTTTCTGTCTGTCTATCTGCCTATCCATCTCTTTGTCTGTCTATCGGTTTATCTATCTATATCTCTATTTATCTGTCTGACTGTCTATTTATTTATAGATATTTGCGTGTCTGTCTATAAAAAATCTTCTTACTTATATAAAATAATACGACTATAAAAAATATGTCATGCACGTTGATTAAAATATACTATACGTTAAGATATGAAGTATAAGTTATTTGGTGAATCTATATTTTTCATCCTTCCTAAATGAACATTGCTTCGTCAACATTTCTTTACATTCCCTGCTGTTAACTGTGTGCATTTTTAAGTTTCTAATTTGCTTATTTTTACATTATACATTTTTTCTATGCATTTATTAATCGACGTCAAACAGAGACATGATTTGACACGTGCCATCAAAGGCATAAGATAATCCAAACATTTTTAAATTACCTGAACACGGGCGATTCTGATGACACATGATGATTGAGCAGTTTCGGTTTATAAATTCGTTTAAATAGCACACGAATTTATTTTATTAAGTATTGTTCCATCCTAAAGCACAACTGCACTGGTTTTCATTACATTTCACCTATTCGAACATTCAAGTATATATTAGTTAAAATAAGAAAGAAGAAGAGGCCCATTCTAAATGAAAAAAAGGAATAATTGTTAAAATACCCCCAAAAGGACAACCTTAGCGACTGCAATAATTGATGAGGAGTAACTTTACTACCAGTTGTGTCATCACAATTAAAGAGATAGTGGATATTGGAATGAGAGAAGAACAGAGAAGATTTAGAAAAGGGAGAAGCTGTCTCGGCCAGATCTTTAAGAATATATGGAATACCATCTAAAATTGTCAACATCAACAACAATCTTTAAAACGGATATATTTGTGCAGTCAACACAGAAGAAGGCATGAGCGAATGGTTCCAGATTGAAACAGGTGCGAAACAAGGATGTATATTATCTGACTTATTTCTTGGAAATCCACAGACTTCATTCTGAATAAAATGCTGCACAGATAAAACAAGCATTGACTGCGTACATAGGAACCAATTAAAATATCTTAATTTTGCAAATGACATAGCTCTTATTAGTGACAATATGAAATGGATGCTAGGAAAAACAAATACAGATGTCTTGCTGGCTAGGAAAATATCATTTTAAAATTAACAAGTAAAAAAACACAAATAATGAAACGTCTCATTAATCACGAATGTAAAATATATGTAGAAGGAACATTTGCGAAGAAGTACACCAATTTGCACACCTCGGCAGCTATAATGACAAGGGTGGTGACACTAGAAAGGAAGATAAAATCACAATTACAAAAGCAGAACTGAGACTAAAGACTCTTGAGAACATATGGCATTCAAAAGTTATAAGCACAAAAGCCAATATTTCAATTCAAATGCAATATCAACACTCATTTATGCATGCGAAAGCTGGAAAATAACGGAAAAATACACAAGAAATTAGACTCTTTTGCAAACAAATGCCACAGGAAAATAATTGGTATTCAGTAGAAAGAATTCAAGAACTTTGCAGAGATAAGACAGATGAGCAAACAACAACCTGTCAATTTTCCTTCTCTTTGTAAATGTTTATTGGTTTCCATCATTCTTTTAACTTTCTTTAATAGTCGGTAATATATTTCGAATTGTTATCTATTTTACATTGCGAGATCATTATTCATTTTTACATCATTCCTCGTTTCTTCCTCGATTATTGCGTAACAAAGAATTGCCTGTTCGTTCTGTTAGTTTATGTCTAAATATTAAATGTTAAAGTAATACAAATAATATGAAGAGATAGTTACGGTCTTCAGTGGAAATGAAGAACATTCATAAAAAAACCCCTAAGAATTGTGTCTGTCTGTCTGTCAATCTATCTGTCTATCCGTCTATATGTATGTTTTTCTCTTCGTGTCTGTCTGTCGGTTTATCTATCTATCTTTCTGTTAACTGTCTGACTATCTATTTATCTATAGTCATGTGCATGTCTGTCTATAAAAATCTTTTTACTTGTATAAAATAACACCACTATAAAAAATATGTTATTTACGTTGATTAAAATACACTATACAGAAGGATATGAAGAATAAGTAATTTGGTGAATTTATATTTTTTCTCCTTCCTTAATGGATATTCTCCGTCAAAATTTCTTTACATTCCCTGCTGTTAACTGTGTGCATTTTAAAGTTTCTAAGTTGCTTATTTATTAATTATATATTTTTTTCTTTCCATTTATTAATCGACGTCAAACAGAGACATGTTCTGACACGTGCCATCAAAGGCATAAGATAACCCAAACATTTTAAAATTACTTGAACACGGGCGATTCTGATGACACATGATGACAGAGCAGTTTCGGTTTATAAATCCATTTAAGTAGCACCAGAATTTTTTTTATATCCGAGAAAACAAATTCTCTAGTTTGCATTACATTTCTGCTATTCTGACATATAGTTTATATATAAATGAAGTTAAGAAAGAAGAAAAGGTCCATTTTAAATGATAAAAAAGGAATATTCATAAAACAGAGGGAACATGACAACCTTAGCGACTGCAGTAACTAGAGAGGGGTAACTTTACTATCAAAGTTATTCTGAATCGACTTACAGAGATAGTGGATACTAAAATGAGAGAAGAATAGAGAATATTTCTAAAAAGGAGATGTTTAGACCAGAACTTTAAGAATAGTACTTAAGAAACATATTGAAAAGCATTAATCCTAATAGGATTAGGATAAATGATGAACAACATTAATTCTGAACTTCATTGCCTTTAATAGAAGTATTTGTTAGCATACACAGAGCTTCATTGTGGATAATTTTAAGAATATATTGAATATCATGTAAATTATTCCCAACATCATTAAGTATCTCTAAATCGAATATATTGGTGCAATTAACACATAAGAAGGAATGAGTGAATGGTTACAGATTGAAACAGGTGTGAAACAAGGATGTGTATTATCTCTCTTGCTTCTTGGAATTACCATAGACTTCATAATGAAAAAATACTACACAGATAAAACATGCATTAACTGCGTATATAGGAACCAATTAGAATATCTTCAGTGTGCAGATGGAATAACTCTTATCAGTGACAATGTGAAATCGATGAAAGGAAATGCAGATACCTTGTCTTCACTGACGATGACAATATGACTTGACAATAACGAGGAACCAACAAAAATATTGAAACTTCGCAATAATCACGAAGGTGAATGATATGTAGAAGTAACACCTGTTGAAGAAGTACATCAATTTGCAATCCCCGACAGCTATATAGACCAGAATGGTGACGCCAGAAAGGAAGTTAGAATTAGAATTACAAAAGCAGCATTGACACTCAAGAATTTTCAGACCACATGATATTCAAAAGTTGTAAGCACAAAAATCAAATTACGATTATTACATTTTAATGTTATATCCACCCTCATTTATGCATGAGAAAGCTGGGAAAAAACGAAAGAAATACATAAGAAATTAGACTTTTTGCAAACAAATGCCAAAGGAAAATACACGATATTAAGTGGAACAACACAGAGATAGGACAGATGAGCATAACAACAACCTGTCTCATGGGCAATCACAAAAAGAAAATGGGCATATTATGTTAAGAATTATACGAAATTCGATGTGTTTATCTGGTTTTTATTTGTCAACTAATCCTCGTCTTTATAAATGTTTATTGGTTTTCAAAATTCCTTTAACTGTATTTAATAGTCGGTAATATATTTCACAATGTTATCTTGTATATTTTACATTCAGAGATCATTACCTTTTTTTAAATTTTTCCTTGTTTCTTCTTCCATTATGCATAACAAAGAAGTGCATGTTCGTCATGTTAGTTTGTTTAAATATTAAATGATAATGTAATACAAATATTGTGAAGAGTAATTTACGAGCTTAAATGAATATGAAGAATATTTATCTTCAAAAATCTATATATTTTATCTATCAATCCATCTATATATCTGTATGTCTTTCTGTCTGTCTGTCTGCCTATCCATCTCTTTGTCTGTCTATCGGTTTATCTATCTATATCTCTATTTATCTGTCTGACTGTCTATATATTTATAGACATTTGCATGTGTGTCTTTAAAAAATCTTTTTACTTATATAAAATAATACGACTATAAAAAATATGTCATGTTCATTCATTCATTCATTCCTTTGCATGTCCCTTGCGGAACTTTGCTTCCCAAACAGCACTCCTGTAGGCCTCTCGGTTGTGAGCAAGATGGCCTGCTGCTGCTGCATCCATTTCCAGATCATCAACGATGTCTTGCAGCCATCTTCGTTTCGGTCTTCCTCTCTTTCTTTTTCCCATTATGTATCCTTCCAATATGGTCTTCTCTAAATTATCATGACGTTTAATGTGGCCAAAATATTTAAGTTTTCTCTCTTTAATCCTCTTTACTAGCCAGCCTTCTTCAATATTAAGCTCTTGCAGTATAGATATATTTGTTCTTTTTTGTGTCCACGATATTTGGAGAACTCTTCTATAGCATTTACATTCAAAGGCATTTATGTGCTTCTCAGCTGTTTTGTTAAGTGTCCAGGTCTCACAGGCATATGTTGCGATGGGAAAGATGCATGCCCTTAAAAATCTTATTTTTGTGGTTCTGTCTGCTCCTCTCCACAGATTCTTTATTTGTTTTACTTTCTGAAGAGCAATAGATGTCCTCCTTTTAATTTCCCTCATTGTATCTCCATTATTAGTTAGTAGTGATCCAAGATATTCAAAACTCTCCACTTCTTCCAGTTTTTCCTCATTGATACATATTGCAGTTGCCTTGTTTGTTTTGTCAGTTGTCATCACTTTAGTTTTCTTTGCATTAAGATAGAGGTTCTGCTCTTCGCTGTTCTTGCGGACTGACATAATTAGTTTTTCCATTCCTTCTTGTGTTGTGGACAGCAATACTGTGTCATCAGCATATCTAATCTCTGGTATTTCATAACCTCCAACTGTTATGGCATCGTAATATTCTTTGTCTACATCTTCTCTAACATTCCTCATTATATTTTCAGTATACAAGTTAAATAAGTAGGGTGACAATATGCACCCCTGACGGACCCCTTGTTTTATGTCAAACCAACTTGTTGTTTCACCATTTATTCTTACTGCTGCTTGTTGGTCTAAATACAGCAGTGATGTTAATTGTATCAAATGTGTTGGAAATCCCATTTTTCCCATTATTTCCCAAAGTTTCTGGTGTTGTACACAATCAAATGCCTTTGAGTAGTCTATAAAGGATAAATATAGATTCACATTAAACTCCCTGCATTTCTCTATTATTAATCTTAGATTGAATATATGATCTCTTGATCCTCTTCCTTGCCTGAAGCCAGCTTGGACCATATTGACTTCTTCTTCTATTATATGTCATGTACGTTGATTAAAATATACTATACAGTAAGATATGAAGTATAAGTGATATGGTGAATATATATTTTTCAATCTTAATAAATGAACATTGCTTCGTCAACATTTCTTTACATTCCCTGCTGTTAACTGTTGTCATTTTTATGTTTCTAATTTGCTTGTTTTTTAATTATACATTTTTTCTTTGCATTTATTAATCGACGTCAAACAGAGACATGTTTCGACACGTGCCATCAAAGGCATAAGATAATCCAAACATTTTTAAATTACCTGAACACGGACGATTCTGATGACACATGATGATTGAGCAGTTTAGGTTTATAAATTCGTTTAAATAGCACTAGAGTTTATTTTATTAATTATTGTTCCATCCTAAAACACAACTGCACTGGTTTTCATTACATTTCAGCTATTCGAACATTCAAGTATATATTAATTAAGTTAAGAAAGAAGAAGAGGCCCATTCTAAATGAAAAAAGGAATAATTGTTAAAATAGCGACTGCAATAATTGATAGGGAGTAACTGTACTATCCGTTGTGTCATCACAATTAAAGAGATAGTGGATACTGGAATGAGAGAAGAACAGAGAACATTTCGAAAAGGGAGAAGCTGTCTCGACTATATCTTTAAGAATATATGGAATACCATCTAAAAGTGTCAACATCAATAAAAATCTTTAAAACGGATATATTTATGCAGTCAACACAGAAGAAGGCATGAGCGAATGGTTCAAGCTTGAAACTGGTGCGAAACTAGGATGTATATTATCTGACTTATTTCTTGGAAATCCACAGACTTCATTCTGAATAAAATGCTGCACAGATAAAACAAGCATTGACTGCGTACATAGGAACCAATTAAAATATCTTAATTTTGCAGATGACATAGCTCTTATTAGTGACAATGTGAAATGGATGCTAGGAAAAACAAATACAGATGTCTTGCTGGCTAGGAAAATATCACTTTAAAATTAACAAGTAAAAAAACACAAATAATGAAACGTCTCATTAATCACGAATGTAAAATATATGTAGAAGGAACATTTGCGAAGAAGTACACCAATTTGCACACCTCGGCAGCTATAATGACAAGGGTGGTGACACTAGAAAGGAAGATAAAATCACAATTACAAAAGCAGAACTGAGACTAAAGAATCTTGAGAACATATGGCATTCAAAAGTTATAAGCACAAAAGCCAATATTTCAATTCAAATGCAATATCAACACTCATTTATGCATGCGAAAGCTGGAAAAGAACGAAAAACATACACAAGAAATTAGACTCTTTTGCAAACACATGCCACAGGAAAATACTTGGTATTCAGTAGAAAGAATTCAAGAACTTTGCAGAGATAAGACAGATGAGCAAACAACAACCTGTCAATTTTCCTCCTCTTTGTAAATGTTTATTGGTTTCCAACATTCTTTTAACTTTCTTTAATAGTCGGTAATATATTTCGAATTGTTATCTATTTTACATTGCGAGATCATTATTGATTTTTACATCATTCCTCGTTTCTTCCTCGATTATTGCATAGCAAAGAAGTGCTTGTTCGTTCTGTTAGTTTATGTCTAAATATTAAATGTTAAAGTAACACAAATAATATGAAGAAATATTTACGGTCTTCAGTGGAAATGAAGAACATTCATCTTAAAAAAACCCTACGAATTGTGTCTGTCTGTTTGTCTGTTTGTCTGTCAATCTATCTGTCTGTCCGTCTATATGTGTTTTTCTCTTTGTCTGTCTATCGGTATATCTATATATCTCTCTGACTATCTATTTATCTATAATCATGTGCATGTCTGTCTATAAAAACAACTAACCAACACGTGTCGGTCACGTGTTGAGAAGAAGCAAGCTATCAAGTGGAACAAAAACATCCGAAAAAAAAAGAGATCAGTCAGATGAATCTCAAAAGATGACATAGTTAAGAGACGCCAGTTTAGTGGGCATACCATCCTTGATGGGTTGAAAAGTTCGCTGAAAACGAGAACTTGGCAAACTACCATGCGAGTCTTATTTGCAATTTAATGGCACAGTAATCGTATGAGAAGAATATATTTAATACTATTATGGTTTATAATTTACATTTCCTGATCATTATTTCTTTACATCATTTTTTGGTTTCATCTTCTATCATACATTTAAGCAGATGTTGGTACTGCTAGTTACTGACTAAATTGTAAATGATGATATAATACATATATGACAGAGACAATCTTACAAGCTTAAATGAATTTAAAAAACTCATCTTCAGAAATCTGTCTATCTATCTATCTATCTATCTATCTATCTATCTATCTTTCTGTCAATCTATCTGTCTATCCGTCTATATGTCTGTTTTTCTCTTTGTCTGTTTACTGGTGTATCTATCTATATCTCTTTTTATCTATCTGACTGTTTTTATATGTATAATCATATTGATGTCTGTCTATAAAAATCTTTTTACTTGCGTAAAATAATACTACTACTAAAAATATGTCATTCACTTTGATTAAAATACACTATACAGTAAGATCTGAAGTATAAGCAATTTGGTGAATATGTTATTTTTCTCCTTCCTTAATGAATATTGCTTCTTCAAAATGTCTTTACATTCCCTGCTGATAACTGTGTGCATTTTTAAGTTTCTAATTTGCTCATTTTTTAATTATACATTTTTCTTTGCATTTATTAATCGACGTCAAACAGAGACATGTTCTGACACGTGTCCTCAAAGGCATAAGATAATCCAAACATTTTTAAATTACTTGAACACGGACGATTCTGATGAAACATGAAGACAGAGCGGTCTCGGTTTATAAATCCATTTAAATAGCACTAGAGTTTATTTTATTAAATATCTCTCCACTCCAGAACACAAATGTTCTGGTTTTCATTACATTTCTGCTATTCGAACGTATAATTATATATTAATAAATTTAAGAAAGAAGAAAAGGTAAATTTAAATGAAAAACAGGAAATTTTGTTAAAATGCACCATTACAGGACAAACTTAGTGACTGTAATAACTAGAGAGGGGTAACTTTACTATCAGTTGTGTGATTAAAGTCATTGTGAATCGAATTACAGAGGTAGTAGATACAACAATAAGACAACAACAGAGAATATTTCGAAAAGGTGGAACATATCTCGACCAGATCTTTAAGAATAGTAGTATAAGAACATATTGAAAAGCATTAATCCTAATAGGATTAGGATAGATATTGAACACCATTAAATCTGAACTTCATAGTCTTTAAAGAAGCATTTGTTAGCATACACAGAGCTTCATTGTGGAGAATTTTATATTGAATACCATGCAAATTATTCCCAACATCATTAAGTATCTCTAAATCGAATATATTTCTGCAATCAAAGCATAAGAAGGAATGAGTGAATGGTTACAGATTGAAACAGGTGTGAAACAAGGATGTCTATTATCTCTCTTGCTTCTTGGAATTACCATAGACTTCATAATGAAAAAATACTGCACAGATAAAACATGCATTAACTGCCTACATAGGAACCAATTAGAATATCTTTATTGTCTAGATTGCATAGCTCTTATCAGTGACAATGTGAACTCGATGCAAAGAAATGCAGATACCTTGTCTTCACTGGCGATGACAATATGACTTGACAATAACGAGGAACCAACAAAAATATTGAAACTTCTCAATAATCACGAAGGTAAGTGATATGTAGAAGTAACATCTGTTGAAGGAGTACATCCATTTGCATTCCCCGACAGTTATATAGACCAGGATGGTGACGCTAGAAAGGAAATTAGAATTAGAACTACAAAAGCAGCATTGACACTCAAGAATTTTCAGACCACATGATATTCAAAAGCTGTAAACACAAAAATCAAATTAAGATTATTACATTTTAATGTTATATCCACCCTCATTTATGCATGAGAAAGCTGGGAAAAAAACTAAAGAAATACATAAGAAATTAGACTTTTTGCAAACAAATGCCAAAGGAAAATACACGGTATTAAGTGGAACTAACTAAAGAACAACACAGAGATAAGATAGATGAGCAAACAACAACCTGTCTCATGGGCGGTCACAAAAAGAAGATGGACATATGTGAACCTCTGATGTGATGAACCTCTAAAGATGACACAGTTAAGAGAGGCCAGTTTTAGTGGGCAGACCATCCGTGATACGACTGAAAAGTTCCCCAAAAACAGGAGAACCTGGTAAACTACCATGCCAGCCTCAAGTGCATTTTAATGGCACAGGAAGCGTATGAGAAGAATATAGTTCATACTATTGTGGTTTATAACTTAAATTTCGTGATCATTATTTTCTTTACATTATTCTATGTTTCATCTTCTATCATGTATAAAAAATATGTGAACGTTGAATCTGTTAGTTTCTGACTGAATTTTAAATGATAATATAATACATATACATGACGGACAGAAACTTACAAGCTTAATTCATTGTAAATAACAATCATCATCAATAAATCTGTCTATCTATATCTATCTATCTATCTATCTATCTATCTATCTATCTATCTATCTATCTATCTATCTATCTATCTATCTATCTATCTATCTATCTATCTATCTATCTATCTATCTATCTATCTTTCTATCTATCTATCTATTTATCTATCTATCTAGTTATCTATCTATCTTTCTATCTATCTATCTATCTGGTTCTGTCTGTCTGCCTGTATGTCTATCTGTTATCTACCTATCTATCCATCCTCCTGTCTGCTTGCCTGCCTGCCTGCCTACCTGTCTGTCTGATTGTCTGTCTATATATCTATTTATCTGTATGCCTGTCTATCAGATATCCTGTCTTGCTATCGATATAAGTGTGTACAAAATGGTTCCGTTTCTCACAGCCATAGAAGTCGTAGACTCTTGCACAAGACCGCTACATCCACCTCATGCACCTTCGTAACGGGTTCCTCCAGGCAACATGGACTGCCAGCAACATTCAAGGCTTAAGACGTGTGTCGAGCAGGGCAGTGCGAAATAGATTCAGAGAGGTCAATCTCTTACCTCATAGGTCTGCAGTTAGACCAGTACTGACAGTTCGCCACAGACAAACCCGCTTTACCTGGGCCAAGCACCACGTATTATGACCCTATCATCAATGGAGACGGATCCTAATCACTGAAGAGTACATAATATGTCTGCAAGGTCATGATGGGCGTGATTTGGTGTGCAGGCGAAGAGGAGAACTCTTTGAAAATAACTGTGGGCTAGAGGTGGACAGGAAGAGAGGAGGCAGTGTAATGGTTTGGGGAGGAATTTTATATGCTGGCCGAACAAACCTAGTCTTCCTCAATGGCAATCTTACAGGTTTACCATATAAGGATGACATCACAACACGCCACATAATGCCTTTATGTATGCTAATGAACAAGTCATGATACTACAGGAGGATAACCCTCGTCCACATGTAACACGTGTGGCCAGGGACCAACTTCAACAGCATCTGTCTTGACATGGTCAGCAGTTTCACCGGACCTGTCAAATATCCAGCACATTTGGGATGAACTGGACCGCAGGTTGCGAAGACGACACAATCGTCCTGGAAACCGTCGAAAATTAGCCCAAGACTTGCAAGAAGAATGAAATAACATGCCTCAACAATTAATACAACGTGTCAGTGGTTCGATGAGAAGGCGGTGTCAAGAAGTGATAACTGCCCGAGGAGGACATACACGATATAGAAGCTCTGATTTTCTTTTCTTGATGTGGTGAGCCACATTAGGTGTGTTTCTTTTCACTTTTTTGTTACTTTCGTCTGGCCTGAATGTTATCGTTTTATCTGTTATTGGATAATAAAACACTATGTGTGCCAAATGTTATTTAAATCATCGCCTTAGCATGTCCATGATGCTTTTTGTAACCATTCCAAACATATATTTTTCTGTAAGTATACAAAACACTATGTTAAAAATACTTCTTAGCATATTACTTTTTATACATCATTCATTGTTTCTTCTTCCATTATGCATAACAAATAAGTACATGTTCGTCCTGTTAGCATTTCCAAATATTAAATGATAACGTAATACAAATATTGTGAAGAAATATTTACGGTCTTCAGTGAATATATAAGATCAGTCATCTTAAAAAAGCTCTGTGTTCTATGTATGTATGTATGCATATATGTATGTATGTAGATATGTATGTATGTATCTATGACTATCTATCTATCTATCTATCTATCTATCTATCTATCTATCTATCTATCTATCTATCTATCTATCTATCTATCTATCTATCTATCTATCTATCTATCTATCTATCTATCTATCTATCTATCTATCTATCTATCTATCTATCTATCTATCTATCCATCCGACTGTCTGCTTCCCTGCCTGCCTACCTGTCTGTCTGTTCGTCTGTCTATATATATATATCTAATTATCTATAGGCCTTTCTATCAGCTATCCTGTCTTGCTATCGATATACGTGTGTGTATATATATATATATGTATATATCCTTCTTTCTGACAATCTGTTGATTTGTGAATAAAGAAATATGTAATTACACCCACGAAAAAAAATTAAATGTACAGTGGTGTCAAGCGCACCAATCACGTTGTCCTGAGTGAAATAAAATGAAATTTTGCATAAACGTTTTTCTAAATTGTGTCCACTTCCCTGAGCTGCACGAATTTGATCGCGCTATTCATTGGGAGATAACCACAGCTCCAGTGAAATCACGTGCAGTGATCTATTATTGGTTACAGACCACGAATAAAATGAGGGTAAGTGTTTAATTCTGTTCTCATAGATCTCTTCAGGTAATCATTGAAGAAAGGAATATTGGAATTCCAACATAGACGTCAGTTTTCATCATGCCAATACAGAACGAATATCAACGAGAAATGGCTATTGAGATGTTAATTGCTGGATCAATAGTAGCAGCAGTATCTCAACATTTTATTGTTCACAGAAACACAATATCACGCTTTCAAGATCGTGTTAAGGAAAATGGTTCCGTTTCTCACCGCCATAGAAGTCGTAGACTATTGCACAAGGCCGCTACATCCACCTCATGCATCTTCGTAACAGGTTCCTCCAGGCAACATGGACTGCCAGCAACATTCAAGGTTTAAGACGTGTGTCGAGCAGGGCAGAGCGGAACAGATTCAGAGAGGTCAATCTCTTACTTCATAGGCCTGCAGTTAGACCAGTACTGACATTTCGCCACAGACAAACCCGCTTTACCTGGGCCAAGCACCACGTATTATGACCCTATCATCAATGGAGACGGATCCTAATCACTGAAGAGTCCAGATTATGTCTGCAAGGCCATGATGGGCGTGATTTGGTGTGCAGGCGAAGAGGAGAACTCTTTGCAAATAGCTGTGGGCTAGAGATTGATAGGAGGAGAGGAGGCAGTATAATGGTTTGGGGAGCAATTTTCTATGCTGGCCGAACAAACCTAGTCTTCCTCAATGGCAATCTTACAGGTTTACTATACAAGGATGAAATCACTACACGCCACTTAATGCCTTTTCTGTATGCTAATGAACAAGTCAAGATACTCATTCATTCATTCATTTGCATGTCCCTTGCGGAACTTTGCCTTCCAAACAGCTCTCCTGTAGGCCTCTCGGTTGTGAGCAAGATGGCCTGCTACTGTTGCATCCATTTCCAGATCGTCAACGATGTCTTGCAGCCATCTTCGTCTTGATCTTCCTCTTTTTCTTTTTCCCAGTATGTATCCTTCCAATACGGTCTTCACTAAATTATCATGACGTTTAATGTGTCCAAAATGTGTCATGATACTACAGGAGGATAAACACCGTCCACATGTAACACGTGTGGCCAGGAACCACTTTCAACAGCATCTGTCTTGACATGGTCAGCAGTTTCACCGGACCTGTCACCTATCGAGCGCATTTGGGATGAACTGGACCGCAGGTTGCGAAGACGACACAATCGTCCTGGAAACCGTCGAGAATTAGCCCAAGACTTGCAAGAAGAATGAAATAACATGCCTCAACAATTGATACAACGTCTCAGTGGTTCGATGAGAAGGCGGTGTCAAGCAGTGATAACTGCCAGAGGAGGACATACACGATATAGAAGCTCTGATTTTCTTTTCTTGATGTGTTGAGCCACATTAGGTGTGTTTCTTTTCACTTTTTTGTTACTTTCGTCTGGCCTGAAAGTTATCGTTTTATCTGTTATTGGATAATCAAACACTGTGTGTGCCAAATGTTATTTAAATCATCGCCTTAGCATGTTCATGGTTCTTTTGGTAACCATTCCAAACATATATTTTTCGGTAAGTATACTAAACACTATGTCAAAAATACTTCTTAGCATATTCCATTTTATACATCATTCATTGTTTCTTCTTCCATTATGCATAAGAAATAAGTGCATGTTCGACCTGTAATGTGTCTAAATATTAAATTATAGCGTAATACAAATATTGCGAAGATATATTTACGGTCTTCAGTGAATATAAAGATCAGTCATCTTAAAAAAGCTCTACATTCTATGTATGTAGGTATGTATATATGTATGTATGTAGATATGTATGTATGTATATATGTATATATATATATATATGTAGGCATGTATATATGTATGTATGTAGATATGTATGTATGTATATATGTATGTAGATATGTATGTATGTATCTGTGACTCTGTGTATCTATCTATCTATCTATCTATCTATCTATCTATCTATCTATCTATATCTATCTATCTATCTATCTATCTATCTATCTGTCTCTGTCTGTCTGTCTGCCTGTCTGTCTGTCTTTCTTTTTTTCTGTCTGTCGGTTTATCTATCTATCACTCTATTAACTGTCTCACTGTCTATTTATCTATAATCATGTTGCTGTCTCTCTACAGAAAATCTTTTTCTTCTGTAAAAAAATATGTCTTGCACGTTGATTAAAATACACTGTGCAGTAAGATATTAAGTATACGAAATTTGATGAATGTATAATTGTTTTCCTTCCTAAATGGATATTGCTCAGTCAAAATTTCTTTACATTCCCTACTGTTAACTGTGTGCATTTTTAAGTTTCTAATTTGCTTATGTTTTAAGTATGCATTCTTTCTTTGCATTTATTAATCGACGTCAAACAGAGACATGTTTTGTCATGTGTCCTCAAAGGCATAAGATAATCCAAACATTTTAAAATTACTTGAACATGGACGATTCTAATGACACATGATGAAAGAGCAGTTTCGGTTTATAAATCCGTTTTAGTAGCACCTGTGTTTATTTTATTAAATATCTTTCCACTCGAGAACAAAACTTCTATGGTTTACATTATATTTCAGCTATTCGAACATGTTTGTATAATTAAATATTAATAAAGTTTAGAAAGAAAAACAATCCCTTATACATGAAAAGAGGAATCATCGTTAAAATATAACCACATTCACAAAAAAAGAAAGGCAACTTTAGCGACTGCAATAATTGATAAGGAGTAATTTTACTATCAGTTGTGTTATCAAAGTTAATCTGAATTGAATTAAAGAATATTGGTTATTGCAATGAGAAAATATTAGAGAAGAGTTCGAAAAAGGAGATGCTGTCTCGATCAGATCTTTAAAAATATATGGAATACCATCTAAAATTGTCAACATCATTAAGGACCTTTAAAACGGATATATTTGTGCAGTCAACACAGAAGAAGGAATGAGCGAATTGTTCCAGATTGAAACAGGCTTGTATCAAGGATGCATAGTATCTGCCTTGCTTCTTGGAAGTTCATAGACTTCATAATGAACAAAAAGAACACAGTTAAAACAAGTACTGACTGCGTACATTGAAACCAATTAGAATATCTTAATTTTACAGATGACATAGCTCTTATCAGTAACAATATGAAATCGATGCTAGGAACACCAGATACCCTGTCTTCGCTGGCGAGGAAAATATCGCTTGAAAAAGAAGAAGGAAAAAAACCAAAATAATGAAATTTCTCATTAATCACGAATGTAAATATATGTAGGAGAAACATTTGTGAATAATTACACCAATTTGCACTCCTCGGCAGCTATTTAGGCTAGGATGGTGACACCAGAACGAAAATTAGAATTAGAACTACGAAACCAGCAGTGACACTCCAGAATCTTGAGAACATATGGCATTTATTAAAGAACAAAAACCAAGTTAAGATTATTCAATTCATATGCAGTATCAACAGTCATTTATGCATATGAAAGCTGGAAAAGAACTAAATAAATACACAAGAAATTAGACTCTTTTGCAAATAAATGCTAAAGGAAAATACTCGGTATTAAGTGGAACGAATTCAAG
>CM019699.1:22789326-22804768 GCA_009760885.1 Achatina immaculata
GTTCATCTGCTATTTCCATGTTTATCTTTTTTCCTTGTTCTTCTCATAATGATTCTCAGAGTAGCTATGTTTTGTGACATGAAAGGCTGATAGTCCGGTGATCATCGCATTCCTTTGCACCTGGTTTCTGTGGTAGTGCTATAAATGTGGATTTAAGAAAGTCACTGGGCATATAACCACTGTTGTAAATGTCATTCAGTAACGTGGTTATTATTTTTATTCCTATCTCCTCTACTGCCTCTATTTCTTATATTGTTATATTATCAGGCCCAGTCGCTTTTCCTTTCTTCATGTGTTTGATGGCATATATGATTTCATCTTCAAGTACTGGTGGTCCATTATAGTTTTCAGTATCTGGTGTTAATTCTGGTCTTTCTCCTCCATATAGCTCACCGATGTCAACAATGTCTTATTTTGCCATTGACATAATACCTTGTTTCGATTTCAGGCATCCTGTGGCATATTTTGTTTTCCTGCCTGTGAGTTCACTAATTCGTTTGTGCATGTTTTTGCTGTCTTTATTATGAGAGTCCTCTATCTGTCTGCACTGTTCATTTAACCACACTTCTTTTGCTTCTCTGCAATTGTGCCTTATTTCTTTATTTATCTTGCTATATTTTTCTTGGTTATTTTTACTCCTCCTCCTCTTGTCCATCGGTCCTAAGATGTCGTCTGTCGTCCATTTATTTTTAGGGGGTTCTTTTTTCAGTGGTATTATCTCCTTAACAATTTGGTCGATATAATGTATTAACATTGCCCACTGTTCATCTATACTATTTATCTTTGCTATTGCATTGTATCTATTTGTTATAATAACTTTGTATTGTTCTCGCAGTTCTTGGTCATTTCTAAGGAGTTCTGTATTCAATTTGATGTTTAACACTTTTCTGCACGCTTTCTTTAGCTTCATTTTAATTTTTCCACAAAGCAGTCGACTCCAGGTATGGTTTGTGGTGTCAGTAATGTATTCCGGAATCGTTTGTCGGTTAATACGTAGTCTATGTGGTTAAAAGTCTTTTTGTCTGGGCTGCACCACGTTGCCAGTCTTCGGGGATGTTGTTTAAACCAAGTGTTTCCTACCACCATGCTATATATTCTTACTGCCTGTATAATTACTGCCTGGAAGAACTCTTTTAATTAGATTAATAGAAACTATTTTTGTTCCTGTTTATTTGTTTTGTTTTTTATTTATATTTGGTTAATGAAAACCTTCTACGGATGTTTTTTTTTCATTTGATTGTTGTTAATTATATATTGTTTAAGTCATATGTTGTGTTTTTTTCTAAACAAAATATTCTTTGATTACATGTATTTTGTTAATTTATCATTCTAAGTCAGACAGATTTGCTCTCAGTCACATATTCCCATGAATAAAGCATACAAAATAGAAAGTAGTAACAATGAACAACTCTCTTAAAGGAGTTAAATCTCATTTCAGAAAACAAGTCGTCCATAGAAATAATAATTTATGATGCAACGAAATAAATCAAATTAGAATACAGAGTATCTGAGACAAATTATTTAATATTTCTAATTTCATGTATTTAGGTTTTTAAAATTATTTTATCACTTAGCTATCCTTTGTGTGAATTTCATTCATAAATTATTTGTAACTAGCTGATTACCCGTCCTACGCCGGGTAACTATTTGTACAGATTTACTTATTTACTCACAATCGCTCCCACCTCTCATCAACCACTGTCCTGGACTTAAGACGATCGAGATTGTCACTATTCATCTCAGCAACCCCGAAAACTATGGACTCAGCACTAACTCGATTTCGTTTACATGCCACACCCATCCCACTCCCACCCATCTCTGACGCCCCCCCCCCCCATACCGATGGAGGCTGAAAATGGACGTAAACGGCATCGGGAGTGTCACTACTCATCTTAGCGACTCCGAAAAGTATGGACTCGACACTAATTTCCGTCGTTTTCGATTACTTTTTCTCCATCCAACTCCCACACCTCCCTTAGCTCCCATAGCGATGATGGCTGTACTTGGACGTAAACGGCATCGGGATTGTCACTACTTCTCTGAGTGGCACCGAAAACTATGGATTCGACACTAATATCGGTCGTTGACAATCATATTTACATATCACCCCCTCCCTTTACATCTCTAGGGGTTTTAGGGGTGTTGTACCTCCACAGTATACTTTTCCTGAATAACTATTAAACGACATCATGACAAAGACCATCAAAATTATTTGGACTTTCTGCCGTTGGCTACAAATGCTGCTCTTAGACTGGCGTCCTCTATTTCACGATTATTTCCCTTAGACAACTCTTTTTTCCCCCTTGAATTCAGTGGAGACTGTGTCAACCAATCAGAACAGAAGTAAGGGTAGACCAAAAGAGACATTGGGAAGAATAACAGAGAGGATATTTAGCATACGAGGGCTCACCCGGACAAGAGCAGAAAATCCTTACGGAAGCCCCATGTGTGCAAGGCACTTAAGGATCTGAGAGAGAGATGTCACCCAATTCCCACATCCTAAACATAGGGGTGCTAGGGGTTTCATTCCCCCCCCCCTCCGCCACAGTACTTTTCTCCAGATTGTAAGTAATATGTGTACCAAGTGTGCTTGAAATTCTTCAAGACATTTCAGAGTTATGTTGGAACATAAACGTACACACATATATTCATGTATGTATAGATAGATAATGTCACGAACACAATTAGCATACAAATTTCATGTTTCTGTTTTCAAATACTTTTTACATTTAATATTGGTGTTAGATTTTTTGGGTTGAATTTAAATAGTGTCAGTTTCTATTAATCATTCACGTAGTCTGTGTTTTCAATGTGTTCATCTTATTAAATGGAACTGGCACGTGGTCATTTGAATTAATCTATTCGAATACATAGTGATGTGATTTTCAAAATTCTTTACCGGATCTTAATTGCCGATAATATATGTTCCAATATTATGCTGTATGATTTACATTTCCAAATTATTACTTTTGCACATTATTCTATGTTTCTTTTTCTATTATTATACCAAATGAGTACATGTTGGGTCCGCTAGTTCACGAATAATTTTTTAATTGTTTAAACATTATAAATATATAGAGAACAACTTACGACCTAAAGTGTATATAAAACAGAAAAAGATTCATCTTAAAAAATGTATCTATCTATCTATCTATTATCTATCTATCTATCTATCTATCTATCTATCTATCTATCTATCTATCTATCTATCTATCTATCTATCTATCTATCTATCTATCTATCTATCTATCTTATCTATTTATCTATCTATCTATCTATCTATCTATCTATCTATCTATCTATCTATCTATCTGTCTGTCTGTCTGTCTATCTATCTATCTATCTATATATCTATCTATCTATCTATCTATCTATCTATCTGTCTGTCTATCTATCTATCTATCTATCTATCTATCTATCTATATACCTACTTGTCCGTCTGTCATTTTCTCTGTCTGTTTCTATATATGTTTTTTTTAATTGGAAAGTGTTATATGTGGAAAACAAAACAAGCTTACAGTCTATTTGCAAAGAGAATGCATAAAAATATAATACAGTTGTTAACTTAAACATAGTATTTATCTATCTATCTATCTATCTATCTATCTATCTATCTATCTATCTATCTATCTATCTATCTATCTATCTATCTATCTATCTATCTATCTATCTATCTATCTATAAATACAGACGTCAATATATACATCCACACATCCATCTTTATGGTGATTTATTGTCATATAAACTTGTCAAATGCTATAATAATAAACAACTTACTAACTATAGCAAATGTGAATATATATATATATATATATATATATATATATATATATATATATAACAGCTGATACATTTTCTTACTGTAAGAAATGTATATGTATCTATTTATATAGGTAGGTAGGTATGTATGACCTATGTATGTGTTTATGAATGTGTATGTATGTATGTATTTATATATGTGTGTACGTATGTATGTATGTATGCATGTAAGTATGTATGTTTGTGTATATGTATGCGTGTATGTAATGTATTGGAAACTTAGGGTGTGCTAAATCTACAATTGGAGAAGGACTTGGGAAGGACTGAAGCTCACAAATCCATGGCCCAGTGTAGTACAATACTGGGTTTCCAGGCTCAAACCCATATCTAACCGACAACCCAGTATCTCCCCTCCAAGGATACTGTATGCCAGTTTATGCAGAATATTACATACAACCATACAATCTCCTGACATCCAATACACATTACCAAGTCAAGAAATTAAATCAATCAACATTTTATTATCCACATTACATATCAACGCCACAGCAGACATTGCATACACAGGACATCAATATGTATTATCATGAGTGTAATAGGCTTAAATACATATAATGTATAACTCCCTAAGTATCAACTTAAATCATATTTACCGAAATGGTCTGGACTCTCCCGGCCCTCATAATGAAATACATAGGTAAAGTTAAAGGTCATCCTGTCATGCCTTATAGACACATAGGGATATCGTTTCAGTGCCCATATTTTCCTTGACCTGTCAGCACACTAAAAGGTGATATGGTCAGTATCACGCCTGGCCGCCTTTCCTTCCCCAACTCCAGAAGAAGTCGTGTACCCATTTCTACAGCTGGGTGACTGGAGTGCCTCCGGTCGGATTCCAACTCCCAACCTTCACCATGAGAGACCAGTGAATTAAATACATACATTCTTCTAAACTGCGGCCTGGCCTTATTAACATGCCAGCTACATCTGCTCTTACGAAACTCGTTTCTCTCCTTGTGCTAATGCATTGAGTTATCACACATATCCCCCTTGTGCCGTTGCATTGAATAATCACAAATATCCCTCCTTCTGCAAATGCACTGAATTATCCACAGAGCTGCCGCTGTCATGTGTCACCTCCCATCTCCAGAATTGCCATGTGCTATTGCATATCATTGATTGTATTAGGTATCTCCTGATACCACTGTATTAAATAGTATTAACTATGAGAATGAAACAGGATGGACCTTGATGTGTGCCCATCCAAGTATATGTATGACGAATATCACCAGGAATCAGAGAATCTCCATGTAAGAAGAGAATGACATAATCCACCGCACGATGTGATTCCACAATATGTTATCAAACAGTATGTCCTCCGGCTCTCTCTTTCTTTCAGTCATGCTTTCCTCCACTATATATATATATATATATATATAAATATATATATGTATGTCTTCATACGTTCGGATCACGTGAGCGAGGACACTCCGCCCACAAGACGTACAGTGTATGTATGTACGTATGTACGTTTCGGCGTGAGTCTTAATCATACAAAAACATACAGGACGAAGAAATAGAGAGAGGAGATAAAGTATAGATTCACATGAATACTATAAAAAAAAGAAAATTTAAAAAAATTTTTAAAGAGTACTTAGCTGTAAATTGCAACGTGTGGATAGTCCGGCAGTGTGTGTCATGAATGGATCTAGTGGGACGTGGAGACTGTTTAAATAGAGACCTGTGACATGTGGCCAGTGGGTTGTAACTGGGGGTGGTGGATGGGGAACCGGGGAGGGGAGAGAGAGTGACGCGATACCGACCTAGCTAGGAGAAATTGAAACAGATGATTGGGGAAAAAGGGTTTGAGAGAAGAGGGGTTGCAGAGAAAATAGCGAGGTTGCAGAGTGATGCTGTGAGGAAGTTTGAAAAGTAAGCGGGGTTGCAAAGTGATGCTGTGTCTAAAACAAATGATCTGGGAATTATACACGTAACAATGGAGCATATATTACCGACAATTAAAACCCGGTAAACGAATTTTCAAAATCACATAGCTATGTGCTGGAATAGTTGAATTCTAATGAAAACGTGCCAGTTCCATTTTACTTATTAATTAATAAAGGAAGTGTGGTTATTTTTGTCCTTGTTCATTTCAAGTCCTTTTTTTCTAGCGAGTGACGACATGATATGTTTTCCCTTCATCGAATTCACGTTATCACTGACAAGAGTTACGTCATTTGAATAATCAAGATCTTTAGTCGGCACCCATGTATCCAATCAGAGCCATTTTACTTGTGCAACATTGTTTTAATAATGAAGTCTATGGCAATTCCAAAAATCAAGGGATATGGTTTATATCTTTGTTTCACCCTTGTTTCAACCCGAACCCATTTGCTCATTCTTTCTTCTGTGTTTACTGCAGAAACATATCCGTTGTGAGAACCTTAATAATGTTAATTTTAGATGATATTCCCTACGGTTTTAAAATTCTCAACAATGAATCTATGTGTATGCAATCAAATGTCTTTTTAAAGTCTATGAACTTCAGGATTAACGGTCTTCAATATGTCTCTTCGAGACAGTTTCTCCCTTCTCAAGAACGAAAAATATACATAGAAGGAACAGCTGCTGAAGAAATAAACTTTGGGCCTCTACAATGACCATGATAGTGACACCAGAAAGAAAGATAGAATTATAAGTGCTAAAGATAGAATTAGAAGATCTAAAGCCTCATTGACATTCAAGAATTTTGAGAACATGTGGCACAAAAATAAAACTAAGATTATTCATTTCAGGTGTAATATCCACCTTCATTTGTTCATAAGAAAGCTGGAAAACGACTAAAAAATACTCCAAATAATTAGACTATTTTGAAAACAAATGCCTAAGTAAAATACTCGATATGAAGTGGAACGAATTCAAGAACAAATATTTAAGACAGAGGAGTGAACAAGGAGCTATCACGTGGATGATCAGAAATAGGAGACAGAGATATATAACTGACACGTGATGAGATGAAACAATCAGAGAATCCCAAAATAAGCTATCAAGTGGTACACAACAGGCCATGAAAAAGAGGTCGACCACGTGAAACTTTAATAAAAATATTGTTTAGAGAGATCAAATTAGAGAGCATAATACCTCTTGATGAGACTGAAAGACAGAAAAACTGAACGAACTACCATGCGAGCCTCATGTGAAGTTTAACTACACAGAAATGATGTAAGATGTAGGCAAAATATTTTAAATGTAGCTAAATTTAGCTGTTAGCAAGCAGGTATAATTAACTTCATTGACTGAAAAACGCACTGATCAAAGTCACAAACATTTAATCATATACAGTAAGTAAATACATACCTCCTGGTGAAAAGTAAAGTCAGGCACAAATTAAACATTATACTTTGTGATAATTTTATTATCCACCCATCCATTCTTCCATCCATCCGTCCATCCATCCATCAATTCATCCATCTATAGATCCATCTATCCATCCATCATTATATCCATCCATCCATCCATCTATCCATCCATCTATTCATCCACCCATTCACCCACACCCCCACCCACCCATCTATCTATCTATCTATCTATCTATCTATCTATCTATCTATCTATCTATCTATCTATCTATCTATCTATCTATCTATCTATCTATCTATCTATCTATCTAACTACCTATACGTCTATCTACCTACCTACCTATCTCCCTACCTACCTACCTAAATATCTATCTATCTATCTATCTATCTATATATCTATCTATCTATCTATCTATCTATCTATCTATCTATATTTCACAAACTGAAGCTTTTACCCGCCATTATGTTATATTGCTGCATTTTATTTCTTTTTCCCCTTTCTTTTACTTATTTGTCTAAATGTTGTAACATTTTTTTTCTGTTTTATCTCTGTATTTTGTAAGTTGTATCTGTCTGTGTGTGAGAACTGAATACTTAACTGTTTCACCTGTTAGTGAAATCTCATGACTCCTTGATTTGTTTAATTTCTTGATTGCTGATTACTTGAATCCTGTCGTGTAATTATAGTTCTTGCTATTATATTACCATCGTTGCTGTTAAGTTGTTAGAAAATGGCCCAGATAGACGATATGCAGCTTCTAAATGATGGCCTCAGTTTTGGTCATCTAAACATTAATCATCTGTTATGTAAACTTCCTGAGTCAACAAACATATTCGGTCACTTCCATATCTTTGGCTTTTCAGAAAGTCATCTAAATGAAACATAACTGAAGATCACATTAGGATAGAAGGTTACAAAATACTTCGACGTGACTCTACTTGGAAGCTTCAAAGGCTATTAATTATATACGTTACCGCTGCCATGCACTATGGCCATGGAAGGAAAACTTGAGAACCGGTGGGAGAGGAACACTCCCACGGTAGTAGTATTGCTACAACAGAATATAGTAGAAACTTAGAAATAGTATACAGGATTGATACCGATAATACAGGATAGATTAAGGAAATACACAAACGTTTTATTTACTCAGATAACAATAGTACATACGGAAACAGACGGACACTGCTAAATAGAAATCCACTACAGGTATCGCAAAAACCTGATAAAGATGACATAATGGAACAGACGGATTTGACGCAACAGACTTACTTACAGGTTAGGCATATTTGCTAATATTAGGACGCAATTTTCCAGGTAGTGGACCAACTCATCCCGAAGTCCAATCATTATATATAGTTAACCAACTGACCGATAGAAAGACCTACAAATGTGTCCTATTGGACAACTGACGTACGATATATAAGACAAGCATGAAGTTTGGAACGAGAAAGAGAGAGAGAACGAGACAAAATTTGAATAGAAAAGAAAAGACAATAAGATAGATAGGAGAGCAACGATAAATAGAACAGATGGGCATGTGGAGCCAATAGATATTGAGAAAACAGTATCCAATACACACTGCACAAAACTGGCAAGTTGAAAACCACTTCACAAGTTATTCCTAACACAAAATGACAAGTGAGGACACTACATAGTGCATAACTGTGTCCAGACATAGGACTGACTACAAAGCTTTTACTACATTCAAATAACTCTGCACTGCTTGTCCTAAGGGACAAAAACTATTACTATGAATCTACGACATGACTGCAATAGCCACTACTAAGCACAACTCAGCTCTTCACTAACCACTCACTACTATAAGAAATATCATAACAATTCCCATGATAACCACAATAACCACCCAGAATATTCTTCCCTCCCCCCCCCCCCCAGCTAAATATCAACCACCAAAATCTTCCCTTATGCTCAGTCTTCTCTTCTAAACATACATTCCACGAGAAACTCAGTGACAATGTGAGCTAAAACTACTTTAAACAAACTGTCACGATTGTCTCCGAAGTGACAACCAGTTTTCCTGTGTTAAAGTCTATTGAGTCAACCTTGAATCGTCACTAAAAAAAAGAAACTAAGGGAAGGGACTTAAGCACAATTAACTCTACTAATAAGGTTATTTACTTCCCTTTTACCTGAAATAATCGATCTTTGCAGATCTCAGGAAATACATTTACATTAGGACAGACTGAATGTGTTTCAAGTTAGAAAAGTGATTATTAGTGCTGCCTTGAGACACCAAATATTGAATGTACATGGTAGGAAATTAAACTTCCAAAGCAGATTCCACTCTTAATTAGGTTTCTGTATCGTAATCCAAATGCAACAGTATCGTTGTATGATCATTTTACAAGTATGAATGATTATATATTTTGTCTTTTAAGTTAAAGGATATAATTGTTCTTGGACATTCCAATATTTTTACAGAAAAACAAATGCTAAATCGAATGATATTATTTTATCATATAGTTTACCCCAAATTGTCACTAAACCTACCAGAGTAACTGAAACATCATCCACACTAACAGATCACATATACGTAGCTCTTCCAGACAACATTATAGATTGTAAGGTCCCTCATTCATCACTGAGTAATCACTATCCTATTGTACATGGACAGGAAATGGATTTAAAGACCTCAAAACAAAAATACTAGCATTAAATTTAGAAGTTTAAAAACAATTCAACTTCGAATCATTTTTGAAAGAGTTACAGGCAGCACCTCTAGATCATGTGTACGAAGTGACTGACCGCAGTAAGGCCCTGAAATACTGGATAAAGATCTTTCAGAATATATTTGACAAGCATGTTCCTATTAAGGAGATAGGAGTTGAACATCAAATGAACTCCCCCTGGATAACACATGTGATAGTGCACGGCATGAGGGAAAGAGGTTCATAAAACGAAAGAATTCGCTAGCTACTGATTACTTAGAAACAGATTTCAATATTTAATTAGCATCATCATCATCATCATCATCATCATCAGGTGCCGTGCCGAATGGCGTTGGCTATTATGCTTCGCCAGAGTACTCGATCCTTCATGCATGCCATCCGTTCAGTTAGTGATCTCCTCTCACACCATCCCGTTAGACTGTCCAGTATCATCTCTCGTGGTCTTCCTCTTGATCTTCTTCCTTCTATTTTTCCTGTTGTTAAATATTTTCAATGCTCCCTCTTCTCATTGCATGGTCCATGAAAGTACATTGTCTCTTTCTTATCTTTTTGACAAGGTTTTTTTGTCTCTACAGATCTTCTCATACATTCTTCAGAAGTTAATTTTGCTGTCTATGGGATTCGCAACATTCTTCTAATAAACCACATTTCTTCTGCTTCCAATGATTTTTGTGCAGGCGTGCTTGTTGTCCATAGTTCACTTCCATATAACAAGATATGTTCAATATAGTATTTTAGGACTCATTTTCTAACATTCAATGATAAGGTTGTGTTAGCTAATATGTTTCTCATTCTCTGAAATGCAGTCTTTGCTTGGCCTATTCTGTTCCTAATTTCTGTTCTGTATTTTCCATCTGAAGTTATTACTGCTCCAAGGTAAGTGAATTTTTGCACCTGCTTTATAATAGTTCCGTTTAATTGTATACTACATGCTGGTGGATTCTGTTTCTTAGATATAACCATAGTCTCTGTCTTTTTTATGTTCAAAGTAAGGCCTTTCTGTTCACTTTCTTTGGCGAATTTATCCAAGAGATTTTGCAGGTCTTGTTGGTTCTCAGCTATCAGTACTGTCTCGTCAGCATACCGAATGTTGTTGATATTGTATCCTCCAATTTGTATGCCTGGTTCTGAGATATCGTTCTTAGAATATTCTCGCTATACAGAGAAAAAAGGTCTGGAGATGGTACACATCCTTGTCGCACCCCTTGTTTTATATGTTGATATTTTCCAATTCTATTTTCAACTCGAACTGCTGCTTCTTGCTGCCAGCATAGATGTTTTACAATCCTCATGTCTTTGCCGTCTATATTGATGTCTTCAAGCATTTTAATAATTTCATTATGTTTCACCTTGTTAAATGCCTTGGTGTAATCAATGAAGCATAAGTAGAGATCTTTAATTACACAAGACAAACAAGTACTTTAGGAACCTAGTTTAGAACACAAATCGGACAGTAAGTCTGTCTGGAAAGCAATTAACATTCTTGCTAACAAGACGAAACAGTCTGACTTGCAGAGTTACAGTTATGTGTCTGCTTGCGCTGAGTTCAGCCATCACTTCAGGAAAGAAGTCAATATCTTAAAATCGTCTCTACCAGCCCCTACTTGTGATTTAAGCAAATCAGGCAAACTCATAAGTAGTAAATGTGCAAATCTAAAGGAACCCAGTATTCCTTCTAAGGCAATTAGTGAAGTCTATAATTATCAACAACAAAACAGTAGGACTTGGTGAAATTATCAACAACAAAACAGTAGGACTTGGTGAAATTATCAACAACAAAACAGTAGGACTTGGTGAAATTATCAACAAGATATTACGCTACACAGCACCATAAATTACTGATACATTAGCATACATTTACAATCAAAGAATTGCACATTGTCATTTTCCTCTCGCTTTAACATCTGCAAATATTTCATTTTCAAATCTGGTTCCAAGAACAATGCCTCAAGGTATAGGTAAATTTCCATCAACTTTATCAAAACCAGTAGAAAAATACATACAAACGAAAACCTTACATCATATGCAAGAAAATGATTTGATTGCTGATTGTCAGTCAGGTTTTAGGCCGAAACATTCCTCCCGCACAGCCCGCACAAAAATGACAGCACTTTGGTTAACTAGTATAAATGATGATAAGTTATGTGGTGCTGCCTTTGTTAACTTTAAAAAAAGCATTTGACATGACTGATCATGAAATCCTAGCTAGAAAGCTTGAGACTTATAAATTACAACCTGAGGTTACAACATTTATAACACCTTTTCTTTCCAAATGACAGCACGCAGTTTGCCTAAAAAATTCTAAAGTCAAGTTCATCTGTGGTTGATAATGGTATTATAAAAGGTTCAATTCTTGGTCCTCAGCTTTTTACCATCTACATCAATGATCTTCCACTTCATCTCAAAAAATCGTCTTCTGATCGTTTAGCTGATAAACGCACAGTTTTCACTAACGAAAATGACTGTATTAACCTTGAGTCAGCACTTTAGTTTAAAATAAACAATCTAATAAACTGGAGCATCAACAACAGAATGCTCATAAACACCTACAAAACAATATCCATGCTCATTATAACAAGCTAGGAATTGACAAATTCACCAACAACACTACAGCTTCATGCTGGAACTTCACAGTTAGTTAGAGAATGATAGTGAACTCTAGGTCACACTATTGACCACCACCTTAGCTGGAACCATCATGTAGACAATCTAACTAAACTCATCACACAATAAAGTTTACAACTTGGCAAAATTAATCACTTTCTTGACACAGACACTAGAAAAATATGCTACCTACCACGACTACAGAAACACTTGGGCTACTGTTCCACAATCTGGGATGGTTGCTCCATGTCAAATATGAAAAGATTGTACTCACTCCAAATAACAACATACAAGTAGTACATATAACAAGTAAGGGTAAACATCTTGACATTCTGCCCCTCAAGAACAGATGTATATTCAAGAAGACCAAGTTAATTCACAAAATTATATTACACAATGCTCCAACCTATTTGAGGTCTTTGTTCAAATCCAACCTAAAACACAGTCAATGCTAAAGCGGTTGAAATCTCTTCCAAAAACAAGGGTTGACATGTCTAAAACAATCTTCTCTTATTCAGCTTCCTACTTTCCAAATACCTTACCAACTCATGTAAAACGTATTAGAAATATTCATTCAAACTTCAGTATGTGTTTGAAATGGACTATATGCCTCCCTAATATGTATTTGTGTTTGTGCATACTTCATATTCAGTCATTCATGTGCATGTCCCTTGTGGAACTTTGCCTCTCTAACAGCACTCTTGTAAGGCTCTTGGTTGTGAACTCTGATGCATACATTTGCAAGATCATTAATGATGTCGCTGTTGGCGAGATCTTCAGCTGCCGTGCGTGGAGCGGTGCTCTTCCCGGCCAATGAAGAAATTTGCAAATGAGGTTGCCGCGCAGCATCACTGCGGAAAAGGTGGTTGAAAGAATAAAGCGAAGCAAACAGTCAAATCACGGCACCTCTGGTCTGGAGGTCGGCCACGTCCTGAGTGCAGTCACATCGGGTGAAATGCATGAACCGGCTTGTCCCAGAGGTTAAGTCACTGCTGGCTTAACTTTTCAAATGCCGCGCGTGGAGTGAAGCTCCTCCCGGTTATTAGTTAGTAGTGATCCAAGATATTCAAAACTCTCCACTTCTTCCAGTTTTTCCTCATTGATACATATTTCAGTTGCCTTGTTTGTTTTATCAGTTGTCATCACTTTAGTTTTCTTTGCATTAAGATAGAGGTTCTGCTCTTCGCTGTTCTTACGGACTGACATAATCAGTTTTTCCATTCCTTCTTGTGTTGTGGACAGCAATACTGTGTCATCAGCATATCTAATCTCTGGTATTTCATAACCTCCAACTGTTATGGCATCGTAATATTCTTTGTCTACATCTTCTCTAACATTCCTCATTATATTTTCAGTATACAAGTTAAATAAGTAGGGTGACAATATGCACCCCTGACGGACCCCTTGTTTTATGTCAAACCAACTTGTTGTTTCACCATTTATTCTTACTGCTGCTTGTTGGTCTAAATACAGCAGTGATGTTAATTGTATCAAATGTGTTGGAAATCCCATTTTTTCCATTATTTCCCAAGGTTTCTGGTGTTGTACACAATCAAATGCCTTTGAGTAGTCTATAAAGGATAAATATAGATTCACATTAAACTCCCTGCATTTCTCTATTATTAATCTTAGATTGAATATATGATCTCTTGATCCTCCTCTCGCTTTAACAGCTGCAAATATATATATATATAATTTTCAAATCTGGTTCCAAGAACAATGCCTCAAGGTATAGGTAAATTTCCATTAAATTTATCAAAACCCGTAGAAAAATACATACAAACGAAAACCTTACATCATATGCAAGAAAATGATTTGATTGCTGATTGTCAGTCAGGTTTTAGGCCGAAACATTCCTCCCGCACAGCCCGCACAAAAATGACAGCACTTTGGTTAACTAGTATAAATGATGATACATTATGTGGTGCTGCCTTTGTTGACTTTAAAAAAAGCATTTGACATGACTGATCATGAAATCTTAGCTAGAAAGCTTGAGACTTATAAATTACACCCTGAGGTTACAACATTTATAACATCTTTTCTTTCCAAATGACAGTACGCAGTTTGCCTAAAAAATTCTAAAGTCAAGTTCATCTGTGGTTGATAATGATATTCAAAAAGGTTCAATTCTTGGTCCTCTGCTTTTTACCATCTACATCAATGATCTTCCACTTCATCTCAAAAAATCGTCTTGTGATCGTTTAGCTGATAAGCGCACAGTTTTCACTAGAGAAAATGACTGTATTAACCTTGAGTCAGAACTTTAGTTTAAAATAAACAGTCTAATTAACTGGAGCATCAACAACAGAATGCTCATAAACACATACAAAACAATATCCATGCTCATTATAACAAGCTAGGAATTGACAAATTCACCAACAACACTACAGCTCCATGCTGGAACTTCACAGTTAGAGAATGTTAGTGAACTCTAGGTCTCACTATTGACCACCACCTTAGCTGGAACCATCATGTAGACAATCTAACTAAACTCATCACACAAAAAAGTTTACAACTTGGCAAAATTAATCACTTTCTTGACACAGACACTAGAAAAATATGCTACCTATCAGGACTACAGAAACACTAGGGCTACTGTTCCACAATCTGGGATGGTTGCTCCATGTCAAACATGAAAAGATTGTACTCACTCCAATTAACAACATACAAATAGTACATATTACAAGTAAGGGTAAACATCTTGACATTCTGCCTTTCAAGAACTTATGCCTATTCAAGAAGACCAAGCTAATTCATAAAATTATATCACATAATGCTCCAACCTATTTGAGGTCTTTGTTCAAATCCAGCCTAAAACACAGTCAATGCTAAAGCGGTTGAAATCTCTTCCAAAAACAAGGGTTGACATGTCTAAAACAATCTTCTCTTACTCAGCTTCCTACTTTCGAAATACCTTACCAACTCATGTAAAACGTATTAGAAATATTCATTCAAACTTCAGTCTGTGTTTGAAATGGACTACATGCCTCCCTAATATGTATTTGTGTTTGTGCATACTTCAATTCATT
>CM019699.1:22807368-22906899 GCA_009760885.1 Achatina immaculata
AGTTAATGAATATATTTAAAGTTAAGAAACAACACATAGATGTCACAAATAAACTTACATTCTGTCCACGCAGGCAAAGAATTTTAGACGACAAAATTTGATCTGTAAAATATGTCGATCCATCTGTCTGGCTATCTATCTATAAGACTGTGCAGAAAAAAATTCCAACATCAAAAAGTTCTTCTAATGGCAATGATGGATAATACTTAACAACATATTTCATATTAAAAGTAATACGTATAGGCGTTTGTAATACTGCACTATATGTGTTTAAACTCTGCAAATGTTTACATAGATAACTACTTTGAAACTTGACAGAAACAACAGTAAACCCACACCCAGGCGACGAGAACAACTTTACCAGAATCTAACGTGCACTGAATGACGTGAACAACTTTACCAGAATCTAACGTGCACTGAATGAGGTGAACAACTTTACCAGAATCTAACGTGCACTGAATGAGGTGAACAACTTTACCAGAATCTAACGTGCACTGAATGAGGTGAACAACTTTACCAGAATCTAACGTGCACTGAATGAGGTGAACAACTTTACCAGAATCTAACGTGCACTGAATGAGGTGAACAACTTTACCAGAATCTAACGTGCACTGAATGAGGTGAACAACTTTACCAGAATCTAACGTGCACTGAATGAGGTGAACAACTTTACCAGAATCTAACGTGCACTGAATGAGGTGAACAACTTTACCAGAATCTAACGTGCACTGAATGACGTGAACAACTTTACCAGAATCTAACGTGCACTGAATGACGTAAACAACGTTCAACCTACTGGCCAAAACATCACAATATATATCATGCACCATATGAGGCGCTATCTGTGTTTAGATTGTGTGAATAGTTGTGTGAAATACAAGTGATTGTTGTCTTGTGAAATTTTGCCATAATTTATCTCCCTTGTCCAGCCTCACATAGAAGATCTTCCTTTGTTTTCTTAGACCTCCATGATACTCTCATCACTCTTCTTAAGTACCACACCTCTGCTGCTTCCAGTAGATTCTGAGTGCCCTTGGTTCATGCTTCGCATCCATGTAACAACATGGGCTCCATGTAACAATGAATAACTCTCTTAATCACTGACAGGTCTTTATTGCATAGAATGTTTTTGGTTTCATTTTCATAAATGGCACTTTGGCCTGGACTGTTCTCCTCCTTGTTTCTGGTTCACATCTTGTGTTACTATTGTTGTCAAATACTTGAATTTATCAACTTGCTTTAATTCTGTGGCTTTTACTTTGATGTTACATGTTGTTGGTATTTCTTTCTTAGATATGATCATGAACTCTGTCTTCATTTTACTTAAACTTTGTCCTTTCTCCTCGCCTTTGTCTACACTTATCTAGCAATGTTTGTAGTTCTTGTTTACTTTGGGCTATCAGTACTGTGTCATCCGCATGTCTTAGATTGTTTAGCTTATATCCTCCACATGCTATTCCAGGCATGTTTTCAGTGTCTCATAATCTTTTTTGCTATAGAAAGAGAAGATATCAGGGGCCAAAACACATTCCTGGGGTACTCCAGCTTTCGTTTTCTGATACTCTCCTGCTAGATTATCACTCCTGATTGCTGCCGCTTGTTCTCTAAACAACTGTTTTATAATTCTCAGGTCTTTCCACCATTTTTATGGCTTTTGACATTGGTATGATTTATTTATGTTTTACTTCATTGTACGGCTTACAGTAAAATGTAGCTACATGTCTTTTGTTCACTTCTACGGCCGGTTCTATTAGTGCTATTATGATGCATATTGCTATATGAGACATAGTATTAAGTAGATGTAATTTCATATATTTTTTCATTATTTTGTCATTATTATTGTCAGTCAGTTGGATGTACTTTCTGTGGTATTAATGCATATATTAGTTATAATAACGCCATGAAAAAGACACCACACAAAGTTATTGATTTCTCTTTACATTTAATATTGCTAGTTAAATCTTTCTATAAATATCTTTTGTTTTTCTTCTTTTTAATATCCCAAGCATTCCTTGCTTTCACTTTGTTCCTCTGTTAATGGTATTTAATCTTCTAGCACGTATAATGACGTTAATTAGAACAGTGTTTCATTAATTGTGCATATTTCGACAACACATTTTCTTAGCAATTTTATACTTTATGATTTATGTTTTCAACGTTTTCCATGATTCTACACTTCTTCTTGCACTGTGCTCCCTTAAGCAGTATCGGCTGGCACTGTTAGTTTGTAAAAGTTTTTATATCATGAAACAGAGAATATATGTCAGAAAGAAACTCACGACCTACAGATGTAGACAGAGACTATCATGTAACATATAAATTATATATATGTCTTTCTGTCTGTCTGTTTATTATCTGTTCTCTCCGTTGTGTCTGTTCTGTCTGATTTATCTGTCCGTCTGCTTTTCTCCTATTAGAAAAATGTGTTGCATGTCATACGAATGAAAACGTTAACTTACAAGCTATGGAAACAGAAAATAGATATCAAATACAACTGATTAATAAATGATATAGTTCAATATAAATCCATCCATCAACTATCCTTCCATCCTTTCTTTTATCTATCTATCTATCTATCTATCTATCTATCTATCTATCTATCTATCTATCTATCTATCTATCTATCTATCTATCTATCTATCTATCTATCTATCTGTCTGTCTGTTTGTCTGTCTGTCTCTCTGTCTGTCTGCCTATCCATCCTTCCATCCATCCATCCATCCATCCATCCATCCGTCTGTCTGTCCGTCCGTCCGTTTGTCCGTCCGTCCGTCCGTCTGTCTGTCTGTCTGTCTGTCTGTCTGTCTGTCTGTCTGTCTGTCTATCTATCTATCTATCTATCTATCTATCTATCTGTGTACACACATGCAATAGAACAGTTTACTAGTAGATAGTAAGTCATGTTTAAGACCAAATCACTCCTGCCACACACCATTAACTAAAATGACAGTGAGCTGGCTGTCTAATATAAATGATGATAAATTGGGTGATGCTGTCTTTGTTCATTTCAAGAAAGTATTCGTTATGACTGATCATGAAATTCTTGAAAAATAAAACTGGAAGTTTATAGATGACACCCTGACCTACCAAAATGTATTACATTTTTTCTCTCAGGTAGAAAATAAGTAGTTTACTTTAGAAACATACTATCTGACTCTTCTGTGATTGATACTGGTATCCATCAAAGCTCCATTCGTGGTCCTCTTCTCTTTGTAATCTATTTTAACGATATACCACTACATTTAAAGCACTCTTCGTGTGATATTTCTGCTGATGACTGTACTGTTTACACTAGTAACTGTGACATCAGTAACCTACAGACAACGCTGCAAAATGATATAAACAATTTCATTAAATGGAGTAATAAAAATGGTATGTTGATAAACACCAACAAAACACAATCCGTGCTCATCACTACAAGACAGAAACTGCAGAATGCAACAAAACATTCACTACAGCTTTGTGCTGGGACTAAGGCCAGTAGAAAATGTTCATGAACATAAAACTCTAGGAGCTATCATTGATCAACATTTAACTTGGAATTCTCACGTACATAACAAATTTAATTGCACAGAAAGTTTACCAGCTAGCCAAAAGTAAACACGTTATCAACAAAGACACAAGAAAGATACACTACATATCACACATTCAAACACATTTAGATTACTGTTCCACAATCAGGGATGGATGCTCAGTATCGAACACAAAAATGCTGTACTAGCTTCACAAACGAGCATTAAATATGATTTCTGACGAACACTTAGTACAGACTGCAAATCAGCACAAACAACTCAAAATTCTACCCCTCAAATATAGAGTCATTTTTTAACAAAGTTAAGTTTTTTCACAGAATTATGTCGTACAATGCTCTGTCTTATTTGTTGTCATTGTTTACGTATATATAGGTTAGCGGGGTAGGGGGATCCCCTATCACAGGAGAAATAAGACGCCTACTTACATCCGTCAGTTTACAGGACACCCTTGGGCAAGGTGGAGTACCCATATAGCCCCCCCCCCCATCAGAGTGACGTGAAGCCATGGGAGCAGGAGCGGATAATGTTGGTTATGGTCACCATTTTATGATGCTTGGCAGATGATCTCAATATAGGGACAATGTCTACGATCACTGACTAGTACAGCCACTGCCCGGAAGGAAAGTAATAGTAAACTATCTTTTGGAAATATACCAAGAAACCCAAACAAACATCATGGAAAGTCAGATAGGAAAAAGATCTGGTGGTGAGGCCCCCAGGCCAGATAGATCTAATTTTAAAACTGGGGAAGAGAGTGAAGCAGAGGTCAGTACTAGTAATTGTGATGACGGACAAAATCTTGACAGTGTTACCAAGGAAAACCCCTGCATCAAATAAAAAGAAAAATAAGAGTAGGAACATGGAATGTAAGAAGTATGTATGAGGGAAAATATTAAACAATAAGTGACGAGATGAAAAGAACGGGGATACACATTTTGGGAATCTGCGAACATCGATGGAAAGGATAATGACACTTTAAGAGCGAGAATGATAATATCTTTATATACTCTGGTGGAGAAGTAGGAGGAAAGAATGGAGTGGCTTTTTACTTGGACAAATCAACATCAAAAGCATTACTAGGCTACACTCCAGTAAGTGATAGAATCCTCACAATCAGACTTAAGGGCATTCCTAGAAATGTAACTATCATCCAGATATATGCACCTTCATCAGCAGCAGAAGAAGAGGAAGTAGAAGACTTTTATAACACACTGCAAACTACAATAAGCCAGGTACGGAAAAATGATATTATATTAATAATGGGGGATTTTGATGCAAAGATTGGTACAGAAAGATAAGAAGATGAAGGATATGTTGTAGGGAAATTTAGCATAGGACATAGAAAGGAGACAGGTGACAACTAATGGCGTTTTGCATGGAAAATGAGCTAATGATCGCTAACACACTTTTTAAACAACATGGACATCACCTGATGTGAAAACCAACAATGACATAGATTACATTGTAGTGCAAAGAAGATGGAGGTCACGTATGATATCAGAAAAACAAACTTTACCAGGTGCTGATTGTGACAGGAAAGATGCGTTATTAATACTAGACATGAAGATCAAGTTAAAAAAGACAGTTAAAGGATCAAGACCACTCCGCTTTAATCTTACCATAACTCAAGAAAAATACAGTATAGAAGTGAAAAATCTGTGTCGAAATCCTAATGACTGTACAGGGGGAGATGATACCAGCTGAAGTGGCTACGCAGGCCAGAGATATCTTAATAACAACAGCTAAGGACAAGGTTCCAGTAAAGAAAACACAAACGAATGGACGGATTGCAGCAGGCACATTAGAGCTGATAAAACACGTAGAGATATGAAGACAAAATGGAAAGTGGCAAACAACAACAAAGAGGAATATAACAAAAGAAGTACGAAGAAACATAAGAAAAGACAAAGATAATACATAGAAGATTGTTCTAAAAGAATAGAAGGACATCACACGTGTGAAAGAGATAATTAAATGTTTAAATAAATGAAGACATTGGCGAGAAATGCCACAGTTATGCTAAATGTAATTTGTGTAATTTGTGACGAGATGGGGAAGACTGACAAATATAGAGGAAATTCTAGAAAGATGGGAGGAATATTGCAGAGGAATGTATGAAACAACCGACTGTGAAAGCAGAAATCAACAATATGAAGTATTATTGGAGGAGAAAGAACCAGAACCAACACATTTAAAATGGTTGATCACCAGGATGTGATGAGATAAAAGCTGAACTTATTAAAGCAGGAGAAAAGGAATGTGCAACAATCTATCATGCACTATGTAAAAAGATATGACATTCAGGTATTTGGCCAAAAGAATGGAAAAGAACTGTATTCATACTACTGCCACAAAGAGGGTAATCTGAAATTATGCAACAAACTACAGAACTGTTATCCTGCTTAGTCATACCAGTAAAATTCTGTTAAAAATCATAATGGGTAGACTTCATAAGAAAATAGAAGAAGTCAATATGGTCCAATCTGGTTTCAGGCAAGGAAGAGGATCAAGAGATCATATATTCAATATACGATTAATAATAGGGAAATGCAGAGAGTTTAATGTGAATCTACATTTATGTTTTATAGACTATTCAAAGGCATTTGATTGTGTACAACACCAGAAACTTTGGGACTTATGGAAAAAATGGGATTTCCAGCACATTTGATACAATTAACATCACTGCTGTATCTAGACTAAGAAGCAGTAGTAAGAATAAATGGATGAAACAACAACTTGGTTTGACATAAAACAAATGGTCCGTCTGGTAAGCATATTGTCACCATATTTATTTAACTTGTATACTTAAAAGATAATGAGGAATGTTAGAGAAGATGTAGACAAAGAGTATTACGATGCCATAACAACTGGAGGTTAACAAATACCAGAGATTAGATATGGTGATAACACAGTATTATTGTCCACAACACAAAAAGGAATGGAAAAACTAATTATGTCAGTCCGTAAGAACAGCGAAGATAAAAACCACTAACTTAATGTAAAGAAAACTACATTGATGACAACTGACAAAACAAACAAGGCAGCTGAAATATGTATCAATGAGGAAAAAATGGAAGAAGTTGAGAGTTTTGAATATCTAGGATCGCTAATAACTAATAATGGAGATACAATGAGGGAAATTAAAAGAAATTCATCTATCGCTCTTCAGAAAATAAAACAACTAAATAATCTGTGGAGAGGAGCAGACAGAGCTACAAAAATAAGATTTTTAAGGGCATGCATCTTTCCCATCACAACATATGCCTGTCAGACCTGGACACTTAACAAAACAGCTGAGAAACACTTACATGCCTTTGAATGTAAATGCTACAGAAGAGTTCTTCAAATATCATGGACAGAAAACAAGAACAAATATATCCATACTACAATAGCTTAATATTGAAGAAGGCTGGCTAGTAGCCAGAGGATTAAACAAAGAAAACTTAAACATTTTGGACACATTAAACGTCATGATATTCTAGAGAAGAACGTCTTGGAAGGGTACATAATGGGAAGAAGAAAGAGAGGAAGACAACTGCGAAGATGGCTACAAGACATCGTTGAGGATCTGCAAATTGGATGCATCAGCGGCAGGCCATCTTGCTCATAACCGAGAGGCCCACAGGAGTGCTGTTTGGGAGGCAAAGTTCCGCAAGAGACATGCAACTGAATGAAATGTTTATGTATATCACTAAACAAAGCGTTTAAAAAAAACTGTCTTTTTCTTAAAACTAGGCTTGATCTGTACAAATAAGAAAGGCCTTGCATACTCTGCAGCACAGCTCTAGAACACACTCCCCTACTATTTAAAATACGATAGTAATACTTCATCCTTTAACTCAAACCTGGTTAATTATTTAATTGCTTGTAATTATATGCCCCCATAGATAACCAGCACTCTCTGAACCCATGACTCCCAGCCATCAAGTACTAAAATGACATAGTTTGAAACGTAATTTGTTAGATATTGTTAGACATTATTTTAATATTTAAAACATGTTAGAGGATCTGTATTGAAAATATATTTTTGCTTATGTATGTCTACGTATGTGCGAGTGTAAGCGTATGAGATAGGTATTTTATTAGGTTAATTACTTCTTCTCTTTTACTTTCAATGCAATAGCTTAATCTTACACTTTTAAAATGTTTTTTCCTAATATAATGTGTATACTTGTATTAAATCGAATGTGTGGGAAGAATGAAAGATGGAGTGATGAAGGGCAAATTGTAAGACAGGCCTGTATGTCCATTTCTTTAACTTTAAAAATAAAGATAATTCATTATATATATATATATATATATATATATATCTGCCTGCCTGCCTGCCTGCCTACCAGCATGTCTGCCTGTCTGTCTGTCTGTCTGTGACTGTGTATCTAATCACCTGTTTGCCTGTCTTTCTCTCTTTCTTCGATTTATTTTAAAATTTAATATATGTAGATATATGCTGTTAGATTTACCTTGTTCGAATATAATTTCTCCTTTTTTTAATCAATCAAGCGTTCTCCGGTTTCAGTTTCTTCCTCTAATAATCAGGAACTGATATGTCTTTTCATTATATTTTAATTATTTTAAGAAGTATTTAATCTTTTCACACGTTTCTAATTATTGACCGTAATTAATGATCAGTCAGTCAGTTGCATGCCCCTTTCGGAACTTAGACTCCCTAACAGGCTGGCTAGTAAAGAGGATTAAAGAGAGAAAACTTAAATATTTTGGCCACATTAAACGTCATGATAATTTAGAGAAGACCGTATTGGAAGGATACATAATGGGAAAAAGAAAAAGAGGAAGACCGAAACGAAGATAGCTGCAAGACATCGTTGATGATCTGGAAATGGATGCAGCAGCAGCAGGCCATCTTGCTCACAACCGAGAGGCCTACAGGAGTGCTGTTAGGGAGGCAAAGTTCCGCAAGGGACAAGCAAAGGAATGAATGAATGAAACAGCTCTCCTGTGGGCCTCTCGATTGTAAGGAAAATGCACTGCTACTGATGCATCCATTTGCAGATTATCAACGATGGCTTGCAGCCATCTCCGCCTTGGTCTTCCTCTTGTTCCCATTATGTACACTTCCAAGACGGTCTTATCTAGATATCATGCCGTTTAATGTGTCCAAAATATTTACATTTTCTCTGCTCAACTCTTTTTACTAGCCAGCCATAATTCAATATTAAGTTCTTGCAGTATGAATATATTTGTTCTTTTCTGTGTCCATGATCTTTGAAGAACTCTTCTGTAGCATTTATGTGTTTCTCGGCTGTTTTCTTAAGTGTCCAGGTCTAAAAGCTTTTGTTGCGACGGGAAAGATATATGAAATTAAAAATTTTATTTCTGTACTTCTGTCTTTTCCTCTGTTTTTGAAGAGCGATAGATGTCCCCCTTTTAATTTCCGTCATTGTATCTCCATTATTAGTTAGTAGTGATCCAAGCCATTCAAAACTCTCTTCTTCTTCCATTTTCTCCTCATTGATACGTATTTCAGCTGCCTTATTTGTTTTGTCAGTTATCATCAACTTAGTTTTCATTACATTCAGATACGAGTTTTGCTCTTCAATATTCTTACGGAATGACATAATTAGTTTTTCCATTCCTTTTTCTGTTATGGACAGTAATACAATGTCATCAAGATATTCTGTTTTCTAGTATTTCATAACCTCCAATTGTTATGTCACCGTAATATTCTTTGTCTACAACTTCTCTAACATTCCTCATCATATTTTAAGTATACAAGTTAAATAAGTAAGGCAACAATATTCACCCCTGACGGATCTTTTGTTTTATGCCAGATCAATTCGTTGTATCACCATTTATTCTTACTGCTGCCTGGTGATCTAGATACAGCAGCGATATTTATTGTATTAAGTATGTTGCATATTCCATGTTTTTCATTATTTCCCAAAGTTTCTGGTGTTGTACACAATCAAATGCCTTTGAATAGTCTATAAAACAAAAATATAGATTCACATTAAACTCTCTGCATTTCTCTATTATTAATCTTATATTGAATATATGATCTCTTGATCCTCTTCCTTGCCTAACACCGGCTTGGACCATATTGATTTATTCTTCTATTTTCTTATGAAGTCTACCCATTATGATTTTTAACAGAATTTTACTGGCATAAGTAATATTCTGTAGTTTGTGCATAATTTCAAGTTACCCCTTTTTAAGCAGTAGTATGAATACAGTTATTTTCCATTCTTTTGGCCAAATACCTGAATGCCATACAATTGTACATAGTGCATGATAATTGTTGCACATTCCTTTTCTCCTGCTTTAATAAGTTCAGCTTTTATCTCATCACATCCTGGTGATCTACCATTTTAAATGTGTTGGTTCTGGTTCTTTCTCCTCCAATAATACTTCACATTGTTGATTTCTGCTTTCACAGTCGGTTGTTTCATACATTCCTCTGCAGTATTCCTTCAACCTTTTTAGAATTTCCTCTGTATTTGTCAAAGTCTTCCCCATCTCGTCACAAATTACATTTAGCATAAGTGTGACATTTCTCGTCAATGTCTTCATTTATTTAAACATTTCATTATCTCTTCTACACGTGTGATGTCCTTCTATTCTTTTAGAACAATCTTCTATGTATTATTTTTGTCTTTTCTTATGTTTCTTCGTACTTCTTTTGTTAAAGATTTATATTTCTCTTTGTTGTTGTTTGCCACTTTCCATTGCGTCTTCATATCTCTGCGTTGTTTTATCAGTTCTAATGTGCCTGCTGCAATCCATCCATTCGTTTGTGTTTTCTTTACTGGAGCCTTGTCCTTAGCTGTTGTTATTAAGATATCTCTGGCCTGCGTAGCCACTTCAGCTGGTGTCATCTCCCCCTTTTCACTTCTATACCGTATTTTTCTTGTGTTTTGGAAGATTAAATCGGAGTGATCTTGATCCCGTAACTGTCTTTTTTACCTTTATCTTCATGTCTGCTATTAATAACTCACGGTCCGTGTCACAGTCAGCACCTGGTAAAGTTTTTGCTGACGTTATACTTGATCTCCACCTTCTTTGCACTACAATATAGTCTATTTGATTGTTGGTTCTCACATCAGGTGATGTCCATGTGTAAAGTGTTCTTGGATATTGTGTAAAAAGTATGTTAGCGAACATTAGCTCATTTTCCATGCAAAACGCCATTAGATTGTTACCTGTCTCCTTTCTATGTTCTATGCTAAATTTCCCCAGAAAATATCCTTCGTCGTCTGTCTTTCTTTTGAATATCTTGGATCACTACTAACTAATAATGGAGATACAATGAGGGAAATTAAAAGGAGGACATCTATTGCTCTTCAGAAAGTAAAACAAATAAAGAATCTGTGGAGAGGAGCAGACAGAACCACAAAAATAAGATTTTTAAGGGCATGCATCTTTCCCATCGCAACATATGCCTGTGAGACCTAGACATTTAACAAAACAGCTGAAAAACACATAAATGCCTTTGAATGTAAATGCTACAGAAGAGTTCTCCAAATATCGTGGACACATAAAAGAACAAATATATCTATACTACAATAGCTTAATATTGAATAAGGCTGGCTAGTAAAATGGACTCAAGAGAGAAAACTTAAATATTTTGGACACATTAAACGTCATGACAATTTAGAGAAGACTGTATTGAAAGGATACATAATGGGAAAAAGAAAAAGAGGAAGATCAAAACGAAGATGGCTGCAAGACATCGTTGACGATCTGGAAATGGATGCAACAGCAGCAGGCCATCTAGCTCACAACCGAGAGGCCTACAGGAGTGATGTTTGGGAGGCAAAGTTCCGCAAGTGACATGCAAATGAATGAATGAATGAAAGATGCTTTTGATGTTAATTAATCCATGTAAAAAGCCACTCCATTCTTTCCTTCTAATTCGCCACCAGAGTATATAAAGATATTATCATTCTCGCTCTTGTAGTGTCCTGATCCTTTCCATCGATGGTCGCAGAATCCCAAAATGTGTATGGCCGTTCTTTTCATATCTTCGCTTATTATTTAATGCTTTCCCTCATATATACTTCTTACATTCCATATTCCTACTCTCATTTTAGTTTTATGATGGGGTTTTCCTTGGTAACACCGTCAGGATTTTGTCCGTCATCACAATTACTAGTACTGACCTCTGCCTCACACTCTTCCCCAGTGTTAAAATTAGATCTATCTGGACAGAGGAAATTCTAGAAAGATGGAAGGAATATTGCAGAGGAATGTATAAAACAAATAACCGACTATGAAAGCAGAAATCAACAGTGTGAAGTATTATTGGAGGAGAAAGAACCCGAACCAACAAATTTAAAATGGTAGATCACCAGGATGTGAAGAGATAAAAGCTGAACTTATTAAAGCAGGAGGAAAGGAATGTGCAACAATCTGTCATGAACTATGTAAAAAGATATGGCATTCAGGTATTTGGCCAAAACAAGGTAACCAGATCTTTTTCCTATCTGACCTTCCATTTAGCTGTTTGTGTTTCTTGGTATATTTCCAGATGATAGTTTATCATTACTTTCATTCCAGGAAGTGACTGTACTAGTCAGTGATCGTAGCCATTGTCCCTACATGGAGATCATCTGCCTACCATCATAGAATGGTGACCATAACAAACATTATCTGTCGGCTGCTCTACCATTCCATCCACCACCTGCTCCCGGTGGCTTCACGTCACCCTGATCGCGGGGGCGGGGGGCTATACGGATACTCCACCTCGCCCAAGGGTGTCCCGTAGACTGACAGAGGAAAGGAGGCGTCTTACTTATCCTTTGATAGAGGATACCTCTACTCCTGTAACCTCATTAATGATACTAAAAAATAAATGCCATTCAAAGTCATGGCACCTGTTTCATATTATTAGTTATATGCTATTGAATTTATTTATATAAAAAACCACAAAGTTACTGTTAATTAGGATTGTTTTATCTATGTTTCTTTCTATGCAGTTTTAATGTATTATATATATACATACACACAGACAGACATATATACTCACGGAAAAAGTAAGTGTGCAGTGGTTTCAAGCTTATCAATCACGTTGTCATGAGTGAAATTAAATCAGATTTGGCACGAAGTTATGTCTGAGTGGTGTCCACTTCTCCGTGCTGCACGAAGTTGATCGCACTATTCATGGGGAGATAACCACAGCTCCAGTGAAATCACGTGCGTGATCCATGATTGGTTACTGACCACGGATAAAATGAGGGTAAGTGCGTAATTCTGTTCTCAGAGAACTCTTCACGTAATCGTTGAAGAAAGAAGTAGTGGAATTCCAACATAAACATCTTTTTTCATCATGCCATGATTGAATGAACATCAGCGAGAAATAGCTGTTGGGATGTTAATTACTGGATCAACAGTAGCAGCAGTATCTCAATATTTTAATGTTCACAGAAACACAATATCATCCCTCAAAGTTGTTTTAACCAAAATGGTTCCGTTGCTGACTGCCATAGAAGCGGCAGACCACGAGTTACCACCCTTGCACAAGACCGCTACATCCACCTCATGCACCTTCGTAACAGGTTTCTACATGCAACATGGACTGCCTGCAACATTCCAGGTGTAAGACGTGTGTCGGGCAGGACAGTGAGGAACAGACTCAGAGAGGTAAATCTCTTACCTCATAGGCCTCCAGTTAGACCAGTACTGACAGTTCGCCACAGACAAACCCGCATGAACTGGGCCAGGCACCAAGTGGCATGGCCTTATCATCAATGGAGACGGATCCTATTCACCGATGAGTCCAGATTCTGTCTGCAAGGCCATGATGGGCGTGCCTTAGTGTACAGGCGAAGAGGAGAACGCTTTGCGAATAACTGTGTGCTGGAGGTGGATAGGAGAAGAGGAGGCAGTGTAATGGTTTGGGGAGGAATTTTCTATGCTGGCCGAACAAACCTAGTCTTCCCCAATGGCAACCTTACAGGTTTACGATATAGGGACGAAATCATTACACACCACGTAATGCCTTTTCTGGATGCTAATGGACAAGACCTGATAATACAGCTCGTCCACATGTCGCACGTGTGGTAAGAGACTACTTTCAACAACATCAGATTACTGTCTTGCCATGGCCACCAGTTTCATCGGACCCGTCACCCATCGAGCACATATGGGATGAACTGGACCGCAGGTTGCGAAGACGACACAATCGTCCTGGAAACCACCATGAATTAGCGGAAGAGTTGCAAGAAGAATGGAGTAACATGTCTCAACAACTGATACAACATGTCATTGTTTCGATGAGAAGGCGGTGTCAAGCAGTGATAACTGCCCGAGAAGGACAAACACGATATTGAAACCTTGATTTTATGTTCTTGGTGTGATGAGCCGCATTAGGTGAGCTTTTTTACTTTTTTATGACACGTAACTGGCCTGAAAGTTATCATTTTATCTATTGTTGGATAATCAAACATAATGTGTGCCAAATTTTATTTCAGTCATCATCTGAGCACGTTCATGGTGCTTTTTAAAGCATTGCACACTTACTTTTTTCCGTGAGTATGCATATATCTTATCGTATATCGTATATCCTTCTCGTGCAGTTAAACGTCACATAGGCCTCGCAAAGTAGTTCGCCAATTTTTCCTGTCTTCCAAACTCATCAAAGGATTTTATGCCTGTTAATTTGGCCCCTCTTAACAATGTCTTCTTCAGAGTTTCACGTGGTCTGCCTCTTTTTCTTTGGCCTGATGTGTTCGACTTGATAGCTTGTTTTAGGATTCTACGATCATTTCTTCTCATCAAGTGACCAACATATGTCCATCTCCTTTTCCTGATCACCCATGAGACTGGTTGTTGTTCAGTCATCTGTCTTATCTCTGCATTGTTCTTGAATTCCTTCCACTTGATGTCGAGTATATATATGTATGTATATATATATATATATATATATATATATATATATATATAATGTTTATTACTTTGAATAAACACTCACTTTACTTTCATTTAATTTCTTCGCTTAGCAGTCTAAGTCGCATCTTAATCCTTGCAGTGAAGAAATAAAGTCTGTAGTGAAATGAAATATTCTTCACTTTCATCCGAAAATTATCACACACTAGGAAAAGGAAAGAAAGGCAGACAAATATTGAGACACACAGAGTACGCAGTGCTAAAGGAAAAGGGAACACATGATCAGAGGTATCTCGACTAGCTAGAGAACCTTCGTTGATTATTTATGATCCATTGGGAGTACACAGGACTGAAGATGATGATGATTTATTCATTTAAAATTTTTCTTCATACTACCATGTTGAGTAACGTGTGCTCACAGTTTACATTTCTTACATAGAGCTATGTTACTTCTTATAAAGTGTACATCCGTTCGGTGAAGGATGAGTCTTATATTTAATGAATATGTTTAAAGTTCAGAAACAACACATAGATGTCAGAAAGAAACTTACGTTCTGTCCATGGCAGGCAGAGAATTTTACGTGACAAACATTAATCTCTACAATCTGTCTATCCATTTGTCTGTCTGTCTGTCTGCCTGTCTGTCTGTCTGTTTCTGTCTGTCTGTCTGACTATATATTTATAAGTCTGTGAGCAGAAAAAAAGTGCAACTTCAAAAAGTTCTTCTAAAGACACTGATGGACAATACTTAACAACTTATTACTAATTAAAAGTAATTTGTTTGCCTGCTACATTTTTCATTTATATTTCTGAACAAATGTTGTCTCCTTAAGATGTACTTTCTCCTTATTAATTATATGTATATTTTTCGTCTGATTTGAAGAAAAAGTTACATTTCAGTTTCCAGGTTACTAAGACATACTTGGGATACGGTGTTATGCCCGTATTTTCACGACCTTTAGGACATGAAATTGCGATGTGGTCAGTATCACCCCTGGCTGCATTTACCTTCCCAGATGTGTCTGGTACTCATGTTACGAGGCTGGCTGTGACCAGGAGCCTTTATGTTCTGCGGCAGAAAAAATTCCCATTTGAGGCTTGAACTTGATACCTCTAGACAATTATACCAAGCGCCTAACAACTCAGCTACCCAGGCCAGCATTTCAAATGATTTTCTTTTTCTTTTTATATATTAAATGTTCGGTATTTACAAGCAATTTACTAATTTATCGTTCCAAGTCGAAGAAAAGACTTGCTTTCAGTATTGATTTCCAAATTTAAAAATAAAATACAAAATAATAACGCATGCCTGACAGTAAATAAAAACAGAGAAATAACTATTTACAAATTTCTTAATATGACATATATATTTACTTATTTAAATCTCATTATATCAGAGAAATGAAAGACTCAGGATATCTTCTTCTTCTTCTTCGTACGCACAATGATGATGATGCGTGGTACCTTGATTTTTACGATGCGCCTTCGGGCTGGGTACCTCCGACTTCAGCACCTTTCCTTGCTAGGGCAGACTGTGGTCTTCCTCGGACTGCCATGAAGACAGTGCTGTAGGCTGGCCTGGCCAAAACTTTGTTTTCAAGCCTTTTGGTGGCTGTACTTAAGCCCCTTCTCCATGTCAGATCCAGCATGCAACGCTGGGTGGCCAGACGGCTTTGAGACAGTTCCACAGATGCACTCCTACTTGGATGAGGAATCCGGTGAGTGCCTCAACGATATCCATTCCCTGCCACCTATAGTCTACTAGCTCTGATTTGTTTACATCATTCTGATAGCCATTGTTGTAAAGACCCATAGGCTTGTCACGTCCTGGATTCATTGGTTTCACACCAGATTTTCCTCATCCTCGCCAGAGATCTCCATGACCCCATCCGTCCACCAACCTGACATTACATTTTACAAAAATAACAATTACAGTTAGTGATATATATATATATATATATATATATATATATATTCTCAGATGAACTGATACGTTTACATTAAATTTAATCTGTCTACCCGTATAACTAAATGACAATATCAACATTTCTTCAGTGGTATTTAATGAAATGTATTTCATTATTTTATTTTTTTTCGCGTGGAACGTATAGGATGTAATATCTTTTTAGATTTAATTTTCTAATGTGCTTCTATGAGCAATGCTTGATGCTTTTGTTAACTTACAACCATATATGCATTGTTGACAAAAATATACATCCCAAAAGTCACTTACCATCTAGCAACGTAGGGACAGACAAAAATCTGAAAATCCACCCATCCATCCATCCATCCATCCATCCATCCATCCATCCATCCATCCATCCATCCATCCATCCATCCATCCATTCATCCATCCATCCATCCATCACTCCATCCATCCTTCCATCCATCACTCCATCCATCCATCCATCCTTCCATCCATACATCCATCCATCTATCCATCCATCTATCTTCCAAAGAACGTTCTCAATATGTTTTAAATGTACAAGGAGATGAGGTCAGGAGATAGATAATATATGTGTTTCACTCCCAATTTTATGTCTTGGAATGATCCTTACTTTTATATATTAAATGTACAGTATTTACATGTAATTTACTAATTTATCATTCCAAGTCAAAGAAGAGATTCGCTTTCAGTTGTGTCTTCCTCTTATAGAAAGTAAATGAAAATAACTTTCAAGCCTGGCTGCACATAAAAACAGATAAATAACACTTCAAAAGTGTGATAATATTGCACCTGACTTCTTTTGATTAAATGTCATTACATCAGAGAAATGAATGGCTCTTGAGAAATAATAATTTCTTATTAAAAAATATGGATATGCGAATTATGTGAGACCTATTAATAAACTGTGTTTATTTAATTTTATTTTCTTGTAAATAACATGCGCATTATATGAAATTATATCGTGTATTATTTACAATTAAATTATGAAATGTCATCTCACAAGGTTAATACCATGTCTTTTCAGGTTGTTTTTTCGTCATATATTGCCAAATAAAAGCGATTCGAGTTGAAAATAAAACTGTAAAATATCAAGCAATAAAATAAGGAGTGCCACCGGCGTGGTCTCCAGACTTTTTTCTCTGTACAGCGAGAATATTCTAAAAACTATCGTTACAGATGAACGTTTAAAAGTAGGAGGATACAATATTAACACCCTTCGGTATGCTGACGACACAGTACTGATAGATGAGAACCAACAAGTCCTGCAAAAATCTCTTTGATATAGTGGCCAAAGAAAGTGAGCAGAAGTGCCTTACTTTAAACATCAAAATGACAGAGACTGTGGTTATATCTAAGAAACAGAATCTGCCAACATTAAGTATACATTTAAATGGAACAATTCTAAAGCAGGTACAGAAATTCAAATATCTTGGTGCAGTAATAACCTCAGATGGGATATGCAGAACGGAAGGTAGGAACAGAATCAGACAAGCAAAGACTGCATTTCAGAGAATGAGAAACATATTAAGCAACACATCCTTATCAATGAATATTAGAAAACGAGTCTTAAAATGTTATATTCAACCTATCTTATTACATAGGAGTAAATCTTTGACAATATGAAGGTGTGCACAAAAGTCATTGGAAGCAGCAGAAATGTGGTTTATTAGAAGAATGTTGTAATTCGATAGACAAAAAAATTTCTAATGGACAATGCATGAAAAGAGCAGAAGATACAAACACATTATGTCAAAAAAATACGAGAGAGAAATTATGCTTTCGTAAGACATGAAATTAGAAGAAGCCGCATTGAAGATATTATATTATCTTATATATCTTATATCCTTACTGTGCCGTTAATCGTCACATAGGGCTCGCAAAGTAGTTCGCCAATTACTCCTGTCTTTAGCTAGTCTTTCAACCTCATCAAAGGGTTTTATGCCTGTTAATTTGGACCCTCTTATTAATATCCTCTTCAGAGTTTCACGCGGGCTGCCTCTTTTTCTTTGGCCTGTTGTGTTCCACTTGATAGTTTGTTTTGGGATTCTCTGATCATTTCTTCTCATCAAGTGACCGACATATGTCCATCTCCTTGTCCTGATCACCCATGAGACTGGTTGGTGTTCAGCCATCTGTCTTATCTCTACATTGTTCTTGAATTCGTTCCAACTGATGCCGAGTATTTTCCTTAGGCATTTGTTTTAAAAAGAGTCTCATTTTTTTCTATTTCTTTAGCTGTTTTCCAGCTGTCGCATGCATAAATGAGGGTGCATATTACATTTGAATTGAATAGTCTTAACTTGCTTTTTGTGCTTATAACTTTTGAATTTCATATGTTCTCAAGATTCTTGAAGATTGATGCTGCTTTTGAAATTATGATCCTAACTTTCTTTCTAGTGTCACCATCCTGGTCTATGTAGCTACCAAGGTATGCAAATTGATTGACTTCTTCAATATCTGTCCCTTCTATGTGTATTTTTCCATTTTGATTAAAGGGAATTTTCATTATTTTTGTTTTGTCCTTGTTAATTCCAAGTCCTATTTTGCTAGCCAGTGAAGACAGGCTATCTGTTTTTTCTTGCATGAAATTCACATTATTACTGATAAGAGTTATGTCATCAGCAAAATCAAGATCTTCTAGTTGGGTCCCATGTACCCAGTCCATACCTGTGTTACCTGTGCAGCATGTTTTCATTATGAAGTCTATTGTAATCCCAAAAAGTAAAGGAGACAGTATACATCCTTGTTTCACACCTGTTTCAATCTGGAACCATTCACTCATCCCTTCTTCTGTCTTGACTGCACAAACATATCCATTGTATAAGTCCTTAATGATGTTGACAGTTTTAGATGGTATTCCATATAGACTTAAAATTCTCCATAATGAATCTCATGTATGCTATCAAATGTCTTTTTAAAATCTATGAAGTTCAGTATTAATGGTTTCTGCTTTTCAATATGTTCTTCAAGTATTATTCTGAGAGTAAAGATTTGGTCGAGACAGCTTCTCCCTTTTCGAAATCCTGCTTTCATTGCAGTATCCACTACATCTTTAAGTCTATTCAAAGTGACTTTGCAAAATACTTTTGACACAACTGATATTAAAGTTACTCCTCTCCAGTTGTTACACTCAATAAGGTTGCCTTTTTTGGTATTTTAACAATGATTCCATTTTCCAATTAGAAGTGACCTTTTCTTCTTTCCAAATCTTGTTGAACATTCCCTGTAGTTGTCTCATGTTGTCACTATTGATAGCTTTTGGCATTTCGGCTGTTATTTCATCTTCACCTGCAGCTTTGTTGTTAGCCATTAAGTTCACTGCTGCTTCAATTTCATGCAATTTAATTTCATCTAGGTTGACATTTAGTTGTGGGGCTGGTAAATCAGTTTCAAGGTTTAAGAATTCTTTTGGGTGTGGTTGATTAAGTATTTCATGGGAGTGTTCAGCCCATCTTTGCTTTTGGTCTTTATTTGATGTTAATAGGGTTCCAGTTTTGCTAAGGATTGGTCTTTCCTTAGAAGTAATAGTACATGTTAGCCTCTTTTGTATGTTATATAAAGTTTTCACTGTCTCCTGTTTTTGCTGCTTTTTCTGCCTCTTTCGCCATATTGTCTATGTATTCTCTTTTATCCCTTCTAGTTGAACTTTTTATTTTCTTGTCTATTTCTTTGTATGTTGCTTTAGCCAGATCTTTTCCAAGATCTGTTTTTGCATTCAACATTTCTAATTTGACTGCTCGTCTTTCATGTATATACTTCCATTTTTTATCTGATATCCATTCTTTTCTATTTGGTTTTTCCAGTCCAGCACTTGATTTTGCTGCTATGAGTATGGCTGTGCTGTAAGAATTCCATAACTCATCTATACCTATCTCCTCAACTTCAATGGGTGTTTTGTAATGACTGGCAAGTTCCTGATTGAAATTAATGTTAGTATTTTCTTCTTGTAGGTGTGGCTGTTTATATTTCTGTGTACTGATTTATTGTGTTGGCTTTTCAATTTTAGTTTTACTTTCCCTATGCACAGGTTGTGATCACTGTTGACATCTGCACCCCTATAAGCCCTTATATCTATGAGAGATGTTGTGTATTACTTTCTAATACAAAAATGATCTATGTGTTTTCTAGTTGTATCATCTGGAGATATCCAAGTTGTTTTATGTATCTCTTTGTGTGGGAATATTGTGCCTCCAATGACCATGCCCTCTCTTAGACATAATTCAATTAATCTTTCTCCATTCTTATTAACCATGTAATTTCCTCTTTTCTCTATCACTTTTTCAACGTCGGTATTATCTTTTCCTACCTTAGCGTTGAAGTCCCCCATAGCAATTTGGATGTCATGTTTCGTGACTTTGTTGATGATTTGTTGTAGTGGGTATTAGACGTCGTTTTTCACATCATCATCTGCATCATTCGTGGGTTCATAAAAGTGTATTTTTATCATAAATTGCATATCTTAGGTTGTATCGTGCTCTTATTATACGACTGTTCACTGGTTCCCATTCTACAAGGCCCTATGCTGCTACGTGTGACATAATAAAACAAACCTCATCGCGAAATTTACCGCCATATCTGCCTGAATGTATTATTAACGTACCGTTTCCCGCCGATCTTTTACCTGCTTCTGGCCATCGCATTTCGATGATTCCCAGTATGTCAAGATGGTATCTTTCCATTTCTTTGATGACCTGAGTAGTTTTTGTTGGTGCTGCCATCGTTCTCACATTCCAGACTACAATCCTTGTCACATATTTGGGGCCGACGAATGAGCTCCTCAGAGATAGCATCCCTGATGCTCGATTTTTTTCTTTGCGAGTTTCCGTAACGATATCTTTTTTCCCATCTGGAGTCGCCTCTAGATAGGTCCCAGGATAAGGTTGTTAAGCCTTATGCCCAACTCCCGGTATGTGACAGATCAAGCGGAATTCCGCTGATTTCTACATACCGGCGAGAACGTTAAAAAAAACGTCCGCCATCTTGCACGTCACGCCGAAAGATATATGGGAAATATTATACAACAAGAAAAATAGTGGGAAGAACAGTCAAGGGAAGACAAAAAGAAATGAAACTGCATAATCTGAAGAAACGGCAAGAGAGATCACAAACTGAGATAATGACCTGCATGAAGGATCGTGTACTATTGAGAAGCATAATAGCAAACACCAGACGGCACGGGACCTGATGATATGATGATGATGATGATGGTAATGATGATGATGATGGTAATGATGATGATGATGATGATGATGATGATGATGAATATTACCAATACATTTTCTTCACATGATTATAATTGTTTTTATCTTTTTGTTAATCAGTCAGGTATTACCCAATTACTTATTCTTTTTTAATAGGGAACTGATAGATTTGCATTAAATGTAATCTGTCTGCGTGTACAGTTAAATGAATATCAACATTTCTTCTTTAATATTTAATAAAGGGCACTTCCTTGGTTTTTTTTTCATTGTGTGCACAGCATGTAATAATTTTTTTTTCAATTTACGATTTTTTTTCACAAACTTCTACATTTCTTTTTATACTGTGCTTCCATGAGCCAGTGCGCTCTTCCTAGTTTACAGCTATATCTCCATGGCTGATAAACATACACATACGCCACAGAATAACTTACCGGGAGCTGATATATAAGCAGAGAAAAGTATTTGAAAATCAAAATCTATCTATCTATCTATCTATCTATCTATCTATCTATCTATCTATCTATCTATCTATCTATCTATCTATCTATCTATCTATCTATCTATCTATCTATCTATCTATCTATCTATCTATCTATCTATCTATCTATTTTTTATCTATCTATCAGTTTGTGTTTCTAATCAGCTGTCTGTTTCTCTGCTTGTCTCAGAACACAAACTTCATATGTAGACTTCTATTTACACTTAATACATGCAGTTAGATTTTCATGATTGAATACAATGTGTATTTCTTTGTTTTAATGAATCAAGCTTTAATCTGTTTCAGTATCGTCCTCAAATAATCAGGAACTGATATGCCTTTTCATTATTCTTTTGCTTAATCTTTTGACATGTTTCTATCTATTTATAAGTAATTCATAACCCACCATTTTTAATATTTATAGAACGAAGCGCATATTATCAGGCATATGTTATTTCATGTATTTATATTTTATTATTATTACTGTATGATGGGTATGTTTTATTTGTGTTTATTTCCATGTTTTTTATCTACTGTCCTATATATATATACATCTACAAAATGTTTATTATTCTGAATGAACACTGACTTTACTTTCAGTTAATTTCTTCGCTTAGCATTATAAATCACATTTTACTGCTTTAAAATGAAGAAATTAAGTCTTTTAGGACCAGATATATTCTACAGTTTTATTTGAAAATTATCACACAAATAGTGCAGACCTGAAGACAAAAAAAGATAACGAATCTGTTTCCACAACAATATATACATGTGTTTGAATGTATTTATTAAACGCATTGTGGATATACTACTCATAGTTACATTTTAATTGGCTTTTTTTATAGAACTAGACTTACTTATTTATCTTGACATTTATAACTCTGAATTCATGAATTTCGAAACCCTGAATTACTGAAGTGGCTTAAACATAGAATTTTCATGATGTTATGAAAAGTCAGCAGAGAAATATAATTTTATATGTTTGAGTTGGATTGTTTTTCTTTTGATATTTTAAAAATAATTTGTGTCTTTATTAGGTAATCACTTATGCATTCTCCACTTTATGTTTATTACATTGTTAATAAGGACGTAACATGACTCATCTGGACATTATGGTTCGTGAAAGCAAAAATAAAGGTCTCAGATTCGACAAAAAGAAGACTGAAGTGATGGTTATCTAAAAAAAAAAGAATACCACCAAAATATAGCATTACCATCGATGACACAAATCTGAAACAAATTGATAGATTCAAGTACATAGGAACGATAATAACAACTGGTGGGAAATGTCACACCGAAATAAAAAAAAGAAGTGCTCAGACAAAGTCACCATTCCAGAAAATGAGAAAGATCTTTGCACCAGACCCGCATCAATCGAAAGAGGATTATGAGTACTTGTATTATGTGTGTGGAGCATGGTCTACTAATAAGAGAGTACAGCGAGACATTCAGGCCATGGATATGTGGTTTATAAGAAGGATGTTGAAGGTTCAGTGCACATCCAAGAAAACCAATGAAGAAGTGTTAAGAGAAGCTGGAGTTCAAACGCAAATTATAGGAAAGATCACAGGCAGACAAGCGAGATTTATAGGGCATTTTGTGAGAAGAGGTAAATTGGAACACACTGTGGCAAGTGGAATAATTAAAGAAAGAAGAGGCAGAGGAAGACAGAGAGAGACATTACTGGATGGGTTGTCAGTGTGGCTAGGAAGAAAGTCACAAGCGGATCTCATAATCAAGTATAAAGACAGAGAATTGTGGAGAGAAACGTTCTCCTACGCCTCGATCATGGTACTTGAATTGAATTGATATGAATATGGATGTGATACATTTTCATTACATATATTTCTGTGACCCCGAAGTATCGTTGATAATCTGCAAATGGATGCATGAGTAGCAAGGGATCTTGCTTACAGTCGAGAGAAATACAGAAGAGCTGTTAGGTAGGCAAAGTGATTTGCAAATGACTGACTGATTGACTACGTATAATGAAGTGATTTTGATAATCCCCTCACGTCATGTAGTATTTAATTGTGAGTATTTATTGACATGGACACCTCAAGAAAAAAGAAGGAAGGGCAAGCCATTAGGGACATTGAGACAGACACTACAGAATGAACAAAATGAAGCTGGAAAAGTAATCTTTGAGGAATTCTAACTAGTTAGAGAACATTTGTTGATGTTTTATGCTTCATTGAGACTAAAGAGGACTCATGATGATGATAATGATGATGATTTCATTTAACACTCTTCGTCAAACTACTATGATGAATAATTTAAGTTCACAGTTTATGTTTCTTATAAAGATCTACGTTACTTGTTATAAAGTGAATTTTGAGTTTATATTTAATGAATATGTTTGAAAAAGAAACAACACATATTTGTCAGAAAGAAACTTAAGAGCTAAACATGCAGGCAGATAATTTTACGTGACAAACATTAATCTGTACATTCTGTCTATTAATCTGTTTCTTTCTCTATCTGTCTATCCATTTATTTATAAGTGTGTGTTGAAAAAAACTACAACTTCAAACATTCTTCTGACGGCACTCATATAAAAAAGGTCGTTTATTTGACCATTAACATTTTTCTTGTATATTTGTGGACAAAAAGTTGTCTCCTTAAGACTTGGTTTCTTGTTCCCCTTAATAATTATATGTAAATATTTCATCAGATTTACAGAAAATACAATAAAATTAACGTTACCACGTCATTAATGCATAGAGAGGATAAGGTTTTAGGACAATATTCTCACGACCTTTACATATGAATGTGTGATGTGGTAGGTGTCACTCCTGGCCGCGTTTACCTTCCTAGATTTGTCTTGTACTCATTGTTAGAGTCTGGATGGAACCGGGTGCCTTTTTGGTGTTTTCCCATTAGTGGTTTGAACTTTATACCACTACATTAATGTAACCAGGGCCTAAGCACTCAGCTAATTGGTCACCACTTCATCTGATTTGCTTACTTTTATATATTAAATGTTCAGTATTTACATGTAAGGTACTAATTTATCATTCCAAGTCAAAGAAAAGAATTGCTTTCAGTTGTGTCTTCCTCTTATAGAAAGCACACAGAAAATAACTTCCAAGCCTGGTTGCACATAAAAAACAGATAAATAACATTTCAAACGTGTGATAATATTGCACCTGACTTCTTTTGATTAAATGTCATTACATCATAAAAATGAACGACTCACGAGAAATAATAATTTATAAATAAAAAAATGGACATGCGAATTATGTGAGACCTATTAATAAACTGTGTTTATTTAATTTTACTTTCTTGTAAATAACATGCGCATTATGTGAATTTATATCGTGTATTATTTACAATTAAATTATGAAATGTCATCTCACAAGGTTAATACCATGTCTTTTCAGGTTGTTTTTTCGTCATATATTGCCAAATAAAAGCGATTCGAGTTGAAAATAAAACTGTAAAATATCAAGCAATAAAATAAAGAGTGCCACAGGCGTGGTCTCCAGACCTTTGTCTCTGTACAGCGAGAATATTCTAAGAACTATCACTACAGATGAATGTTAACACACTTCGGTATGCTGACGACACAGTACTGATAGATGAGAACCAACAAGTCCTGCAAAAATCTCTTGGATATAGTCGCCAAAGAAAGTGAACAGAAGGGCCTTACTTTAAACATCAAAATGACAGAGACTGTGGTTATATCTAAGAAACAGAATCCGTCAACATGAAGTATACATTTAAATGGAACAATTCTAAAGCAGGTACAGAAATTCAAATAAATTGGTGCAGTAATAACTTAAGATGGAAAATGCAGAACAGAGGTTAGGAAGAGAATGAGACAAGTAAAGAGTGCATTTCAGAGAATGAGAAACATATTAAGCAACACATCCTTATCAAATAATATTAGAAAACGAGTCTTAAAGTTCTATATTGAACTTATCTTATTACATAGAAGTAAACCATGGACAATATGAAGGTGTGCACAAAAGTCATTGGAAGCAGCAGAAATGTGGTTTATTAGAAGAAAATTGAAATTCCCTAGACAAAAAAAAATTTTAATGGAGAAAGCATGAGAAGAGCAGAAGATACAAACACATTTTGTCAAAAAATACGAGAGAGAAATTATGCTTTCGTAAGACATGAAATTAGAAGAAGCCGCATTGAAAATATTATCTTATCTTATATATCTTATATCCTTCCTGTGCTGTTAACCGTCAGATAGGGCTCTCGCAAAGTAGTTCGCCAATTATTCCTGTCTTTAGCGGGTCTTTCAACCTCATCAAAGGATTTTATGCCTGTTAATTTGGCCTCTCTTAACAATATCCTCTTCAGAGTTTCACGCGGGCTGCCTCTTTTTCTTTGGCCTGTTGTGTTCCACTTGATAGCTTGTTTTGGGTTTCTCTGATCATTTCTTCTCATCAAGTGACCAACATATGTACATCTCCTTGTCCTGATCACCCATGAGACTGGTTGTTGTTCAGTTATTTGTCTTATCTCTGCATTGTTCTTGAATTCGTTCTAACTGATGCCGGGTATTTTCCTTCGGCATTTGTTTTCAAAAGAGTCTCATGTTTTTTTCTTTACTTGTTTTCCAGCTGTCGCGTACATAAATGAGGGTGGATATTACATTTGAATTGAATAGTCTTAACTTGGTTTTTGTGCTTATAACTTTTGAATTCCATATGTTCTCAAGATTCTTGAAGATTGATGCTGCTTTTGAAATTATGATCCTAATTTCCTTTCTAGCGTCACCAACCTGGTCTTTGTAGCTGCCAAGGTATGCAAATTGATTGACTTCTTCAATATCTGTGTATATTTTTTCCATTTTGCTTAAAGAGAATTTTCATTATTTTTGTTTTCTCCTTCTTAATTTCAAGTCCTATTTTGCTAGCCGATGAAGACAGGCTATCTTTTTTTTCTTGCATGCAATTCACATTACTACTGATAAGAGTTATGTCATCAGCAAAATCAAGATCTTCTAGGTGGGTCCAATGTACCCAGTCGATACCTGTGTTACCTGTGAAGCATGTTTTCATTATGAAGTCTATTGTAATCCCAAAAAGTAAAGGAGACAGTATACATCCTTGTTTCACACCTGTTTCAATCTGGAACCATTCACTCATCCCTTCATCTGTCTTGACTGCACAAACATATCCATTGTATAAGTCCTTAATGATGTTGACAGTTTTAGATGGTATTCCATATAGACTAAAAATTCTCCATAATGAATCTCTGTGTATGGTATCAACTGTCTTTTTAAAATCTATGAAGTTCAGTATTAATGGTTTCTGCTTTTCAATACGTTCTTCAAGTATTATTCTGATAGTAAAGATCTGGTCGAGACAGATCCTCCTTTTTCGAAATCCTGCTTGTTCTTCTCTCATTGTAGTATCCACTATATCTTTAAGTCTATTCAAAATGACTTTGTAAAATACTTTTGACACAATTGATATTAAAGTGACTCCTTTCCAGTTGTTACACTCACTAAGGTTGCCTTTTTTTTGGTATTTTAATAATGATTCCTTTTTTCCAGTTAGAAGAGACCTTTTTTTCTTTCCAAATCTTGTTAAACATTCTCTGTAGTTGTCTCATATTGTCACTAATGATAGCTTTTGGCATTTCGGCTGTTATTTTATCTTCACCTGCAGCTTTGCTGTTAGCCATTAAATTCACTGCTGTTTCAATTTGATGCAATTTAATTTCATCTAGGTTGACATTTTGTTGTGGGGCTGGTAAGTCAGTTTCAAGATTTAAGACTTCTTTTTGGTGTGGTTGATTAAGTATTTCTTGGAAGTGTTCAGCCCATCTTTGCTTTTGGTCTTTATTTGATGTTAATAGGTTCCAGTTTTGCTAAGGACTGGTCCTTCTTTAGATGTAATAATGTTTGTAAGCCTTTTTTATATGCTATATAAAGTTTTCACTGTCTCCTGTTATGTTTTTGCTGCTTTTTCTGCCTCTTTCGTCATAATGCCTACGTATTCTCTTCTATTCCTTCTAGCTGAACTTTTTACTTTCTTGTCTATTTCTTTGTATCTTCTTTCGCCAGATCTTTTCCAAGATCTGTTTTTGCATTCAACATTTCTAATTTGACTGCTCGTCTTTCATGTATATTCTTTCATGTTTTATCTGATATCCATTTTTTTCTCTTTGGTTTTTCCAGTCCAGTGCTTGCTTTTGCTGCTGTGAGTATGGCTGTGCTGTAAGAATTCCATAACTCATCTATACCTATCTCCTCAACTTCACTGGGTGTATTGAAATGATTGGCAAGTTCCTGATTGAAATTAATGTTAGTATTTTTTTCTTGTAGAATGTGGCTGTTTATCTTTCTGTGTACTGATTTCTTGTGTTGGCTTTTCAATTTTAGTTTTATTTTAAGTATGAATAGTTTGTGATCACTGTTGACATCTGCACCCCTATAAGCCCTTATATCTATGAGAGATGTTATGTATTACTTTCTAATACAAAAATGATCTATCTGTTTTCTAGTTGTATCATCTGGAGATATCTGCGTTGTTTTATGTATCTTATGTTGTTTTATGTACACCCAGACCAACAGAAGGGGATTTGGTCAAGGCGAAAGCAACTGATGGTCAAAAGCCTCTAGCAAGGAAAGAAGGGATCGCTAAAGACGCACTTCAAAAAAGTCAGTGGCAACTGGAAGATCATGGGTTCAATCCCGGGACTGGAAAAAAAAGCAGCGGCTCAAAATACCTCTGAGAGTCATGACCCAGAGGGGCCCATCCCTCTTGGAGTGTCTGAAGATTAAAGGGCCGAAGCACTTGTCTGAGGGGGGGGGGTACTTCCTCTGATGATCTGAGGGAGTTGTGTTGTTGTTCCGCTCTCTACGGTAGAGAGTTTCCTGAATATCTCTTTGTGTGGGAATATTGTGCCTCCATTGACCATGCCCTCTCTTAGACATAATTCAATTAATCTTTCTCCGTTCTTATTAAGCATGTCAATTCCTTCTTTTCCCATCACTTTTTCAACGTCGGTATTATATTTTCCTACCTTAGAGTTGAAGTCCCCCATAGCAATTATGATGTCGTGTTAAGTGACTTTGTTGATGATTTGTTGTAGTGGGTGATAGAAGTCGTCTTTCACATCATGATTTGCATCATTCGTGGGTGCATAACACAGTACTATTGTAACTCTTCCATGTCTTAGGTTGTATCGTGCTCTTATTATACGATTGTTCACTGGTTCCCATTCTACAAGACCCTATGCTGCTATGTTTGACATAATAATACCCACCCCATCTCGAAATTTACCGTCATTTCTGCCTGATTGTATTATTAACTGACTGTTTTCCGCCGATCTTTTACCTGCTTCTGGCCATCGCATTTCGATGATGCCAGTATGTCAAGATGGTATCTTTCCATTTCTTTGATGACCTGAGTAGTTTTTGTTGGTGCTACCATCGTTCTCACATTCCAGAATACAATCCTTGTCACATGTTTGGGGCCGACGAATGAGCTCCTCAGAGTTGGCATCCCTGATGCTCGGTTGGTTTCTCTGCGAGTTTCCGTAACGATATCTTTTTTCCCATCTGGAGTCGCCTCTAGATAGGTCCCATGATAAGGTTGTTAGCCTTATGCCAAATTCCCGGTATGTGACAGATCAAGCGGAATTCTGCTGATTTCTACATGCCGGCGAGAACGTTAAAAAAACGTCCGCCATCTTGCACGTCACGCCGGAAGATATATGGAAAATATTATACAACAAGAAAAATAGTGGGAAGAAGAGTCAAGAGGCACAAAGAGAAATGAAACTGCATAATCTGAAGAAACGGCGAGAGAGATCACAAACTGAGATAATGACCTGCATGAAGGATCGTGTAGTACTGAGAAGCATAATAGCAAACACCAGACGGCACAGCACCTTATGATATGATGATGATGATGACGATGATGATGATGATGATGATGATGATGATGATGATGAATATTACCAATACATTTTCTCCACAGGATTATATTTTTGTTATCTTTTTGTTAATCAATCAGATATTCTCCAGTTTCAATTACCTATTCTTTTTTAATTGGGAACTGATAAGTTTGCATTAAATGCAATCTGTCTGAGTGTACAGTTAAATGAATATCAACATTTCTTCTATAATATTTAATAAATGGCACTTCCTAATTTTTATTTTCATGCTGTGTATAGCACATACAATTTTTTTTTAAGTTTACGATTTTTTTTTAAAAACTTCTACATTTCTTTTTATACTGTGCTTCCATGAGCCAGTGCGCTCTTCCTAGTTTACAACTATATCTCCATAGCTGATAAACATGCATATATGCCACAGAATAACTTACTGGGAGCTGATATATAAGCAGAGAAAAGTATTTGAAAATCATATCTATCTATCTATCTATCTATGTATCTATTTATCTATCTATTTATCTATCTATCTATCTATCTATATATCTATCTATCTATCTATCTATCGATCTATATTTATCTATGTATATCTTTGTATGTATATATGTATGTATGTATTTATGTATGTATCTGTCTGTATGTCAGATATATAGATATATAGATATCTATCTATCTATCTATCTATATATCTATCTATCTATCTATCTATCTATCTATATATCTATCTATCTATCTATCCGTCCATCCATCCATCTATCTATCTATCCATCATTCTGTTTATCTATCTATCACTCTATCTATCTATCTATCTATCTATCTATCTATCTATCTATCTATCTATCTATCTATCTATCTATCTATCTATCTATCTATCTGTCTATCTATCTATCTTTTCTATCTATCTGTCTGTCTATCTATCTATCTATCTATCTATCTATCTATCTATCTATCTATCTATCTATCTATCTATCTATCTATCTATCTTTCTATATATCTATCTATCTATATATCAGTTTGTGTTTCTAATCAACTATCTGTTGCTCTGCTTGTATCAGAACACAAACTTCATATGTAGCCTTCTACTAACACTTAATACATGCAGTTAGATTTTCATGATTGAATACAATGTGTATTTCTTTGTTTTAATGAATCAAGCTTTAATCTGTTTCACTGTCTTTTTCTAATAATCAGGTACTGATATGCCTTTTCATTATTCTTCTGTTTAATCTTTTGGCATGTTTCTATCTATTTATAAGTAATTCATAAGACATCATTTTAGTATTTATAGAACGAAGCGCATATTATCAGGCATATGTTATTTCATTTATTTATATATTACTATTATTACTGTATGATGGGTACGTTTTATTTGTGGTTATTTCCATGCTGTTTTTATGTACTGTCCTATATATATATATGCATCTACAAAATGTTTATTATTCTTAATGAACACTGACTTTACTTTCTGCTAATTTCTTCGCTTAGCGTTATGAATCGCATTTTACTACTTTAAAATGAAGAAATTAAGTTTTTTGGGACCAGATATATTCTAGTTTTATTTGAAAATTATCACACAAATAAAGCAGACCTGAAGATAAAAAAAAGATAACGAATCTGTTTCCACAACAATATATACATTTGTTTCAATGTAATTATTAAACGCATTGTGAATATACTATTCATAGTTACATTTTAAGTGGCTTTTTTATAGAACTACACTTACTTATTTATCTTGACATTTATAACTCTGATTTTACTTCATGAATATTGAAACCCTGAATTACTGAAATGGCTTAAACATAGAATTTTCATGATGTCAGGAAAAGTCAGCAGAGAAAGATAATTTTATATATTTTAGTTGGATTGTTTTTATTTTAATATTCTTTTAAGAATTTGTGTCTTTATTAGGTAATCACTTATGCATTCTCCACTTTATGTTTATTGCATTGATAATAAGGAAGTAACATGGGTTTTCTGGACATTATGGTTCGTGAAAGTAAAAATAAAGGTCTCAAACTGAACAAAAAGAAGACTGAAGTGATGGTTATCTCAAAGAAAAGAATACCACCAAAATACAGCATTACCATCGATGACACAAATCTGGAACAAATTGATAGATTCACGTACTTGGGAAAGATAATAATAACTGATTGGATATGTCACAACGAAATAATAAAAAAAGAAGTGCTCAGACAAAGTCACCATTCCAGAAAATGAGAAACGTCTTTGCACCAGACCCGCGTCAATGGAAAGAGGAATCTGAGTACTTATATTATGAGTGTGAAGCATGGTCTACGAATAAGAGAGTAAAGTGAGAAATGGAGATCATGGAGATGTGGTTTATAAGAAGGATGTAGAAGGTTCTGTGCACAACCAAAAAAACCAATGAAGAAGTGTAAACAGAAGCTGGAGTTCAGACGCAAATTATAGCAAAGATTACAGGCAGAGAAGCGAGATTTATAAGATGCCCGAGAAGATGAAAATTGAAACACACTGTTTCAAGTGGAACAATTGAAGAAAGAAGAGGTATAGAAAGACAGAGAAATACATTACTGGATGGGTTGTCAGTGTGGCTAGGAAGAAAGTCACAGGCGGATCTCATAATCAAGTATAAAGACAGAGAAATGTGGAGAGAAACGTTCTCCTACGCCTCGATCATGGTACTTGAATTGAATTGATATGAATATGGATGAGATACATTTTCATTACATATATTTCTGTGACCCCGAAGTATCGTTGATAATCTGCAAATGGATGCATGAGTAGCAAGGGATCTTGCTTACAGTCGAGAGAAGTACAGAAGGGTTGTTAGGTAGACAAAGTGACGCAAGGGACTTGAATATGACTGAATGACTGACCACGTGTAATGAAGTGATTTTGATAATTCCCTCACGTCATGTGCTATTTAATCATGACAATTTATTCATTTTCCTTGACATGGACACTTCAAGAAACAAGAAGGAAGGGCAAGCCATTAGGGACATTGAGACAGACACTACAGAATGGACAAAATGAAGCTGGAAAAGTAATCTTTGAGGAATTCTAACTAGTTAGAGAACATTTGTTGATGTCTTATGCTTCATTGGGAATAAAGAGAACTCATGATGATGATGATGATGATGATGATGATTTCATTTAAAACTGTTCGTCAAACTACAATGATGAATAATTTAAGCTCACAGTTTATGTTTCTTATACATATCTACGTTACTTCTTATGAAGTGAATTTTTAGTTTATATTTAATGAATATGTTTGAAGTAAAGAAACAACACATATTTGTCAGAAAGAAACTTAAGAGCTAAACATGCAGGCAGAGAATGTTACGTGACAAACATTAATCTGTACATTCTGTCTATCAATCTGTTTGTTTTTCTGTCTATCTATCCAGTTATTTATAAGTGTGTGGGGAAAAGAAGCTGCAACTTCAAACATTCTTCTAACTGCACTCATATAAAAAAGGTCGTTTATTTGGCCATTACATTTTTCTTGTATATTTCTGGACAAAACGTTGTCTCCGTAAGATTGTTTTCTTTTTCCCCTTAATAATTATATGTATATATTTCATCAGATTTACAGAAAATAAAATAAAACTCCCGTTACCACGTCATTAAGGCATAGATTGGATAAGGTTTTAGGGCAGTATTCTCACGACCTTTACATATGAATGTGTGATGTGGTAGGTGTCACTCCTGGCCGCGTTTATCTTCCTAGATTTGTCTTGTACTCATTTTTAGAGTCTGGATGGAACCGGGTGCCTTTTTGGTGTTTTCCCATTAGCGGTTTGAACATTATACCACTATATTAATATAACCAGGGCCTAACCACTCAGCTAATTGGTCACCACTTCATCTGATTTGCTTACTTTTATATATTAAATGTTCAGTATTTACATGTAAGTTACTAATTGATCAATACAAGTCAATGAAAAGACTTATAGAAAGCAAAAAAAAAACTTCCAAGCCTAGCTGCACATAACAAAAACATATAAATAAAACTTCAAAAGTGTGATACTATTGCACCTGACTTCTTCTGATTAAATGTCATTACATCAGAGAAATGAACGGTTCTTGAGAAATAATAATTTCTTATTAAAAAATCAGGACATGCGAATTATGCGAGACCTATTAATAAACTGTGTATATTTAATTTTACTTTCTTGTAAATAACGTGCGAATTATGTGAATTTATATCGTGTATTATATACAATTAAATTATGAAAGGTCATCTCACAAGGTTAATACCATGTCTTTTTATTCCTGTTAATTTGGCCTCTCTTAACAATATCCTCTTCAGAGTTTCACCTAATGACAGAGACTGTGGTTATATCGAAGAAACAAAATCCGCCAACATGAAATATACATTTAAATTTAACAATTCTAAAGCAGGTACAGAAATTCAATACCTCGGTGCAGTAATAACCTCAGATGGGAAATGCAGAACGGAAGGTAGGAACAAAATGAGAAAAGCAAAGAGTGCATTTCAGAGAATGAGAAACATATTTAGCAACACATCTTTATCAATTAATATTAGAAAACGAGTCTTATAATGCTATATTGAACCTATCTTATCACATAGAAGTAAATCATTGACAATATGAAAGTGTGCAGCAGAAATGTGATTTATTAGAAGAATGTTGAAATTCCCTAGACAAAAAAAAATTCTAATGGAGAAAGCATGAGAAGAGCAGAAGATACAAACACATTTTGTAAAAAAATACGAGAGAGAAATTAGGCTTTCGTAAGACATAAAAATAGAAGAAGATGCATTGAAAATATTATATTATTGTATATATCTTATATCCTTCCTGTGCAGTTAATCGTCACATAGGGCTCGCAAAGTAATTCCTCAATTTTTCCTGTCCTTGGCGAGTCTTTCAACCTCATCAAAGGGTTTTATGCCTGTTAATTTGGCATATCTTAACAATATCCTCTTCAGAGTTTCACGTGGTCTGAATCTTTTTTTTTTGGCCTATTGTGTTCCACTTGATAGCTTGTTTTGGGATTCTCTGATCATTTCTTCTCATCAGGTGACCAACATATGTCCATCTCCTTGTCCTGATCACCGATGAGACTGTTTGTTGTTCAGCCATCTGTCTTATCTCTACATTGTTCTTGAATTCGTTCCAACTGACGCCGATTATTTTCTTAGACATGTGTTTTCAAAAGAGTCTCATTTTGTTTTCTGTTTCTTTAGTTGTTTACCAGCTGTCGCATACATAAATGAGGGTGGATATTACATTTGAATTGAATAGTCTTAACTTGGTGTTTGTGCTTATAACTTTTGAATTCCATATGTTCTCAAGATTCTTGAAGATTGATGCTGCTTTTGAAATTATGATCCTAACTTCCTGTCTAGTGTCACCATCCTGGTCTATGTAGCTGCCAAGGTATGCAAATTGATTGACTTCTTCAATATATGTCCCTTCTATGTGTATTTTTCCATTTTGATTAAAGGGAATTTTCATTATTTTTGTTTTGTCCTTGTTAATTTCAAGTCATATTTTGCTAGCCGGTGAAGACAGGCTATCTGTTTTTTCTTGCATGCAATTCACATTACTACTGATAAGAGTTATGTCATCAGCAAAATCAAAATCTTCTAGTTGGGTCCCATGTACCCAGTCCATACCTGTGTTACCTGTGCAGCATGTTTTCATTATGAAGTCTATTGTAATCCCAAAAAGTAAAAGAGACAGTATACATCATTGTTTCACACCTGTTTCAATCTGGAACCATTCGCTCATCCCTTCTTCTGTCTTGACTGCACAAACATATCCATTGTATAAGTCCTTAATGATGTTGACAGTTTTAGATGGTATTCCATACATACTTAAAATTCCCAATAATGAATCTCTGTGTATGGTATCATATGTCTTTTTAAAATCTATGAAGTTCAGTATTAATGATTTATGCTTTTCAATATGTTCTTCAAGTATTATTCTGAGAGTAAAGATCTGGTCCAGACAGCTTGAACTTTTTTGAAATCCTGTTTGTTCTTCTCTTTCATTGCAGTATCCACTATATCTGTATCTTTAAGTCTATTCAAAGTGACTTTGTAAAATACTTTTGACACAACTGATATTAAAGTGACTTCTTTCCAGTTGTTACACTCACTAAGGTTGGCTTTTTTTTTGGGTATTTTAACAATGATTCCTTTTTTCCAGTTAGAAGGGACCTTTTCTTCTTTCCAAATCTTGTTAAACATTCTTTGTAGGTGTCTCATGTTGTCACTATTGATAGCTTTTGGCATTTCAGCTGTTATTTGATCTTCACCTGCAGCTTTGTTGTTAGCCATTAAATTCACTGCTGTTTCAATTTCATGCAATTTAATTTCATCTAGGTTGACATTTAGTTGTGGGGCTGGTAAGTCAGTTTGAAGGTTTAATAATTCTTTTGGGTGTGGTTGAATAAGTATTTCTTGGAAGTGTTCAGCCCATCTTTGCTTTTGGTCTTTATTTTATGTTAATAGGTTCCAGTTTTGCTAAGGATTGGTCTTTCTTTAGATGTAATAATGTCTGTTAGCCTTTTTTGTATGTTATATAAAGTTTTCAGTATCTCCTGTTTTTGCTGCTTTTTCTGCCTATTTCGTCGTTTTGTCTATGTATTCTCTTTTATCCCTTCTAGCTGAAATTTTTACTTTCTTCTCTATTTATTTGTATATTCTTTCGCCAGATCTTTTCCAAGATCTGTTTTTGCATTCAACATTTCTAATTTGTCTGCTCGTCTTTCATGTATATACTTCCATTTTTATCTGATATCTATTCTTTTCTATTTGGTTTTTCCAGTCCATTGCTTGCTTTTGCTGCTGTGATTATGGCTGTGCTGTAAGAATTCCATAACTCATCTATACCTATCTCCTCAACTTCACTGGGTGTTTTGGAATGATTGGCAGGTTTCTGATTCAAATTAATGTTAGTATTTTCTTCTTGTAGACTGTGGCTGTTTATTTTTCTGTGTACTGATTTCTTGTGTTGGCTTTTCACTTTTAGTTTTATTTTCCTTATGCATAGGTTGTGATCACTGTTGACATCTGCACACATTTAAGCCCTTACATCTATGAGAGATGTTCTGTATCGAAAGCATATGGTGGACAAATGCCTCCTGCAAGGAAAGAAGGGATATGATCGTCAGCGAAGTAAGGAATTCAGAGGATGACAAGCGTGTCCAGAAGGCAGTCCAACAATCACAACAAGGGCAATGGACAACATGGGAGGAAGTCCTGCAGAGATCACTAACATGGAATGACATCTGGAAAATGGCACCCTTGAGGCTCAGCTTCATCATCAGAGCTACTTATGACTTTCTGCCTACAGTCTACAACTTATACACATGGGGTGTATCAGAAGATACAAAGTGCCCTCTCTGCAACGAAAGGCAAACATTGGAACATGTGCTGTCAGCATGTAGAGTGTCTTTAGGGCAAGGACGGTACACCTGGCGGCACAACAGAATGTCGCAGGAACTAGTAGCCATCATAGACAGGGCAAAAGATAAAGCAAATAACAGCAAAAGAGTTGAGATCCCACCTAAATACTTCATAGGCGCTGGTACGACATCAAATATTGAAATCATTGACATTCCCTTACCATCACTGTTAGATGGTACAAATGACTGGGATGTGATAGCGGACCTTCCTGGAACAAGAGAATGCCCGACTGCCATCAAGAACACAGGAATGCGACCGGACATTGTAGTGTACTCCACAGAAAAACAGGAATTAATAATGATCGAGCTTACGGTCCCATACCAAACTAGCATAGAGGAACAGCATTTATTCAAAGTAGAGAAGTACAATGATCTGGTCAAGCAACTGAGGCAGGGGGCAGGAATCAGGGCAAAAGTGATAGCTGTAGAAGTGGGAGCAAGAGGATTCGTAGCAACATCAACATATGACATATGTAAGCAATTGAGCATAAAGGGACAAGCAAGAGCAAGGGCACTGAGAAGCCTTTCAGAAACAGCAGAAAAGGGCTCATGCTGACTGTGAAATATGCGAAACAAGCATTGGGAACATAAGTAATTTCATTTGCCACAACCAATACCAGTCCTCCGTGGCTGGATCGCTAAAGACGCACTTCAAAAAAGTCAGTGGCAACTGGAAGATCATGGGTTCAGTCCCGGGACTGGAAAAAAAAAGCAGCGGCTCACAATACCTCTGAGAGTCATGACCCAGAGGGGCCCATCCCTCTTGGAGTGTCAGAAGTTTAAAGGGCCGAAGCACTTGTCTGAGGGCTGGGGGGAGGTACTTACTCTGATGATCTGAGGGAGTTGTGTTGTTGTTCCGCTCTCTACGGTAGATAGTTTCCTGAATATCTCTTTGTGTGAGAATATTGTGCCTCCATTGACCATGCCCTCTGTTAGACAAAATTCAATTAATCTTTCTCCGTTCTTATTAACCATGTCAATTCCTTCTTTCCCCATCACTTTTTCAACGTCGGTGTTATCTTTTCCTACCTTAGAGTTGAAGTCCCCCATCTCTCATAGCAATTATGATGACGTGTTTAGGGACGTTGTTGATTATTTGTTGAAGTTGGTGATAGAAGTCGTCTTTCACATCATCATCTGCATCATTCGTGGGTGCATAACACTGTAATATTGTAACTCTTCCATGTAAACTTATCTATCTTGTATCGTGTTCACTGGTTCCCATTCTACATTTGACATAATAATACCCACCCCATCTCGAAATTTACCGTCATTTCTGCCTGAATGTACTATTTACTGACCGTTTTCCGCTGATGGTGCTGCCATCGTTCTCACATTCCAGAATACAATCCTTGTCACATGTTTGGGGCCGACAAATGAGCTCCTCAGAGTTGGCATCCCTGATGTTCGGTTGGTTTCTCTGCGAGTTTCCGTAATGATATCTTTTTTCCCATCTGGAGTCGCCTCTAGATAGGTCCCAGGATAAGGTTGTTAGCCTTATGCCCCGGTACATGATGTGTGACAGATCAAGCGGAATTCCGCTGATTTCTACATGCCGGCGAGAACGTTAAAAAAACGTCCGCCATCTTGCACGTCACGCCGGAAGATATATGGAAAATATTATACAACAAGAAAAATAGTGGGAAGAAGTGTCAAGGAAAGACACAGAGAAATGAAACTGCATAATCTGAAGAAACGATGAGACAGATCGAAAACTGAGATAATGACCTGCATAAAGGATCGTGTAGTATTGAGAAGCATAATAGCAAACAATAGACGGCACGGCACCTGATGATGATGATGATGATGAATAGTACCAATACATTTTCTTCCCATGATTCTAATTTGTTTATCTTTTTCCTAATCAGTCAGATATTCTCCAGTTTCAATTACCTATTCTTTTTTAATTGGGAACTGATAAGTTTACATTAAATGCAATCTGTCTGCGTGTACAGTTAAATGAATATCAACATTTCTTCTATAATATTTAATAAATGGCACTTCCTAATTCTTATTTTCATTGTGTGTACAGCATGTAATAATTTTCTTAAAATTTACGATTTTTTTCACAAACTTCTACATTTCTTTTTATACTGTGTTTCCATGAGCCAGTGCGCTCTTCCTAGTTTACAGCTATATCTCCATGGCTGATAAACATACACATATGCCAAAGAATAACTTACCGGGAACTGATATATAAGCAGAGAAAAGTATTTGAAAATCCAATCTATTTATCTATGTATCTATCTATGTATCTATGTATGTATGTATGTATGTATGTATGTATGTATGTATGTATGTATGTATGTATGTATGTATGTATGCATCTATCTATCTATCTATCTATCTATCTATCTATCTATCTATCTATCTATCTATCTATCTATCTATCTATCTATCTATCTATCTATCTATCTATCAGTTTGTGTTTCTAATCAACTATCTGTTTCTCTGCTTGTCTCAGAACACAAACTTCATATGTAGACTTCTATTTACACTTAATACATGCAGTTAGATTTTCATGATTGAATACAATGTGTATTTCTTTGTTTTAATCAATCAAGCTTTAATCTGTTTCAGTGTCTTTTTCTAATAATCAGGAACTGATATGACTTTTCATTATTCTTCTGTTTAATCTTTTGGCATGTTTCTATCTATTTATAAGTAATTCATAACCCACCATTTTTAATATTTATAGAAGGAAGCGCATATTATCAGGCATATGTTATTTCATGTATTTATATTTTACTATTATTACTGTATGATGGGTATGTTTTATTTCTGTTTATTTTCATGTTGTTTTTATCTACTGTCCTCTCTCTCTCTCTCTTTCTCTCTCTCTATCTCTCTGTCTCTATATATATGTATATGCATCTACAAAATGTTTATTATTCTTAATGAACACTGACTTTAATTTCAGTTAATTTCTTCGCTGAGTATTATAAATCACATTTTACTACTTTAAAAAATGAAGAAATTAAGTCTTTTGGGACCAGATATATTCTACAGTTTTATTTGAAAATTATCACACAAATAAAGCAGACCTGAAGACAAAAAAGATAACGAATCTGTTTCCACAACAATGTATACATTTGTTTCAATGTATTTATTAAACGCATTGTGAATATATTATTCATAGGTACATTTTAAGTGGCTTCTTTTTTTATAGAACTAGACTTACTTATTTATCTTGACATTTATAACTCTGATTTTACTTCATGAATTTCGAACCCCTGAATTACTGAACAGGCTTAAACATAGAATTTTCGTGATGTCATGAAAAGTCAGCAGAGAAAGATAATTTTATATATTTTAGTTGGATTGTTTTTATTTTAATATTCTTTTAAGAATTTGTATCTTTATTAGGTAATCACTTATGCATTCTCCACTTTATGTTTATTACACTGTTAATAAGGACGTAACATGGCTCTTCTGGACATTATGGTTCGTGAAAGTAAAAATAAAGGTCTCAGACTGAACAAAAAGAAGACTGAAGTGATAGTTACCTCAAAGAAAAGAATACCACCAAAATACAGCATTACCATCGATGACACAAATCTGAAACAAATTGATAGATTCAAGTACTTAGGAACGATAATAACAACCGGTGGGAAATGTCACAACGAAATAAAAAAAAAAACAAAGTCAGCATTCCAGAAAATGAGAAACATCTTTGCACAAGACCCACATCAATCGAAAGAGGATTATGAGTACTTGCATTATGTATGTGGAGCATGGTCTACGAATAAGAGAGTACAGCGAGACATGGTGGCCATGGATATGTGGTTTATAGGAAGGATGTTGAAGGTTCAGTGCACATCCAAGAAAACCAATGAAGAAGTGTTAAGAGAGGCTGGAGTTCAAACGCAAATTATAGCAAATATCAGAGGCAGACAAGCGAGATGTATCGGACATTTCCTGAGAAAAGGAAAATTGGAACACACTGTGGCAAGTGGAACAATTGAAGAAAGAAGAGGTAGAGAAAGACAGAGAGAGACATTACTGGATGGGTTGTCAGTGTGGCTAGGAAGAAAGTCACAGGCGGATCTCATAATCGAGTCTAAAGACAGGTAAATGTGGAGAGAAACGTTCTCCTACGCCTCGATCATGGTACTTGAATTGAATTGATATGAATATGGATGTGATACATTTTCATTACATATATTTCTGTGACCCTGAAATATCGTTGATAATCTGCAAATTGATGCATCAGTACAGGGTATCTTGCTTACAGTCGAGAGAAGTACAGAAGGGTTGTTAGGTAGGCAAAGTGACGCAAGGGACTTGCAAAAGACTGACTGACTGACCACGTATAATGAAGCGATTTTGATAATCCCCTCACGTCATGTACTATTTAATTATGAGTATTTATTCATTTTCCTTGACATGGACACCTCAAGAAAAAAAGAAGGAAGGGCAAGCCATTAGGGACATTGAGACAGACACTACAGAATGAACAAAATGAAGCTGGAAAGTAATCTTTGAGGAATTCTAACTAGTTAGAGAACATTTGATGATGTCTTATGCTTCATTGGGATTAAAGAGGACTCATGATGATGATGATGATTTCATTTAACACTCTTCGTCAAATTACTATGATGAATAATTTATGCTCACAGTTTATGTTTCTTATATAGGTCTACAATTCTTCTAATAAAGTGAATTGTGAGCTTATATTTAATGAATATGTTTGAAGTAAAGAAACAACACATATTTGTCAGAAAGAAACTTAAGAGCTAAACATGCAGGCAGAGAATGTTACGTGACAAACATTAATCTGTACATTCTGTCTATCAATCTGTTTGTTTTTCTGTCTATCTATCCAGTTATTTATAAGTGTGTGGGGAAAAGAAGCTGCAACTTCAAACATTCTTCTAACTGCACTCATATAAAAAAGGTCGTTTATTTGGCCATTACATTTTTCTTGTATATTTCTGGACAAAACGTTGTCTCCTTAAGATTTGTTTTCTTTTTCCTCTTAATAATTATATGTATATATTTCATCAGATTTACAGAAAATAAAATAAAACTCCCGTTACCACGCCATTAAGGCATATAGGGGATAAGGTTTTAGGGCAGTATTCTCACGACCTTTACATATGAATGTGTGATGTTGTAGGTGTCATTTCTGGCTTCGTTTACTTTACTAGATTTGTCTTGTACTCATGTTTAGACTCTGGGTGGACCCTGGTGCCTTTTTGGTGTTTTCCCATTAGTGGTTTGAACTTTATACCACTACATTAATGTAACCAGGGCCTAAGCACTCAGCTAATTGGTCACCACTTCATCTGATTTGCTTACTTTTATATATTAAATGTTCAGTATTTACAAGTAAGTTACTAATTGATCAATACAAGTCAATGAAAAGACACGCTTTTATTTGTGTCTTCCTCTTATAGAAAGCAAAAAAAAAGAAAATAACTTCCAAGACTAAAAAAACGTACAAATAACACTTGAAAAGTGTGATAATATTGCACCTGACTTCTTTTGATTAAATGTCATTACATCAGAGAAATGAACGACTCTTGAGACATAATAATTTCTTATTAAAAAATATGGACATGTGAATTATGTGAGACTTACTAATAAACTGTGTATATTTAATTTTACTTTCTTGTAAATAACATGCGCATTATGTGAATTTATATCGTGTATTATTTACAATTAAATTATGAAAGGTCACCTCACAAGGTTAATACCATGTCTTTTCAGCTTGTTTCTTCCTCATATATTACCAAATAAAAGCGATTCGAGTTGAAAATAAAACCGTAAAATATCAAGCAATAAAACAAGGAGTGCCACAGGCGTGGTCTCCAGACCTTTTTCTCTGTACAGCGAGAAAATTCTAAGAACTATCACTACAGATGAACGTTTAAAAGTAGGAGGACACAATATTAACACCCTTCGGTATGCTGACGACACAGAACTGACAGCTGAGAACCAACAAGTCCTGCAAAAATCTCTTGGATATAGTCGCCAAAGAAAGTGAACAGAAGGGCCTTACTTTAAACATCAAAATGACAGAGACTGTGGTTATATCTAAGAAACAGAATCCGCCAACATGAAATATACATTTAAATGGAAAAATCCTAGAGCAGGTACAGAAATTCAAATACCATGGTGCAGTAATAACTTCAGATGGAAAATGCAGAACAGATGTTAGGAAAATAATGAGACAAGCAAAGAGTGCATTTCAGAGAATGAGAAACATATTAAGCAACACATCCTTATCAATAAATATTAGAAAACGAGTCTTAAAATGCTATATTGAACCTATGATATTACATAGAAGTAAACCATGAACTATATGAAGGTGTGCACAAAAGTCATTGGAAGCAGCAAAAATGTGGTTTATTAGAAGAAAGTTGAAATTCCCTAGACACAAAAAATGGTAATGGAGAATGCATGAGTAGAGGAGAAGATACAAACACATTTTGTCAAAAAATACGAGAGAGAAATTATGCTTTCGTAAGACATGAAATTAGAAGAAGCCGCATTGAAAATATTATCTTATCTTATATATCTTATATCCTTCCTGTGCTGGTAACCGTCAGATAGGGCTCGCAAAGTAGTTCGCCAATTACTCCTGTCTTTAGCGAGTCTTTTAACCTCATCAAAGGATTTTATGTCTGTTAATTTGGCATATCTTAACAATATCCTCTTCAGAGTTACACGCGGTCTGCCTCTTTTTCTTTGGCCTGTTGTGTTCCACTTGATAGTTTGTTTTGGGATTCTCTGATCATTTCTTCTCATCAAGTGACAATCATATGTCCATCTCCTTGTCCTGATCACCCATGAGACTGGTTATTCTTCAGTCATGTGTCTTATCTCTGCATTGTTCTTGAATTCGTTCCAATTGATGCCGAGTATTTTCCTTAGGCATTTGTTTTCAAAGGAGTCTCATTTTGTTTTCTATTTCTTTAGTTGTTTTCCAGCTTTCGCATGCATAAATGAGAGTGGATATTACATTTAAATTGAATAGTCTTAACTTGGTTTTTGTGCTTATAACTTTTGAATTCCATATGTTCTCAAGATTCTTGAAGATTGATGCTGCTTTTGAAATTCTGATCCTAACTTCCTGTCTAGTGTCACCATCCTGGTCTATGTAGCTGCCAAGGTATGCAAATTGACTGACTTCTTCAATATATGTCCCTTCTATGTGTATTTTTCCATTTTGATTAAAGGGAATTTTCATTACTTTTTGTTTTGTTTTCTGTTTTTTCTTGCATGCAATTCACATTACTACTGATAAGAGTTATGTCATCAGCAAAATCAAGATCTTCTAGTTGGTTAACATGTACCAAGTCCATACCTGTGTTACCTGTGCAGCATTGTTTTCATTATGAAGTCTATAGTAATCCCAAAAGTAAAGGAGACAGTACACATCTTTGTTTCACCCCTGTTTCGAACTGAAACCATTCACTCATCCCTTCTTCTGTCTTGACTACACAAACATATCCATTGTATAAGTCCTTAATGATGTTGACAATTTTAGATGGTATTCCATATAGACTTAAAATTCTCCATAATGAATGTCTTTTTAAAATCTATGAAGTTCAGTATTAATGGTTTCTGCTTTTCAATATGTTCTTCAAGTATTATTCTGAGAGTAAAGATCTGGTCGAGACAGATTCTCCTTTTTCGAAATCCTGCTTGTTCTTCTCTCATTGTAGTATCCACTATAATTTTAAGTCTATTCATAATGACTTTGTAAAATACTTTTGACACAACTGATATTAAAGTTACTCCTTTCCAGTTGTTACACTCACTAAGGTTGCCTTTTTTGGTATTTTAACAATGATTCCTTTTTTCCAGTTAGAAGGGACCTTTTCTTCTTTCCAAATCTTGTTAAACATTCTCTGTAGTTGTCTCATGTTGTCACTATTGATAGATTTTGGCATTTCGGCTGTTATTTCATCTTCACCTGCAGCTTTGTTGTTAGCCATTAAATTCACTGCTGTTTCAATTTCATGTAATTTAATTTCATCTATGTTGACATTTAGTTGTAGGGCTGGTAAGTCAGTTTGAAGGTTTAATAATTCTTTTGGGTGTGGTTAAATAAGTATTTCTTGGAAGTGTTCAGCCCATCTTTGCTTTTGGACTTTATTTGATGTTAATAGGGTTTCAGTTTTGCTAAGGATTGGTCTTTCGTCATAATGCCTACGTATTCTCTTCTATTCCTTCTAGCTGAACTTTTTACTTTCTTGTCTATTTCTTTGTATCTTCTTTCGCCAGATCTTTTCCAAGATCTGTTTTTGCATTCAACATTTCTAATTTGACTGCTCGTCTTTCATGTATATACTTCCATGTTTTATCGGATATCCATTCTTTTCTATTTCGTTTTTCCAGTCCATCGCTTGCTTTTACTGCTGTGATTATAGCTGTGCTGTAAGAATTCCATAACTCATCTATACCTATCTCCTCAACTTCACTGGGTGTTTTGAAATGATTGGCAAGCTCCTGATTGAAATTAATGTTAGTATTTTCTTCTTGTAGGCTGTGGCTGTTTATCTTTCTGTGTACTGATTTCTTGTGTTGGCTTTTCAATTTTAGTTTTATTTTCCGTATGCATAGGTTGTGATCACTGTTGACATCTGCACACCTTTAAGCCCTTACATCTATGAGAGATGTTCTGTATTGCTTTCTAATACAAAAATGATCTATCTGTTTTCTAGTTGTATCATTTGGAGATATCCAAGTTGCTTTTTGTATCTAATGGTGTTTTGTGTACACCCAGACCAACAGAAGAGGATTTGATCAAGGCGAAATCAAATGGTGGTCAAAGGCATCCTGCAAGGAAAGAAGGGATATGATCGTCAGTGAAGTAAGGAATTCAGAGGATGACGAGCGAGTCCAGAAGGCAGTCCAACAATCACAACAAGGTCAATGGAAGGAAGTCCTGCAGAGATCACTAACATGGAATGACATCTGGAAAATGGCACCCTTTCTGCTCACAGTCTACAACTTATACACATGGGGTGTATCAGAAGATACAAAGTGCCCTCTCTGCAACGAAAGGCAAACATTGGAACATGTGCTGTCAGCATGTAGAGTGTCTTTAGGGCAAGGACGGTACACCTGGCGGCACAACAGAATGTCGCAGGAACTAGTAGCCATCATAGACAGGGCAAAAGATAAAGCAAATAACAGCAAAAGAGTTGAGATCCCACCTAAATACTTCATAGGCGCTGGTACGACATCAAATATTGAAATCATTGACATTCCCTTACCATCACTGTTAGATGGTACAAATGACTGGGATGTGATAGCGGACCTTCCTGGAACAAGAGAATGCCCGACTGCCATCAAGAACACAGGAATGCGACCGGACATTGTAGTGTACTCCACAGAAAAACAGGAATTAATAATGATCGAGCTTACGGTCCCATACCAAACTAGCATAGAGGAACAGCATTTATTCAAAGTAGAGAAGTACAATGATCTGGTCAAGCAACTGAGGCAGGGGGCAGGAATCAGGGCAAAAGTGATAGCTGTAGAAGTGGGAGCAAGAGGATTCGTAGCAACATCAACATATGACATATGTAAGCAATTGAGCATAAAGGGACAAGCAAGAGCAAGGGCACTGAGAAGCCTTTCAGAAACAGCAGAAAAGGGATCATGCTGACTGTGAAATATGCGAAACAAGCATTGGGAACATAAGTAATTTCATTTGCCACAACCAATACCAGTCCTCCGTGGCTGGATCGCTAAAGACGCACTTCAAAAAAGTCAGTGGCAACTGGAAGATCATGGGTTCAATCCCGAGACTGGAAAAAAAAAGCAGCGGCTCACAATACCTCTGAGAGTCATGACCCAGAGGGGCCCATCCCTCTTGGAGTGTCAGAAGTTTAAAGGGCCGAAGCACTTGTCACTTCCTCTGATGATCTGAGGGAGTTGTGTTGTTGTTCCGCTCTCTACGGTAGAGAGTTTCCTGAATATCTCTTTGTGTGGGAATATTGTGCTTCCATTGACCATGCCCTCTGTTAGACATAATTCAATTAATTTTTCTCCCTTCTTATTAACCATATCAATTCCTTCTTTCCCCATCACTTTTTCAACGTCGGTGTTATCTTTTCCTACCTTAGAGTTGAAGTCCCCCATAGCAATTAGGATGTCTTGTTTAATGATTTTGTTGATTATTTGTTGTAGTTGGTGATAGAAATCGTCTTTCACAGCATCATCTGCATCATACGTGAGTGCATAACACTGTCACTCCTGCATGTCTTAGGTTGTATCGTGCTCTTATTGTACGACTGTTCACTGGTTCCCATTCTACAAAGTTCTTTGCTGCTACGTTTGACATAATAATACCCACCACATCTCGAAATTTACCGTCATTTCTGCCTGAATGTATTATTAACTTACAGTTTTCCGCCGATCTTTTACCTGCTTCTGGCCATCGCATTTTCCTGATGCCTAGTAAGTCAAGATGGTATCTTTCCATTTCTTTGATGACCTGAGTAGTTTTTGTTGATGCTGCCATCGTTCTCACATTCCAGAATACAATCCTTGTCACATGTTTGGGGCCGACAAATGAGATCCTCAGAGTTGGCATCCCTGATGCTCGGTTGGTTTCTCTGCGAGTTTCCGTAACGATATCTTTTTTCCCATTTGCAGTCGCCTCTAGATAGGTACCAGGATAAGGTTGTTAAGCCTTATGCCCAACTCCCGGTATGTGACAGATCAAGCGAAATTCCGCTGATTTCTACATGCCGGCGAGAACGTTAAAAAAACGTCCGCCATCTTGCACGTCACGCCGGAGGATATATGGAAAATATTATACAACAAGAAAAATAGTGGAAAGAAGAGTCAAGGGAAGACAAAGAGAAATGAAACTGCATAAACTGAAGAAACGGCGAGACAGATAAAAAACTGAGATAATAACCTGCATGAAGGATCGTGTAGTATTGAGAAGCATAATAGCAAACACCAGACGGCACGGCACCTGATGATATGATGATGATGATGATAATAATGATAATGAATACTACCAATACATTTTCTTCACAGGATTATATTTTTTGTTAATCAGTCAGGTATTCTCCAGTTTACATTACTTATTCTTTTTTAATTGGGAACTGATAGATTTGCGTTAAATGTAATCTGTCTGCGTGTACAGTTAAATGAATATCAACATTTCTTCTATGGTATTTAATAAATGGCACTTCCTAATTTTTTTTCATGGTGTGTACAGCATGTAATAATTTTTTTAAATGTACAATTTTTTTTTCACAAACTTCTACATTTTTTTATACTGTGCTTCCATGAGCCAGTGCGCTCTTCCTAGTTTACAGCTATATCTCCATGGCTGATAAACATACACATATGCCACAGAATAACTTACTGGGAGCTGATTTATGAGCTGAGAAAAGCATTTGAAAATATTATCTAACTATGTATCTATCTATCTATCTATCTATCTATCTATCTATCTATCTATCTATCTATCTATCTATCTATCTATCTATCTATCTATCTATCTATCTATCTATCTATCTATCTATCTATCTATCTATCTATCTATCTATCTATCTATCTATCTATCTATCTATCTATCAGTTTGTGTTTCTAATCAACTGCCTGTTTCTCTGCTTGTATCAGAACACAAACTTCATATGTAACCTTCTACTTACACTTAATATATGCAGTTAGATTTTCATGATTGAATACAATGTGTATTTCTTTGTTTTAATGAATCAAGTTTTAATCTGTTTCACTGTCTTCCTCTAATAATCAGGAACTGATATGCCTTTTCATTATTCTTCTGTGTAATCCTTTAGCATGTGTGTATCTATTTATAAGAAATTCATAACCCACCATTTTTAATATTTATAGAACGAAGCGCATATTATCAGACATATGTTATTTCATGTATTTATATTTTACTATTACTACTGTATGATGAGTATGTTTTATTTGTGTTTGTTTCCATATTGTTTTTATCTACTTTCCTCATACACACACACACACACACACTCTTTCTCTCTCTCGCTATATATATATATATATATATATATATATATATATATATATATATGTATTTTTTTTCTCTGTACAGCGAAAATATTCTAAGAGCAATCATCACAGAACCAGGCAGAAAAATTGGAGGATACAATATTAACAACCTTCGGTATGCTGACGACACAGTACTGATAACTGAGAACCAACAAGACCTGCAAAATCTCTTGGATAAAGTCGCCAAGGAAAGTGAACAGAAAGGCCTTACTTTGAACATAAAAAAACAGAGACTATGGTTATATCTAAGAAACGGAATCCATAACATGCAGTATAAAATTAAACGGAACTATTCTAAAGCAGGTGCAGAAATTCAAATACCTCGGAGCAGTAATAACTTCAGATGTGAAATGCAGAACAGAAATTAGGAACAGAATAGGACAAGAAAAGGCTGCATTTCAGAAAATGAGCAACATATTATCTAACACATCTTTATCAATGAATGTTAGAAAACGAGTCCTAAAATACTATATTGAACCTATCTTGTTATATGGAAGTGAATCATGGACAATAGGCAAGTCTGCACAAAAATCATTGGAAGCAGCAGAAATGTGGTTTATTATAAGAATGTTGCGAATCCGCTGGACAGCAAATATAACTAATGAAGAATGTATGAAAAGAGCTGGAGAGACAAAAAAACCTTGTCAAAAAGATAAGCGAGAGACAATGTACTTTCATATGACATGCAATGAGAAGAGGGGGCATTGAAAATATTATAAATACAGGAAAAATAGAAGGAAAAAGATCAAGAGGAAGACCAAGAGAAATGATACTGGCCAGTCTAACGGGATGGTGTGAGAGGAGATCTCCAACTGAACTGATGGCCTGCATAAAGTATCGAGTACTGTGGAGAAGCATAATAGCCAACGCCAGTCGGCACGGCACCTGATGATATATATATATAATATATATATATATATATATATATATATATATATATCCCCATCTACAAAATGTTTATTATTTTGAATGAACACTGACTTTACTTTCAGTTAATTTCTTCGCTTAGCATTATAAATCACATTTTACTACTTTAAAATGAAGAAATTAAGTTTTTTGGGACCAGGAATATTCTACAGTTTTATTTGAAAATTATCACACAAACAGAGCAGACATGAAGACAAAAATAAAGATAACGAATCTGTTTCCACAACAATATATATATATATATATATATATTTGTTTCAATGTATTTATTAAACGCATTGTGAATATACTATTCATAGTTACATTTTAAGTGGCTTTTTTATAGAACTACACTTACTTATTTATCTTGACATTTATAACTCTGATTTTACTTCATGAATTTCGAACCTCGGAATTACTGAAACTGCTTAAATATAGAATGTTCATGATGTCATGAAAAGTCAGCAGAGAAAGATAATTTTATATGTTTTAGTTGGACTGTTTTTCTTTTAATATTCTTTTAATAATTTGTGTCTTTATTAGGTAATCACTTATGCATTCTCCACTTTATGTTTATTACACTGTTAATAAGGACGTAACATGGCTCTTCTGGACATTATGGTTCGTGAATGTAAAAATAAAGGTCTCAGACTGAACAAAAAGAAGACTGAAGTGATAGTTATCTCAAAGAAAAGAATACCACCAAAATATAGCATTACCATCGATGGCAATCTGAAACAAATTGATAGATTCAAGTACTTATGAACGATAATAACAACTGGTGGGAAATGTCACAACGAAATAAAAAAAAAGAAGTGCACAGAAAAAGTCAGCATTCCAAAAAATGAGAAACATCTGTGCACCAGACCCGCATCAATGGAAAGAGGATTATGAGTACTTGTATTATGGGTGTGGAGCATGGTGTACGAATAACAGAGTACAGCGAGAAATGCAGGCCATGGATATGTGGTTTATAAGAAGGATGTTGAAGGTTCAGTGCACATCCAAGAAAACCAATGAAGAAGTGTTAAGAGATGCTGGAGTTCAAACGCAAAGTATAGCAAAGTTCACAGGCAGACAAGCGACATGTATAGGACATTTCCTGAGAAAAGGAAAATTGGAACACACTGTGGCAAGTGGAAAAATTGAAGAAAGAAGAGGTAGAGAAAGACAGAGAGAGACATTACTATATTTCTGTGACCCCGAAGTATCGTTGAAAATCTGCAAATGGATGCAACAGAAGCGTGGCATCTTGCTTACAATCGAGAGAAGTACAGAAGAGCTGTTAGGTAGGCAAAGTGACGCAGGGGACTTGCAAATGACAGACTAACTAACCACGTATAATGACGTGATTTTGATAATTCCCTCACGTCATGTACTATTTAATTATGAGTATTTATTCATTTTACTTGACATGGACACCTCAAGAAAAAGATGAAGGGCGATTTCATTTAACACTGTTCGTCAAAGTACTATGATGAATAATTTAAGCTCACAGTTTATATTTCTTATACAGATCTACGTTACTTCATAAAAAGTGAATTTTGAGCTTATATTTAATGAATATGTTTGAATTAAAGAAACAACACATATTTGTCAGAAAGAAACTTAAGAGCTAAACATGCAGGCAGAGAATGTTACGTGACAAACATTAATCTGTACATTCTGTCTATCAATCTGTTTGTTTCTCTGTCTAGCTATCCATTTATTTATAAATATGTTAAGGGGAAAAAACTGCAACTTCAAACATTTTTCTAACGGCACTTATATATAAAAAAGGTCGTTTATTTGGCCATTACATTTTTCTTGTATATTTCTAAACAAAACGTTATCTCGTTAAGATTTACATCAGATTTACAAAAAATAAAATAAAACTTCCGTTTCCATGTCATTAAGGCATATTTGGGATAGAGTTCAGGCCAGTATTCTCACGACCTTTGACATAGGAATGTGTGATGTGGTAGGTGTCACTCCTGGCCGCGTTTACTTTCCTAGATTTGTCTTGTACTCATTTTAGAGTCTCGGTGGAACCGGGTACCTTTGTGGTGTTTTCCCATCAGTGGTTTGAACTTTATACCATTATATTAATATAATTAGGGCATAATCACTCAGCTAATTGGTCACCACTTCATCTGATTTGCTTACTTTTATATATTAAATGTTCAGTATTTACATGTAAGTTACTAATTGATCATTCCAAGTCAATGAAAACACTCGCTTTCAATTGTGTCTTCCTCTTATAGAAAGCACACAGAAAATAACTTCCAAGCATGGTTGCACATAAAAACAGATAAATAACACTTCAAAAGTGTGATAATATTGCACCTAACTTCTTTTGATTAAATGTCATTACATCAGAGAAATGAACGGCTCATGAGAAATAATAATTTCTTATTAAAAAATTAAGGCCATGCGAATTATATGAAACCTATTAATAAACTCTGTATATTTAATTTTACTTTCTTGTAAATAACGTGCGAATTATGTGAATTTAAATCGTGTATTATTTACAATTAAATTATGAAAGGTCATCTCACAAGGTTAATACCATGTCTTTTTATTCCCGTTAATTTGGCCTCTCTTAACAATGTTCTCTTCAGAGTTTCACGCGGTCTGCCTCTTTTTCTTTGGCCTATTGTGTTCCACTTGATAGCTTGTTTTGGGATTCTCTGATCATTTCTTCTCTTCAAGTGACCAACATATGTCCATCTCCTTTTCCTGATCACCCATGAGACTGGTTGTTGTTCAGTCATCTGTCTTATCTCTATATTTTTCTTGAATTCGTTCTAATTGATGCCGAGTATTTTCCTTAGGCATTTGTTTTCAAAAGAGTCTCATTTGTTTCTATTTCTTTAGATGTGTTCCAGCCGTGTATGCACAACTGAGGGTGATATTACATTTGAATGGAATAGTCTTAACTTTTTTGTGCTTATAACTTTTGAATTCCATATGTTCTCAAGATTCTTGAAGATTGATGCTGCTTTTGAAATTCTGATCCTAACTTCCTTTCTAGTGTCACCATTCTGGTCTTTGTAGCTGCCAAGGTATGCAAATTGATTGACTTCTTCAATATCTGTCCCTTCTATGTGTATTTTTCCATTTTGATTAAAGAGAATTTTCATTATTTTTGTTTTGTCCTTGTTAATTTCAAGTCATGTTTTGCTAGCCGGTGAAGACAGGCTATCTGTTTTTTCTTGCATGCAATTCACATTACTACTGATAAGAGTTATGTCATCAGCAAAATCAAGATCTTCTAGTTGGGTCCCATGTACCCAGTCGATACATGTGTTACCTATGCAGCATTTTTTTCATTACGAAGTCTATTGTAATCCCAAAACGTAAAGGAGACAGTATACATCCATGTTTCACACATGTTTCAAACTGGAAAGTGTGGCAGATCAAGCAGAATTCCGCTGATTTCTACATGCCGGTGAGAACGTTAAAAAAAAGTACGCCATCTTGCACGTCACGCCGGAAGATATATGGAAAATATTATGCAACAAGAAAATTAGTAGGAAGAATTGTCAAGGGAAGACAAAGAGAAATGAAACTGCATAATCTGAAGAAGCGGCGAGAGAGATCACAAACTGAGATAATTACCTACATGAAGGATCGTGTACTATTGAGAAGCATAATAGCCAACAATACGGCACGGCACCTGATGATGATATGATGATGATGATTCTGATGATGATGATTATGATGATGATGATGATGAATACTACCAATACATTTTCTTCACGGGAGTATAATTTGTTTATCCTTTTGTTAATCAATAAGTCATTCTCTAGTTTCAATTACTTATTTTTTTTACTTGGTAACTGATAAGTTTGCATTAAATGTAATCTGTCTGCATATACAGTTAAATGAATATCAAAATTTCTTTTATGGTAGTTAATAAATGGTACTTCCTTATTTTTTTCATGGCGTGTAAAGCATGTAATAATTTTTTTTAATTTAATATTTTTTTCCACAAACTTCTACATTTCTTTTTATACAGTGCTTCAATGAGCCTGTGCGCTCTTCCAAGTTTACAACTATATCTCCATGGGTGATAAAGATACAAATATGCAAAAAAATTAACTTACTGTCAACTGATATTATCAGAGAAATGTATTTGATAATATCTATCTATCTATCTATCTATCTATCTATCTATCTATCTATCTATCTATCTATCTATCTATCTATCTATCTATCTATCTATCTATCTATCTATCTATCTATCTATCTATCTATCTATCTATAATCGGTTCATATTTGTAATCAACTGTGTGTTTCACTGCTTGTATCAGAACACAAACTTCATATGAAATCTTCTACTTACACTTAATATATGCAGTTAGATTTTCATGATTGAATACAATGTGTATTTATATGTTTTAATCAATCAAGCTTTAATCTGTTGCTGTGTCTTCCACTAATAATCAGGAATTGATATGCCTTTTCATTATTCTTCTGTTTAATCTTTTGGCAATTTTCTATCTATTTATAAGTAATGCATAAAAGACCATTTTTAATATTTATGGAACGAAGTGCATATTATCAGGCATATATTATTTCATGTATTTATATTTTACTATTATTACTGTATGATGGGTATGTTTTATTTGTGTTTATTTCCATGTTGTTTTAATATACTATATCTTACATCCTATATCCTTCCCGTGCCGTTAACCGTTACATAGTTCTCGATATATATATATGCATATATATGCATCTACAAACTTTTTATTGTTCTGAATGAACACTGACTTTACATTCAGTTAATTTGTTAGCTTAGCATTCTAAAGCACATTTTATTACTTTAAAATGAAGAAATTAAGTCTTTTGGAACCAGAAATATTCTACAGTTTTATTTGAAAATTATCACACAAATAGAGCAGACCTGAAGACAAAAAAAGATAACAAATCTCTTTCCACAACAATGTATACATTTGTACTGAAATTTTACTGAAATTGCTTAAACATAGAATTTTCATGATGTCATGAATAGTCAGCGGAGATAATTTTATATTTTTTTAGTTGGATTGTTTTTCTTTTATTATTCTTTTAATAATTTGTGTCTTTATTAGGTAATCACTTATGCATAATCCACTATATGTTTATTACATTGTTAATAAGGACGTAACATGGCTCTTATTTCATTATGGTTCTTGAAAATAAAAATAAAGGTATCAGACTGAACAAAAAAGGACTGAAGTGATGGTTATCTCAAAGAAAAGAATACCACCACAATATAGAACACATTAATAGATTCAAGTACTTAGAAACGATAATAACAACTGACGGGAAATGTCACAACGAAATTAAAAACAGAAGTACTCAGACAAAGTCAGCATTCCAGAAAATGAGAAACATCTTATGCACAAGACCCGCATTAATGGAAAAAGGATTTAGAGTCCCGCATCAATGGAAAAAGGATTCTGAGTACTTGTATTATGGGTGTGGAGCATGGTCTACGAATAACAGAGTACAGCGAGAAATGGAGGCCATGGAGATGTGGTTTATAGGAAGGATGTTGAAGGTTCAGTGCACAACCAAGAAAACCAATGAAGAAGTGTTAAGAGAAGCTGGAGTTCAAACGCAAATTATAGCAAAGTTCACAGGCAGACAAGAGAGATTTATAGTGCATTTACTGAGAAGAGGAAAATTGGAACACACTGTGGCAAGTGGAACAATTGAAGAAAGAAGAGGCAGAGAAAGACACAGAGAGAGAGAGACATTACTGGATGGGTTGTCAGTGTGGCTAGGAAGAAAGTCACAGGCGGATCTCATAATCAAGTCTAAAGACAGAGAATTATGGAGAGAAACGTTCTCCTACTCCTCGATCATGGTACTTGAATTGATATGAATATGGATGTGATACACTTTCATTACATATATTTCTGTGGCCCCGAAATATCGTTGATAATCTTCAAATGAATGCATCAGTAGCAAGGGATCTTGCTTACAATCGAGAGAAGTACAGAAGAGCTGTTAGGTAGGCAAAGTGACGCAAGGGACTTCCAAATGACTGACTGACTGACCACGTATAATGAAGTGATTTTGATAATTCCCTCACGTCATGTACTATTTAATTATGAGTATTTATTCATTTTACTTGACATGGACACCTCTAGAAAAAAGATGAAGGGCAAGCCATTAGGGACATTGAGACAGACACTACAGAACGAACAAAATGAAGCTGTCATTAAGGAATAGCGGGGATAAAGCTTTAGACCAGTATTCTCACGACCTTTGACATATGAATGTGTGATGTGGTAGGTGTCACTCCTGGCCGCGTTTACTTTCCTAGATTTGTCTTGTACTCATGTTTAGAGTCTGGGTGGAACCGGGTGCCTTTTTGGTGTTTTCCCATTAGTGGTTTGAACTTGATACCACTATATTAATATAACCAGGGCCTAACCACTCAGCTAACTAGGCCACAATTTTATATGATGTGTATACTTTTATATATTAAGTGTTCAGTATTTACATGTAAGTTGTTAATTTATCATTCCAAGTCAAAGAAAAGAGTCGCTTTCAGTCGTATCTTACTCTTGTAGAAAGAAAAAAAAACTTCAAAGCCTGTCTGGACATAAAAACAGATGAATAAGACTTCAAAAGTGTGATAATATTGCACCTGACTTCATTTCATTAAATCTCATTACATCAGAGAAATGAACGGCTCATGAGAAATAATAATTTCTTATTAAAAATATGGACACCCGAATTGTGTGAGACCTATTAATAAAATGTATATTTCATTTTACTTTCTTGTAAACAACATTGGAAGCAGCAGCAGCAATGTGGCTTACTAAAGGAATTTGCGAACCCTCTGGACAGCAAAAATAACTAATGAAGAATGAATGAGAAGAGCTGGAGGGACAAAAAACCTTCTCAAAAAGATAAGAGAGAGAGACAATGTATTTTCATAGGACATGCAATGAGAAGAGGGGGCATTGAAAATATTATAAAAACAGGAAAAATAGAAGGAAGAAGATCAAGAGGAAGACCAAGAGAAATGATACTGGACAGTCTGACAGGATGGTATGAGAAGAGATCACGATCTGAGCTGATGGCCTGCATGAAGGATCGTGTACTCTGGAGAAGCATAATAGCCAACGTCAGAAGGCACGGAACCTGATGATGATGATGGTAAATAACATGTGCATTAAGTGAATTTAATTCGTGTATTATTTACAACTAAATTATGAAAGGTCATCTCACAAGGTTAATACAATGTATTTTCAATTTGTTTTTTTCGCCCTATCTTGCAAATATAAGCGATTCGAATTAAATACAACTGTAAAATATCAAGCAATAAAATAAGGAGTTCCACAGGCTAGGTCTCCAGATCGTTTTCTCTGTACAGCGAGAATATTCTAAGAACTACCATTACAGAACCACGTTTAAAAGTAGGATACAATATTAACACCCTTCGGTATGCTGACGACACAGTACTGATAGCTGAGAACCAACAAGTCCTGCAAAAACCTCTTGGATATAGTCGCCAAAGAAAGTGAACAGACAGGCTTTGCTTTTAACATTAAAATGACTGAGACTATATCTAAGAAACAGAATCTGCCAACATGAAGTATACATTTAAATACCTTGAAACAGTAATAACGTCAGATGGGAAATGCAGAACAGAAATTAGGAACAGAATGAGACAAGCAAAGACTGCATTTCAGAGAATGAGAAACATATTAAGCAACACATCCTTATCAATGAATGTTAGAAAACGAGTCCTAAAATGCTATATTGAACCTATCTTATTATATGGAGGTGAATCATGGACAATATGAAGGAGTGCACAAAAGTCAATGGAAGCAAGAAATGTTGTTTATTAGAAGAATTCCATAGACTACAAAAATAACTAATAGAGATTGCTTGAGTAGTGCAGAAGATACAAAAAAATTTTGCTAAAAAAATATGAGAGAGATATTATGCTTTTGTAAGACATGAAATTAGAAGAAACTACATTGAGAATATTATAACAACAAGAAAAATAGTTGGAAGAAGAGTCAAGGGAAGACAAAGAGAAATGAAACTGCATAATCCGACGAAATGGCGAGAGAAATCACATACCGAGATAATGACCTGCATGAAGGATAGTGTGCTCTGTAGAAGCATAATAGCCAACACCAGTCGGCACGGCACCTGATGATGATGACTATGATGATGAGTACTGCCAATACATTAACTTCACAGGATTATAATTTGTTTGTCGTTTTGTTAATCAATCAGATATTCTCCAGTTTCAATTACTTATTCATTTTTAATTGGGAACTGATACGTTTGCGTTAAATGTAATCTGTCTGCGTATACAGTTAAATGAATACAACTATTTCTTCTATGGTATTTAATAAAAGGCACTTTCTTTAAACTGAAATAGTAAGAGAAATGTATTTGAAAATCATATCTATCTATCTATCTATCTATCTATCTATCTATCTATCTATCTATCTATCTATCTATCTATCTATCTATCTATCTATCTATCTATCTATCTATCTATCTATCTATCTATATATCTATTTATCTATCTATATATCTATATATCTATCTATTTATCTATCTATCTATCTATCTATCTATCTATCTTTCTATCTATCTATCTATCTATCTATCTATCTATCTATCTATCTATCTATCTATCAGTTTGTGTATCTAATCACTTGTCTGTTTCTCTGCCTGTATCAGAACAGTAACTTATTATTAAGCCTTCTACTTACACTTAATATATGCAGTTAGAATTTCTTGCTTGAATACACTGTGTATCTCTTTGTTTAATCAATCAAGCTTTAATCTGTTGTAGTATTCCTTTAATAATCAGGAAATTATATGCCTTTTCATTATTCTTCTATTTAATCTTTCGCATGTTTCTAACTATTTATAAGTAATTTATGACGCACCATATTTAATAGTTATGGAACGAAGGGCCGATTAATCATACATATGTTATTTCATGGATTTATATTTTACTATTTTTATTACTGTCTGTTTTGTATCTTTCATTTGTGTTTATTTTCATGTTGTTTTAATCTATTCTCGTTATATATACACACATATATATCTATATATCTATATATCTATCTATCTATCTATTATCTATCTATCTATCTATCTATCTATCTATCTTTCTATCTATCTATTATCTATCTATCTATCTATCTATCTATCTATCTATCTATCAGTTTGTGTATCTAATCACTTGTCTGTTTCTCTGCCTGTATCAGAACAGTAACTTATTATTAAGCCTTCTACTTACACTTAATATATGCAGTTAGAATTTCTTGCTTGAATACACTGTGTATCTCTTTGTTTAATCAATCAAGCTTTAATCTGTTGTAGTATTCCTTTAATAATCAGGAAATTATATGCCTTTTCATTATTCTTCTATTTAATCTTTCGCATGTTTCTAACTATTTATAAGTAATTTATGACGCACCATATTTAATAGTTATGGAACGAAGGGCCGATTAATCATACATATGTTATTTCATGGATTTATATTTTACTATTTTTATTACTGTCTGTTTTGTATCTTTCATTTGTGTTTATTTTCATGTTGTTTTAATCTATTCTCGTTATATATACACACATATATATCTATATATACATATATATATATATTGATATATACATATGGTTCTATAAAATGTTTATTATTCTGAATGAACACTGACTTTACTTTCAGTTAATTTCTTTAGCATTCTAAATTACATTTTACTACTTTAAAATGAAAAATATGTCTTTTGAGACCAGATATAATTTACAGTTTTAATTGAAAATTATCACACAAATACAGCAGACCTGATGAAAAAAAAGATAACGAATGTATTTCCAGAACAATGTTTACATTTGTTCAAGTGTATTTATTAAATGCATTGTGAACATACTGTTCATAGTTACATTTTTATTTGGCTTCTTTATAGAACTATACTTACTTATTTATCTTGACATTTATAACTCTGATTTTACTACATGATTTTCGAAACCCTGAATTACTGAAATGTTTTAAACATAGAATTTTCGTGATGTCAAAAAAAAAATCAGCAGAGAAAGATAATGTAATATGTTTTATATGGATTGTTTTTTTTAATATTCATTTAATAATTTGTGTTTTATTAGGTAATCACTTATGCATTCTCCACTTTATGTTTTTAACATTGTTAATAAGGACGTAACATAGCTCTTCTGGACATTATGGTTCGTGAAAGAAGTAAAAAATAAAGATCTCAGACTGAACAAAAAGTAGACTGAAGTGATCGTTATTTTAAAGAAAAGATTACCATCAAAATATAACATTACCATCGGTGGCACACATTTGAAACAAATTGATGGATTCAAGTACTTAGGAACGATAATAACAACTGATGGGAAATGTCACAACGAAATAAAAAAAAATTTGAAATGCTTAGGCGAAGTCAGCATTCCAGAATATGAGAAACATCTTGTGCACTAGACCCACATCAATGGAAACAGGATTCCGAGTACGTGTTTTATGGGTGTGGAGCATGATCTATGAATAAGAGAGTACAGTGATATATGGAGGCCACTGAGATGTGGTTTATAAGAAGGATATTAAAGGTACAATGCACAACCAAGAAAAACAATGAAGAAATCTTAAGAGAGCCTGAAGTTAAAACGCAAATTATAGCAAAGATCAGAGGCAGACAAGCGAGATTTGTAGGGCATTTCCTGAGAAGAGGAAAGTTGGAACACAGTGTGGCAAGTGAAAAAATTGAAGAAAGAAGAGACAGAGAAAGACAGAGAGATGTTACTGGATGGGTTGTCAATGTAGCTAGGAAAAAAGTCACCGGCAAATCTCATAATCAAGTCTAAAGACAGGGAATTGTGGAGAGAAACGTTCTCCTACGCCACGCGCATGACACTTGAATTGAAATGAAAAGAATATGGACATGATACATTTTCATTAAATTTGTTTTTTGTTACCGCGCAATATCGTTGATAATCTGCAAATGGATGCATCAGTACCAGGGCATCTTGCTTGTAACCGAGAGAGCGACAGAGGGGCTGTTAGGTAGGCAAAGTGCCACAAGGGACTTGCAAATGACTGACTGACTGAACACGTATAAAGAAGTGATTTTGAAAATCCTCTCATGTCTTGTACTATTTAATCATGGGTATTTATTCATTTTCCTTGACTTGGACACCTCAAGAAAAAAGAAGGAACGGCAAGCCATTAGGGACATTGAGACAGACACTAAATAATGAACAAAATGAAGCTGGTAAAGTAATCTTTGAGGAATTCCAACTAGTTAGAGAACATTTGTTGATGCTTTATGCTTCATTGGGAGAACAGATGACTGAATATGATGATGATGATGATGATGATAATGATGATGATGATTTGATTTAAAATTGTTCCTCATACTACTATGATGAACAATTTATGTTCACAGTTTATGTTTCTTATACAGATCTACAGTTTTCTTATAAAGTGAAGTTTGAGCTTATATTTTATGAATATGTTGAAAGTAAAGAAATAACACATATTTATCAGAAAGAAACTTAAGAGCTAAACATGCAGGCAGAGCATTTTACATGACAAACATTAATCTGTACATTCTGTCTATCAATCTGTTTGTTTCTCTGTCTGTCTATCCATTTATTTATAAGTGTGTGGGAAAAAAACTGCAAACTCATACTACAAACTGCATACTCTTCTAATAGCACTCATATAAAAAAGGTAGTTTATTTGACCATTACATTTTTCTTGTATATTTCTGGACAAAACGTTGTCTTCTTAAGATTTGTTTTTTTTTCCTCTTAATAATTATATGCATATATTTCATCAGATTTACAGAAAATAAAATAAAACTCTCGTTACCACGTCATTAAGGAATAGTGAGGATAAAGCTTTAGACCAGTATTCTCACGACCTTTGACATATGAATGTGTGATGTGGTAGGTGTCACTCCTGGCTCCGTTTACCTTCCTAGATTTGTCTTGTACTTATGTTTAGAGTCTCGGTGGACCCGTGCGCCTTTTTGGTGTTTTCCCATTAGTGGTTTAAACTTTATACCACTAGGTATTTATAACTAGGCCCTAACCACTCAGCTAACTAGGCCACCATTTTATCTGATTTGCTTACTTTTATATATAACATGTTCAGAATGTCCATGAAAGTTACTAATTTATCATTCCAAGTCAAAGAAAAAACTCGTTTCAGTCATGTTTTATTCTTATTGAAAGCACAGAAAAAAAATAACTTCCAAGCCTGGCTGCACATAAAAACAGATAAATAACACTTCAAAAGTGTGATAATATTGCACCTGACTTCGTGTGATTAAATCTCATTACGTCAGAGAAATGAACGGCTCATGAGAAATAGTAATTTCTTATTCAAAAATATGAGCATGGAAATTATTTGAGACCTATTAATAAACTCTGTATATTTAATGTTAATTTCTTGTAAATATCATATGCATTATGTGAATTTAATTCGTGTATTTTTACAATTAAATTATGAAAGGTGAGCACTCACTATTAATGCTACGTTTTTTCAATTTGTTTTTACGTCTAATATTGCCAAATATAAGCGATTCGAGTTGAAAATAAAACTGTAAAATATCAAGCAATAAAACAAGCAGTGCCACAGGCGTGGTCTCAGACCTTTTTTCTCTGTACAGCGAGAATATTCTAAGAACTATCATAACAGAAGCACGTTTAAAAGTAGGAGGATACAATATTAACACCCTTCAGTATGCTGACGACACAGTACTGATAGCAGAGAACCAACAGGTCCTGAAAAAAATCTCTTGGATATAGTCGCCAAAGAGAGTGAACAGAAAGGCCTTCCTTTAAACATCTAAATGACAGAGACTATGATTATATCTAAGAAACAGAATAGATCAACATGAAGTATACATTTAAATGGAACAGTTCTTGAGCAGGCACAGAAATTCATATACCTTGGTTCAGTAATAACTTCAGATGGGGAATGCAGATCAAAAATTTTGGAACAGAATAAGACAAGCAAAGACTGCATTTCAGAGAATGAGAAACATATTTAGCAACACATCCTTATCAATGAATGTTAAAAACGGAGTCCTAAATGCTATATTGAGCATATCTTATTATATGGAAGTGAATCATGTACAATATGAAGGTGTGCACAAAAGTCATTCTAAGCAACAGAAATGTGGTTTATTAGAAGAATGTTGCGAATTCCCTAGACACCACAAATATCTAATGGAGAATCCAAGAGAAGAGCAGAAAATTCAAATAAATTTTGTCAAAAAATACGAGAGACAATATGCTTTCAGAGGACATGAAATTAGAAGAAACTGCATTGAAAATATTATTCAACAAGAAAAATATTTGGAAGAAGAGTCAAGGGAAGACAAAGAAAAGTGAAACTGCATAATCTGAAGAAATGGCGAGAGAGATCACAAACTGAGATAATGACCTGTATGAAGAATCGTGTAATTTGGAGAAACATAATAGCCAACAACAGTAGGCAAGACACGTGAAGATGATGATGATGATGATGATGATGATGAGGATGGTGATGATTATGATGATGATGATTGTGATGATGATGACTGGCAATACATTTTCTTCACGAGATAATAATTTATTTATCTTTTTGTTAATCAGGTGTTCTCTAGTTTCAATTGCTTATTTTTTTGTAAATCGGAAACTGATACGTTTATATTAAATGTAATCTGTCTGCTTGTACAGTTGAATGAATATCAACATTTCTTCTATGGTATTTAATAAATGGCACTTCCTTACTTTTTTTAATGGTGTGTACAGCATGTATTAACGTGTTTAAATGTACGATTTTTATTAACTAACTTCTATATTTCTTTTTATTATGCTTCCATGTGCGCTCTTGATAGTTTACAACTATATCTCCATGGCTGATAAACAGACACATATGATAATAAGGTAACTTACTGTAATCTGATATAGGAAAAGAAAAGCATTTCAAAATCATATCTATCTATCTATCTATCTATCTATCTATCTATCTATCTATCTATCTATCTATCTATCTATCTATCTACCTACCTACCTACCTATCCATCCGTCCGTCCATCCATCCATCCATCCATCCATCTATCTATCCATCCATCCATCCATCCATCTATCTATCTATCTATCTATCTATCTATCTATCTATCTATCTATCTATCTATCTATCTATCTATCTATATCTATCTATCAATCTATCTATCTATCTATCTATCTATCTATCTATCTATCTATCTATCTATCTATCTGTCTGTCTGTCTGTCTGTCTATCTATCTATCCATCCATCGATCCATCCATCCATACTTCCATCCATCCATCCATCCATCCATCCATCCATCCATCCATCCATCCATCTATCTATCTATCTATCTATCTATCTATCTATCTATCTATCTATCTATCTATCTATCTATCTATCTATCTATCTATCTATCTATTTATCAGTTTCTGTATCTAATTACTTGTATGTTTCTCTGCCTGTATCAGAACAGTAACTTTATATTAAGCCTTCTATTTACACTTAATATATGCAGTTAGATTTTCTCTCTTGAATATAATGTTTATCTCTTTGTTTAATCAATCAAGCTTTAGTCTGTTGCAGTCTTCTTTAATAATCAGGAAGTTATATGCCTTTTCATTATTCTTCTTTTTAATCTTTCGCATGTTTCTTACTGTTTATAAGTAATTCATGATGCAACATATTTAACAGTTATGGAACGAAGGGCGTATTAATCATACATGTGTTATTTCATGCAATTATATTTTACTATTATTACTGTGTGTTTTGTATGTTTTATTTGTGTTTATTTTCATGTTGTTTTAATCTATTCTCGTTATATATATATATACATTATATATATATATATATCAATATATATATATATATATATATATATATATTGATATATACATATGGTTCTATAAAATGTTTATTATTCTGAATGAACACTGACTTTACTTTCAGTTAATTTCTTCGCTTAGCATTATAAATCACATTTTACTACTTTAAAATGAAGAAATTAAGTTTTTTGGAAAAATAAATATTCTACAGTTTTATATGAAATTTGTCACAAAAATACAGCATACCTGAAGAAAAAAACGATAACGAATCTGTTTCCACAACAATGTTTACATTTCTTTAAAACGTATTTATTAAATTCATTGTGAATATATTATTCATAGTTACATTTTAATTGGCTTCTTTATAGAACTACACTTATTTATTTATCTTGACATTTATAACTCTGATTTTACTTCATGAACTTCGAACCCACGAATTAGTGAACTGTTTTAACCATAGAATTTTCCTGATGTAATGAAAAATCAGCAGAGAAAGATAGTTTAATATGTTTTAAGTTGGATTGTTTTTCTTTTAATATTCTTTTAATAATGTGTGTCTTTATTAGGCAATCACCTATCCATTCTCCACTTTATGTTTATCACATTTTTAATATGGACGTAACATGGCTCTTCTGGACATCGGGGCTCGTGAAAGTAAAAATAAAGATCTAGACTGAAAAAAAGAAGACTGAAATGATGGTTATCTCAAAGAAAAGAATACCACCAAAACATAGCATTAACATCGATGGTACAAATCTGAAAAAAGTTGATACATTAAAATACTTAGGAACGATAATAACAACTGATGGGAAATATCACAACAAAATAAGAAAAAATTAAAAACTGATCAGTGCAAGTCAGCGTTCTAGAAAATGAGAAACATCTTGTGCACCAGACCCACATCAATGGAAACAGGATTCCGAGTACTTGTTTTATGGGTGTGGAGAATGGTCTATGAATAAGAGAGTCCACAGAGAAATGTAGGCCATGGAGATGCGGTTTATGAGAATATTGGTGAAGGTGCAGTGCACAACCATGAAAACCAGTGAAAAAATCTTAAGAGTGGCTGGAGTTAAAACGCAAATTATAGCAAAGATCACAGGTAGACAAGAGAGATGTATAGGGCATTTCATGAGAATTGGAAAGTTGGAACACACTGTGGCAAGTGGAAAAATTGAAGAAAGAAGAGATAGAGGAAGACAGAGAGAGAACTTACTGGATGGGCTGTCAGTGTGGCTAGGAAGAAAGTCACCAGCGGATCTTATAATCAAGTCTAAAGACAGGGAATTGTGGAGAGAAACGTTCTCCTACGCCACGCGCATGACACTTGAATTGAAATGAATTTAATTGAAATGACTATGGACATGATACATTTTCATTAAATGTATTTCTGTGACCCCGCAATATCGTTGATAATCTGCAAATGGAACAAATGGATGCATCAGTATCAGGGCATCTTCCCTACAACCGAGAGGACTACAGAAGAGCTGTTAGGTAGGGAAAGTGCCACAATGGAATTGCAAATGACTAAGTGACTGATCACGTATAATGAAGTGATTTTGATAACCCCCTCATGTCATGTACTATTTAATTATGGATATTTATTCATTTTCCTTGACTTGGACACCTCAAGAAAAATAATGAACGGCAAGCCATTATTGACATTGAGACAGACACTACAGAATGAACAAAATGAAGATGGAAAAGTAATCTTTGAGGAATTCCAACTAGTTAGAGAAGCTTTGTAGATGCCATATGCTTCAATGGGACTACAGAGGACTGATGATGATAATGATGATGATGATGATAATGATGATGATGATTTCATTTAAAATTGTTTCGCATACTACTATGATGAACAAATTATTCCTACAGTTTATATTGCTTATACAGATCTACGTTACTTCTTATAAAGTGATCTTTGAGACTTATATTTAATGAATATATGTGATGTAAAGAAACAACACATATTTGTCAGAAAGAAACTTAAGAGCTAAACATGCAGGCAGAGAATTTTACGTGACAAACATTAATCTGTACATTCTGTCTATCAATCTGTTTGTTTCTCTGTCTGTCTATCCATTTATTTATACGTGTGTGGGGAAAAAAACTGCAACTTCAGACATTCTTCTAATGGCACTCGCATAAAAAGGTAGTTTATTTGAAAGTAACATGTTTCTTGTATATTTCTGGACAGAAAGTTGTCTCCTTAAGATTTGTTTTCTTTTTCCCCTTCATAATTATATGCATGTGTTTCATCAGATTTATAGAAAATAAAATAAAACTCCCGTTATTAAGGCATAAAGGGGTTAAGGTTTTAGGCAACTATTCTCAAAACCTTTGACCTTTGACATATGACTGTGTGATGTGGTAGGTGTCATTTTTGGCTCCGTTTACCTTCCTAGATTTGTCTTGTACTCATGTTTAGAGTCTCGGTGGACCCAGGTGCCTTTTTGATGTTTTCCCATTAGAGGTTTTAACCTGATCCCACTAGATTAGTATAACCAGAGCCTAACCACTCAGCTAACTAGGCCACCAATTCATCTGATTTGCTTACTTTTATATATTAAATGTTCAGTATTTATATGTAAGTTACTAATTTATCATTCCAAGTCAATGAAAAGATTCGCTTTCATTTGTGTCTTCCTCTTATAGAAAGCAAAAGAAAATAACTTCCAAGCCTGGCTGCATATAAAAACAGATAAATAACACTTCAAAAGTGTGATAATATTGCATCTTACTTCATTTGATTAAATCTCACTACATCAGAGAAATGAACGGCTCTTGAGAAATAATAATTTATTATTAAAAAAATATGGACATGCGAATTATGTGAGACCAATTAATAAAATGTGTATATTTAATTTTACTCTCTTGTAAATTACACGTGCATTGTGTGAATATAAATTAGTGTATTATTAATATTAAATTATGGAAAAAGTCACAAAGATATGCAAGATAAAATAAACAAGCTAACTCAGAATGCAAACAACATAGGCCTAAAGATCAACGTAGGAAAGACAAAGTTAATGAAGCAAAATGTGAACAACAGAAATGTACTCAGAGTAGATAACAAGTTAGTGGAGGAGGTTAACGAATTTGTATACCTTGGCAGCAGAGTAGTAGAAAATGGAGACAGCACAGAGGACATCAACAGCAGACTTACTAGAGCAAACCAGGCTTTTGCAATGCTACAGAATATATGGAAATCAAATAAACTAAGCATAAATATGAAAATCAGGATATTTAAGAGTAATGTTCTAAGTGTACTACTCTATGGAAGTGAATGCTGGAAAATCACCAAAACCATAGAAAACAAGTTGAATTCTTTCCAGACTAAATGTTTACGTAGAATTTAAAAAAAAATATTTTGGCCAAACACCATAAGAAATAACATCTTATTGGCAGAAATGCAGATGAAACCACTGACAACAATTATTGAGGAAAGACGCTGGCGATGGTTGGGACATGTGCTCCGAATGACTGACAACTCACTACCAAAAATAGCACTAAGATGGACACCACAGGGGAGCAGAAGTAAGGGTAGACCAAAAGAGACATGGAGAAGAACAACAGAAAGGATGTTGAGCAATAGAGGGCTCAGCTGGGCAAGAGCAGAAAAAAAGGTGAAAGACAGGCATTTGTGGACAACCCTTGCGGAAGCCCCATGTGCCCTGGGCACTTAAGGTTCAGAGAGAGAGAGAGAGATGAAAAAGTAATCTCACAAGGTTAATACCATTTCTTTTCATCTTGGTATTTCGTCATATATTGCTAAATATAAGCGATTCGAGTTGAAAAGACTGCCACAGGCGTGGTCTCCAGACCTTTTTTCTCTGTACAACGAGAATATTCTAAGAACAATCATTACAGAACCACGTTTAAAAGTAGAAGTATACAATAGTAACACCCTTCGGTATGCTGACGACACAGTACTGATAGACGAGATCCATCAAGTCCGGCAAAAATCTCTTGCATATAGTCGCTAAAGAAGGTGAACAGAAAGGTCTTATTTAAACATCAAAATGACAGAGACTATGGTTATATGTAAGAAACAGGATCTGAAAACATGAATTATACATTTAAATGGAACAATTCTAGAGCAGGTAAAGACAATCAAATACCTCAAAGCAGTAATAACTTCAGATGGGAAATGCAGAAGATAAATTAGGAACAAAATGAGACAAGCAAAGACTGCATTTCATAGAATCAGCAACACATCTTTATCAATGAATGTTAGAAAACGAGTCTTACAATGCTAAATCTTATTACATGGAAGTGAATCATGTACAATATGAAGGTGTGCACAAAATTCATTGTAAGCAGCAGAAATGTGGTTTATTAGAAGAATGCTGCAAATTCCCTAGACAACAAATATAACTAATGGAGAATGCATGAGAAGAGCAGTAGATACAAACACATTTTTTTTCACAAAATTACGACAGAAACAAAATGTTTTCATAAGACATGAAATTAGATGAAGCTGCATTGAAAATATTATAACAAGAAAAATAGTAGGAGGAAGAGTCAATGGAAGGCAAAGAAAAATGAAACTGCATAATCTGACGAAAAGGCGAGAGAGATCACAAATTGAGATAATGACCTGCATGAATGTTCGTGTACTCTGTAGAAACATAACAGACAACACCAGTCGGTACGGCACCTGATGATGATTATTATGATGATGAATACTGCCAATACATTTCTTCATGGGATTATAATTTGTTTCTCTTTTTATTAATCAATCAGGTGTTCTCCAGTTTCAATTACGTATTCTTTTTTTAATTGGGAACTGATAAGTTTGCATTAAACGTGACATGTCTGTGTGTACAGTTAAATCAATATCAACATTTTTCTATGGTATTTAATAAAGGGCACTTCCTTATTTTTTTTACCATGGTGTGTACAGCATGTAATAACTCTTTAAAATTTACGATTTTTTTCCCGAACTTCTACATTTCTTTTTATACTGTGCTTCCATGAGCCAGTGCGCTCTTCCTAGTTTACAACTATATCTCCATAGCTGATAAAGACATTTATACGACAAAAATGTAACATACTGCCACCTGATATAGGTAGAGAAAAGTATTTGAAAATCATATCTATCTATCTATCTATCTATCTATCTATCTATCTATCTATCTATCTATCTATCTATCTATCTATCTATCTATCTATCTATCTATCTATCTATCTATCTATCTATCTATCTTGAAAAACATATACAAAAGTTAACTCTGCTCCACATGCAAGAAAACAATCTACAGTCAGGTTTTGGTCCAAATTACTCCTGCCACACAGCATTAACTAAAATGACAGAAAGCTGGCTATCTAATATAAATGATGACAAATTGTGTGGTGCTGTCTTTGTTGATTTTAAAAAAGCCTTCTATATGAATGATCATGAAATTCTTGCAAAAAAGCTGGAAGGCTATAGATTTCACCCTGACCTAACAAAATGTATTACATCTTTTCTCTCAGGTAGAAAACAAGTAGTTTGCTTTAGAAACAAAATATCTGGCTCGTCTGTTGTTGATACCGGTATTCCTCAAGGCTCCATTCTTGGTCCTCTTCTCTTTGCTATATATATTAACGACCTACCACTACATTTAAAGCACTCTTCATGTGATCTTTTCGCTGACGAATGTACTGTTTACAATAGTGACTATGATATCAATAAACTAGACAACGCTCCAAAATGATATAAACAGTTTATTAAATGGAGTAATAAAAGTGGTATGTTGATAAACACCAACAAAACAAAATCCATGTTCATCACTACAAGACAGAAACTGCAGAATGCAACAAAAACTTCACTACAGCTTTGTGCTAGGACTAAGGCAATAGAAAATGTTCATGAACATAAAACCCTAGGACTCATCATTGATCAGCATTTTACTTGGAATTCTCACGTACATAACCTAACAAATTTGATTGCACAGAAAGTTTACCAATTAGCCAAAATTAAACACTTTATCGACAAAGACACAAGAAAAATATACTACGTATCACACATACAAACACACTTAGATTACTGTTCCACAATCTGGGATGGATGCTGAGTCTCAAACACAAAAAGGCTCCACTCACTTCACAAGCGAGCATTAAATCTTATTTGTGACAAACACCCAGTACAGACTGTATATCAACACAAACAACTCAAAATTCTACCAATCAAAAATAGAATCATTTTTAACAAAGTTAAGTTTGTTCACAGAATTCTGTCGCACAATACTCCGCCTTACTTGTGGTCACTGTTTACGTATAACACTAAACATAGCCAGTATTTAAAAAACTGTCTTCTTCCTAAACCCAGGATTAAACTGTACAAGAAAAGCCTTGCATACTCTGCAGTACGGCTCCGGAACACCCTCCAATACAATTTAAAATCCACTGGTAATACTTCATCCTTTAACTCAAACCTGTTTCATTATTTACTTGTTTGTAATTATATGCCTCCATAAAATAACCAGCACTCTCCCAACACATGGCTCGTAAACCATCAAGTACTTCAATGACATAGTTAGAAAAGCAACTTGTTAGATATTGTTAGAAATTATTTTAATGTTTGTTAAAAAAACATATGTTAGAAGATCTGTATTTACAATGTATTTTTATTTATGTATATGTCTGCGTGTGTATGTGTGCGTGAGTGCTATTTTATTAGGTTAATTACTTCTTCTCTTTTACTTTGAATGCAGTAGTTAAATTTTACACACTTTTGATATGTTTTTCCCAATTACATTTGTATTTTTGTACTAAATCAAGTGTGTGGGAAGAATGAAAGATGGAGTGATGAAGGGCAGAATGTAAGACGGGCCTGCGTGCCCAATTCTTTATCCTATAAAAATAATGATTATTCATTCATTCATCTATTCATTCTATCTATGTCTGTCTGTCTGTCTGTCTGTCTGTCTGTCTGTCTGTCTATCTATCTATCTATCTATCTATCTATCAATATATCTATCTATCTATCTATCTATCTATCAGTTTGTGTCTGTTTCTCTGCCTGTATCAAAACAGAAACTTCTTATGAAGTATTCTATTTACACTTAATATATGCAATTAAGAACTATCATTACAGAACCACGTTTAAAAGTAGGAGGATACAATATTAACACCCTTCGGTACGCTAACGACACAGTACTGAAAGTTCAGAACCAACAGGTCCTGCAACAATCTCTTGGATATAATCGGCAAAAAAAGTGAACAGAAAGGCCTTACTTTAAACATCAAATGACAGAGACTATGGTTATATCAAAGAAACAGAATCCGCCAACAAGAAGTATACATTTAAACGGAACAGTTCTAGAGCAGGTACAGAAATTCAAATACCTTGGAGCAGTAATAACTTCAGATGGAAAATGCAGAACAGAAATTAGGAACAGAATGAGACAAGGAAAGACTGCATTTCAGAGAATGAGCAACACATCTTTATCAATGACTGTAGGAAAACGAGTCCTAAAATGCTACATTGAAGGTATCTTTGTATATGGACGTGAATCATTGACAATATGCAGGTGTGCACAAAAGTCATTGCAAGCAGCAGAAATGTGGTTTATTAGAAGAATATTGTGAATTCCATAGACAACAAAAATATCTAATGGAGAATGCATGAGAAGAGCAGAAGATAAAAATAAATTTTGTCAAAAAAATACGAGAAAGACAGCATGCTCTCGTAGGACATGAAATTAGAAGAAACCGTATTGAAAATACTATAGCAACAAGAAAAATTATGGAAAAAGAGTCAGGGGAAGACAATGAAAAATTATATTGCATAATCTGACGAAATGTCTAAAGACATCACAAACTGAGATAATGACCTGCATGAAGAATCGTATACTGTGGAGAAGCATAATAGCCAACACAAGTCGGCACGGTACCTGATGATGATGATTATGAATACTGCCAATACATTTTCTGAACGAGACTATAATTTGTTTCTCTATTTGTTAATCAATCAGGTGTTCTCCAGTTTAAATTACTTATTCTTTTTTAATTAGGAACTGATAGATTTGCATTAAATGTAATCTGTCTGAGTGTACAATTAAATGAATATCAACATTTCTTCTATGGTATTTAATAAAGAGCAATTCCTTATGTTCTTTTTCATTTTGTGTACAGCATGTAATACATTTTAAAATTTAAGACTTTTCTTCAGAAAATTCTACATTTCTTGTTATACTGTCCTTCCATGAGGCTGTGCGCTGTTCTACGTTTATAACTTTATTTCCATCGCTGATAAAAATAAATATATGCCAAAAAGGTAACTCACTATCATCTAATATACGAAGAGAAAAGTATTTGAAAATCATATCTATCTATCTATCTATCTATCTATCTATCTATCTATCTATCTATCTATCTATCTATCTATCTATCTATCTATCTATCTATCTATCTATATCTATCTATCTATCTATCATCTATCTATCTATCTATCTATCTATCTATCTATCTATCTATCTGTCTGTCTGTCTGTCTGTCTGTCTGTCTATCTATCTATCTATCTATCTATCTATCTATCTATCTATCTATCTATCAGTTTATTTATCTAATCTACTGTCTGTTCCTGTGATTGAATCAAAACAGAAACTTCATTTAAAGCCTTCTACTTACACTTAAAATAATCAGTTTGATTTTATTGCTTGAATACAATGTTTATCTCGTTATTTTAATAAATCAAGCTTTAATCTATTTCAGTGTCTTCCTCTAATAATCATGAACTGGTATGCCTTTTCATTATTATTCTGTTTAATCTTTTCGTTTTTGTCTAACTATTTATAAGTCATTCATGACGCACCATATTTAATAGTTATGGAACGAAGGGCCTATTATCAAGCGCAAGTTATTTCATGCATTTATATTTTACTAGTATTACTGTACGTTGGATATGTTGTATTTATGTTTATTTCCATGTTGTTGTAATCTATTGTCCATATATATATATATATATATATATATATATATATATATATATATATATATAATGATATATAAAACATTTATTATTCTGAAGGAACATTGACTTTACTTTCAGTTAATTTCTTCATTTAACATTCTAAATCACATTTTACTACTTTAAAATGAAGAAATTAAGTTTTTTGGGACAAATAATATTCTAAAGTTTTATTTGAAAACTATCACACAAGTAGAGCAGACCTGAGACACAAAAGATAATGAATCTGTTTCCACAACAATGTTTACATTTCTTCTAATGTATTTATTAAATGCATTGTGAATATACTATTCATAGTTACATTTTATTGGCTTCTTTATAGAACTACACTTACTTATTTATCTTGACATTTATAACTCTGATTTTCTTTCATGAAATTCGAACCTCTGAATTATTGAAAAGGCTTAAACGTTGAATTTTCGTCATGTCATGAAAAATCAGCTTAGCCAATTAATTAATATATTTTTAGTTGGATTGTTTTTCTTTTAAACACTATTTGAATAATGTCTGTCTTCATTAGGTCAAACTTATGCATTCTCCACTTTATGTTTATTACATTGTTAATATGGACGTAACACAGTTCTTATGGACATCGTGGTTCGTGAATTTAAAACATAAAGATCTCAGATTGAACAAAAAGAAGACTGAAGTGATTGCTTTCTTAAGGAAAAGAATACCACCAAAATATAGTATTACCGTCGATGGCACAAATCTGAAACAAGTTGATAGATTCAAGTACTTAGGAACGATAATAACAACTGATAGGAAATGTCACAACGAAATAAAAAAAAGAAGTGCTTAGGGCTAGTCAGCATTCCAGAAAATGAGAAACATCTTGTGCACCAGACCCGCATCAATGGAAACATTATTCCGAGTACTTGTTTTATGGGTGTGGAGCATAGTCTATGAATAAGAGAGTACAGCGAGAAATGGAGGGCATGAAGATGTGGTTTATAAGAAGGATTTTGAAAGTACCATGGACAGCCAAGAAAATCAATGAAGAAGTGTTAAGAGAGGCTGGAGGTAAAACGCAAATTATAGCAAAAATCAGAGGCAGACAAGCGAGATTTATATGGCATTTCCTGAGAAGAGGAAAACTGAAAAAAGAAGAGACAGAGGAAGACAGAGAGAGACGTTTTTGGATGGGTTGTCAGTGTAGCCAGGAAGAAAGTCACCGGGCGGATCTCATAACCAATTCTAAAGACAGGGAATTGTGGAGGGAAACGTTCTCCTACATAGCATAGCAATTGAATTGAATTGAAATGAATATGGACGTGATACATTTTCATTAAATTTGTTTTTGTGACCCCGCAATAACTTTAATAATCTGAAAATGGATGCATCAGTAGCAGGGCACCTTGTTTACAACCGAGAGAAATACAGAAGAGCATTTAGGTAGGCCGGCTAACGTAGTGGTTAGAGCACTCGTCTAGCAACCAAATGGTCGAGGGTTCGAATCCCCAGCTGAGCGGGATTTTTTTTCCGACCAATACGGCCCTGAGGTCGACCCAGCCTCGTAAAATGGGTACCAGAGAAAATCTGGGAAGTAAAGGCAGCGAGGAAAGGAACTGGTCACCCTACCTCATACGCTGATGACCCAGCATAATGAGGTCTCTAACGCTTCATCCCCTACGGCATTTGAAATGCTATGGGACTATCTTTACTTTTTTTTATTTAGGTAGGCAAAGTCCCGCAAGGGACTTGCAAATGACTGACTGACTGACCACGTATAATGAAGTGACTTTGAAAATCCTCTCATGTCATGTACTATTTAATCATGGTTATTTATTCGTTTTATTTGACTTGGACACCACAAGAAAAAAGAAGGAAGTGCAAGCCATTAATGACATTGAGACAGACACTGCAGAATGAACAAAATAAAGCTAGACAAGTAATCTTTGAGGAATTTCAACTAGTTAGAGAACCTTTGTAAATCCCGTATGCTTCATTGGGATTACAGAGGACTGAAGATGATGATGATGATGATGATGATGATGATTTCATTCAAAATTGTTCCTCATACTACTATGATGAACAAATCATGCTCACAGTTTATATTTCTGATACAGATCTACGTTACTTCTTATAAAGTGAAGTTTGAGACTTATATTTCATGAATATATTTGAAATAAAGAAACAACACACATTTGTCAGAACCTTAAGAGCTAAATATGCAGGCAGAGAATTTTACGTGACAAACATTAATTTGTAAATTCTGTCTATCAATCTGTTTGTCTCTCTGTCTGTCTATCCATTTATTTATAAGTGTTTGGAAAACAAAATGCAATTTCAAACATTTTTCTAACGGCACTCATATAAAAAGGTAGTTTATTTGACTATTACATTTTTCTTTTATATTTATTAACAAAACGTTGTCTCCTTAAGATTTATTTTCTTTTCCCCTTCATAATTATATGTATTTATTTCATCAGATTTACAGAAAATAAAATAAAACTATCTTTACCACATCATTAAGGCATAGAGGGGATAATGTTTTAGGCCATTATTCTCACGACCTTTGACATATGAATGTGTGATGTGGTAGGTGTCATTCTTGGCTCCGTTCACCTTTCTAGATTTGTCTTGTACTCATTTTTAGAGTCTGGTTGGATCCTGGGGTCTTTTTGGTGTTTTCCTATTACAGGTTTGAACTTGATACCACTAGAATAGTATATCCAGAGCATAACCGCTCAGCTAACTAGGCCACCACTTGATCTGATTTGCTTATTTTTATATATTACATGTTCAGTATTTGCATGTCAGTTACTAATTTATCATTCCAGGTTAAAGAAAAGATTCGCTTTCATTTGTCTCTTCCTCTTATAGAAAGGACGAACAAACAACTTCCAAGCCAGGCTTCACCTAAAAACAGATAAATAACACTTCAAAAGTGTGATAATATTGCATCTGACTTCATTTGATTAAATCTCACTACATCTGAGAAATGAACGGCTCTTGAGAAATAATAATTTCTTATTAAAAAATATGGACACGCGAATTATGTGAGACCTATTAATAAACTGTGTATATTTTATATTACTTTCTTGTAAATAACATGTGCATTCTTATCTTATATATTATATCTTTCCCGTGCCGTTAAACGTCACATAGGGCTCGCAAAGTAGTTCGCAAATTTTTCCTGTCTTCGGCGACTCTTTCAACCTCATCAAAGGAATTTATGCCTGTTAATTTGGCCTCTCTTAATAATGTCCTCTTCAGAGTTTCACGCGGTCTGCCTCTTTTTCTTCGGCCTGTTGTGTTCCACTTGATAGATTGTTTTGGGATTCTCTGATCATTTCTTCTCATCAAGTGACCAACATATGTCCATCTCCTTTTCCTGATCATCCATGAGACTGGTTGTTGTTCAGTCATCTGTCTTATCTCTGAATTGTTCTTGAATTCATTCCACTTGATGCCGAGTATTTTCCTTAGGCATTTGTTTTCAAAAGAGTCTAATTTCGTTTCTATTTCTTTAGTTGTTTTCCAGCATTCGCATGCATACATGAGGGTGGATATTACATTTGAATTGAATAGTCTTAACTTGGTTTTTGTGCTTATAACTTTTGAATTCCATATGTTCTCAAGATTCTTGAAGATTGATGCTGCTTTCGCAATTCTGATCCTAACATGTGCATTATGTCAATTTAATTCGTGTTATTATTTACAATTAAATTATGAAAAGCCATATCAGACGGTTAATACCACGTCTTTTCAGCTTGATTTTTCGTCCTATATTGCCAAATAAAGCGATTCGAGTTGAAAATAAAACTGTAAAATATCAAGCAATAAAACAAGGAGTGCCACAGGTGTGGTCTCCAGACCTTTTTCTCTGTACAACGAGAATATTCTAAGAACTATCATTACAGAACCACGTTTAAAAGTAGGAGGATACAATATTAACAACCTTCGGTATGCTAACAACACAGTACTAATAGATGAGAACCAACAAGTCCGGCACAAATCTCTTGGATATAGTCGCCATAGAATGTGAACAGAAAGGCCTTACTTTAAACATCAAAATGTCAGAAACTATGATTATATCTAAGAAACAGAATCTGCCAACATGAAGTATACATTTAAATGGAACAATTCTAAAGCAGGTACAGAAAGTCAAATACCTTGGTGCATTAATAACTTCAGATGAGAAATGCAGAACAGAAATTATGAACAAAATGAGACAAGCAAAGACTGCATTTCAGAGAATGAGCAACATGTCTTTATAAATTATTGTTAGAAAACGAGTACTAAAATGCTATATTGAACCTATCTTTGTATATGGAAGTGAATCATGAACAACATGCAGGTGTGCACAATAGTCATTGTAAGCAGCAGAAATGTGGTTTATTAGAAGAATATTGCGAATTCCCTAGACAACAAATATATCTATGGAGAATGCATGAGAAGAGCAGAAGATACAAACAAATTTTGTGAAACAAAATACGAGGGAGACAATATGCTTTCGTAGGACATGAAATTAGAGGAAGCAGCATTGAAAATACTAATGCAACAAGAGAAATACTTGAAAGAAGAAGTCAGGGGAAGATAAAGAAAAGGATACTGCATAATCTGACGAAATGGCGAGATACATCACAAACTGAGATAATGACCTGCATGAAGAATCGTGTACTCTGGAGAAGCATAATAGCCAACACCAGTGTGCACGGCATCTGATGATGATGACGATGAATACTGCCAATACATTTTCTTCACGGAATTATAATTTGTTTCTCTTTTTATTAATTAATCAAGTGTTCTCCATTTTCACTCATTTATTCTTTTTAAATTTGGAACTGATACGTTTGCATTAAATGTAATCTGTCTGAAGGTAAAGTTAAATGAATATCAACATTTCTTCTATGGTATTTAATAAACGGCACTTTCTTTTTTTTTATGGTCTTTATAGCATATAACATCTTTTTAATATTGACAATTTTTTTCACAAACATCTACATTTCTTTTTATACTGTGCTTCCATGAGCCTGTGCGCAATTCCAAGTTTATAACTTTATTTCCATCGCTGATAAAAATAAATATATACCAAAAAGGTAACTCACGTTCATCTAATATACGAATAGAAATGTATTTGAAAATCATATCTATCTATCTATCTATTTATCTATCTATCTATCTATCTATCTATCTATCTATCTATCTATCTATCTATCTATCTATCTATCTATCTATCTATCTATCTATCAGCTTATTTTTCTAATCTACTGTCTGTTTTTCTGCTTGTATCAAAACAGAAATGTCATTTGAAACCTTCTACTTACGCTTAAAATAATCAGTTTGATTTCATTGCTTGAATACAATGTTTATCTCGTTATTTTAATAAATCAAGCTTTAATCTATTTCAGTGTCTTCCTCTAATAATCATAAACTGATATGCCTTTTCATTATTCTTCTGTTTAATCTTTTCGCATTTGTCTAACTATTTATAAGTAATTCATGACGCACCATATTTAATAGTTATGGAACGAAGTGCGTATTATCAGCCATAGGTTATTTCATGTATTAATATTTTACTAGCATTACTCTATGTTGGATATGTTGTATTTATGTTTATTTCCATGTTGTTGTAATCTATTGTCCATATATATGTAATGATATATAAAACATTTATTATTCTTAACGAACATCGACTTTACTTTCAGTTAATTTCTTCGTTTAACATTCTAAACCACATTTTACTACTTTTAAATGAAGAAATTCAGTTTTTTGGGACAAATAATATTCTACACTTTTATTTGAAAACTATCAAACAAGTAGAGCAGACCTGAGACACAAAAGATAATGAATCTGTTTCCACAACAATGTTTACATTTCTTCTAATGTATTTATTAAATGCATTGTGAATATACTATTCATAGTTACATTTTATTGGCTTCTTTATAGAACTACACTTACTTATTTATCTTGACATTTATAACTCTGATTTTCTTTCATGAAATTCGAACCTCTGAATTATTGAAAAGGCTTAAACGTTGAATTTTCGTCATGTCATGAAAAATCAGCTTAGCCAATTAATTAATATATTTTTAGTTGGATTGTTTTTCTTTTAAACATTATTTGAATAATGTGTGTCTTTATTAGGTAAAAACTTATGCATTCTACACTTTATGTTTATTACATTGTTAATATGGACGTAACACAGTTCTTATGGACATCGTGGTTCGTGAAATTAAAACATAAAGATCTCAGACTGAACAAAAAGAAGACTGAAGTGATTGCTTTCTTAAGGAAAAGAATACCACCAAAATATAGTATTACCGTCGACGGCACAAATCTGAAACAAGTTGATAGATTCAAGTACTTAGGAACGATAATAACAACTGATAGGAAATGTCACAACGAAATAAAAAAAAGAAGTGCTTAGGGCTAGTCAGCATTCCAGAAAATGAGAAACATCTTGTGCACCAGACCCGCATCAATGGAAACATTATTCCGAGTACTTGTTTTATGGGTGTGGAGCATAGTCTATGAATAAGAGAGTACAGCGAGAAATGGAGGGCATGAAGATGTGGATTATAAGAAGGATTTTGAAAGTACCATGGACAGCCAAGAAAATCAATGAAGAAGTCTTAAGAGAGGCTGGAGATAAAACGCAAATTATAGTAAAAATCAGAGCCAGACAAGCGAGATTTATATGGCATTTCCTGAGAAGAGGAAAATTGAAAAAAGAGGAAGACAGAGAGAGACGTTTTTGGATGGGTTGTCAGTGTAGCCAGGAAGAAAGTCACCGGGCGGATCTCATAATCACTTCTAAAGACAGGGAATTGTGGAGGGAAACGTTCTCCTACGCCACGCGCATGGCACTTGAATTGAATTGAAATAAATATGGACGTGATACATTTTCATTAAATTTGTTTTTGTGACCCCGCAATATCGTTGATAATCTGAAAATGGATGCATCAGTAGCAGGGCATCTTGCTTACAACCGAGAGAACTACAGAAGAGCCGTTAGGTAGGCAAAAGTCCCGCAAGGGACTTGCAAATGACTGACTGACTGACCGTGTATAATGAAGTGACTTTGAAAATCCTCTCATGTCATGTACTATTTAATCATGGTTATTTATTCATTTTATTTGACTTGGACACCTCAGGAAAAAGAAGGAAGTGCAAGCCATTAGGGACATTGAGACAGACACTGCTGAATGAACAAAACAAAGCTAGACAAGTAATCATTGAGGAATTCCAACTAGTTAGAGAACTTTGTAGATGCTTTTTGCTTCATTGGGAGTATAGAGGACTGAAGATGATGATGATGATGATGATGATGATGATGATTTCATTTAACACTGTTCGTCAAACTACTATGATGAATAATTTAAAATCACAGTTTATGTTTCTTATACATATCTACGTTACTTCTTATAAAGTGAAGCTTGAGACTTATATTTCATGAATATGTTTGAAATAAAGAAACAACACATATTTGTCAGAAAGAAACTTAAGAGCTAAACATGCAGGCAGAGAATTTTACGTGACAAACATTAATCTGTACATTCTGTATATCAATATGTTTGTCTCTCTGTCTGTCTATCCATTTATTTATAAGTGTTTGGAAAACAAAATGCAATTTCAAACATTTTTCTAACGGCCCTCATATAAAAAAGGTAGTTTATTTGACTATTACATTTTTCTTTTATATTTATTAACAAAACGTTGTCTCCTTAAGATTTGTTTTCTTTTTCCCCTTCATAATTATATGTATTTATTTCATCAGATTTACAGAAAATAAAACAAAACTATCTTTACCACGTCATTAAGGGGATAATGTTTTAGGCCATTATTCTCACGACAATGTGTGATGTGGTAGGTGTCATTCTTGGCTCCGTTCACCTTCCTAGATTTGTCTTGTACTCATTTTTAGAGTCTGGTTGGATCCTGGGGTCTTTTTGGTGTTTTCCTATTACAGGTTTGAACTTGATACCACTAGAATATTATATCCAGAGCCTAACCGCTCAGCTAACTAGGCCACCACTTGATCTGATTTGCTTATTTTTATATATTACATGTTCAGTATTTGCATGTCAGTTACTAATTTATAATTCCAGGTTAAAGAAAAGATTCGCTTTCATTTGTCTCTTCCTCTTATAGAAAGCACGAACAAACAACTTCCAAGCCAGGCTACACATAAAAACAGATAAATAACACTTCAAAAGTGTGATAATATTGCATCTGACTTCATTTGATTAAATCTCACTACATCAGAGAAATGAACGGCTCCTGAGAAATAATAATTTCTTATTAAAAAATATGGACACGCGAATTATGTGAGACCTATTAATAAACTGTGTATATTTTATATTACTTTCTTGTAAATAACATGTGCATTCTTATCTTATATCTTATATCTTTCCCGTGCCGTTAAACGTCACATAGGGCTCGCAAAGTAGTTGGCAAATATTTCCTGTCTTCGGCGACTCTTTCAACCTCATCAAAGGAATTTATTCCTGTTAATTTGGCCTCTCTTTATAATGTCCTCTTCATAGTTTCACGCGATCTGACTCTTTTTCTTCGGCCTGTTGTGTTCCACTTGATAGATTGTTTTGGGATTCTCTGATCATTTCTTCTCATCAAGTGACCAACATATGTCCATCTCCTTTTCCTGATCATCCATGAGACTGGTTGTTGTTCAGTCATCTGTCTTATCTCTCCATTGTTCTTGAATTCATTCCACTTGATGCCGAGTATTTTCCTTAGGCATTTGTTTTCAAAAGAGCCTAATTCCGTTTCTATTTCTTTAGTTGTTTTCCAGCATTCGCATGCATACATGAGGGTGGATATTACATTTGAATTGAATAGTCTTAACTTGGTTTTTGTGCTTATAACTTTTGAATTTCATATATTCTCAAGATTCTTGAAGACTGATGCTGCTTTTGCAATTCTGATCCTAACATGTGCATTATGTCAATTTAATTCGTGTTATTCTTTACAATTAAATTATGAAAAGCCATCTCAGGCGGCTAATACCACGTCTTTTCAGCTTGCTTTTTCGTCATATATTGCCAAATAAAAGCGATTCGAGTTGAAAATAAAACCGTAAAATATCAAGCAATAAAACAAGGAGTGCCACAGGTGTGGTCTCCAGACCTTTTTTCTCTGTACAACGAGAATATTCTAAGAACAATCATTACAGAACCACGTTTAAAAGTAGGAGGATACAATATTAACACCCTTCGGTATGCTAACGACACAGTACTAATAGATGAGAACCAACAAGTCCGGCACAAATCTCTTGGATATAGTCGCCATAGAATGTGAACAGAAAGGCCTTACTTTAAACATCAAAATGACAGAAACTATGATTATATCTAAGAAACAGAATCTGTCAACATGAAGTATACATTTAAATGGAACAATACTAAAGCAGGTACAGAAAGTCAAATACCTTGGTGCAGTAGTAACTTCAGATGAGAAATACAGAACAGAAATTGGGAACAAAATGAGACAAGCAAAGATTGCATTTCAGAGAATGAGCAACATGTCTTTATAAATTATTGTTAGAAAACGAGTACTAAAATGCTATATTGAACCTATCTTTGTATATGGAAGTGAATCATGAACAACATGCAGGTGTGCACAATAGTCATTGTAAGCAGCAGAAATGTGGTTTATTAGAAGAATATTGCGAATTGCCTAGCAAACAAATATATCTATGGAGAATACATGAGAAGAGCAGAAGATACAAACAAATTTTGTGAAACAAAATACGAGGAAGACAATATGCTTTCGTAGGACATGAAATTAGAGGAAGCAGCATTGAAAATACTAATGCAACAAGAGAAATACTTGAAAGAAGAAGTCAGGGGAAGATAAAGAAAAGGATACTGCATAATCTGACGAAATGACGAGAGATATCACAAACTGAGATAATGACCTGCATGAAGAATCGTGTACTCTGGAGAAGCATAATAGCCAACACCAGTGTGCACGGCATCTGATGATAATGACGATGAATACAGCCAATACATTTTCTTCACGGGATTATAAATTGTTTCTCTTTTTATTAATTAATTAGGTGTTCTCCATTTTCAATTATTTATTCTTTTTAAATTTGCAACTGATACGTTTGCATTAAATGTAATCTGTCTGAAGGTAAAGTTAAATGAATATCAACATTTCTTCTATGGTATTTAATAAACGGGACTTTCTTTTTTTCATGGTGTGTACAGCAATAATAACTTTTTAAAAGTGACGATTTTTTTTCACAAAGTTCTACATTTCTTTTTATACTGTGCTTCCATGAGCCTGTGCGCTATTCCAAGTTTACAAATATATTTCCTTCGCTGATAAAAATAGATGTATGCCAAAAAAGTAACTTACCGTCGTCTAATATAGGAAGAGAAAAGAATTTGAAAATCATATATATCTATCTATCTGTCTGTCTGTCTGTCTGTCTGTCTGTCTGTCTATCTATTTATCTATCTAATCAACTGTCTATTTCTCTGCCTGTCTCAGAACATAATCTTCATATAAAACCTTGTACTTACACGTACTTTTCTTCATAGTAGCATATAATAACTTTTTAAAATTTACAAATTTTTTTTCACAACCTTCTGCATTTCCTTTTATACTGTGCTTCCATGAGGCTGTGCGCTATTCCAAGTTTATAACTTTATTTCCATCGCTGATAAAAATAAATATATGCCAAAAAAGTAACTTACCGTCGTCTAATATAGGAAGAGAAAAGTACTTGAAAATCATATCTATCTAACTATCTATCTATCTATCTATCTATCTATCTATCTATCTATATCTATCTATCTATCTATCTATCTATCTATCTATCTATCTATCTATCTATCTATCTATCTATCTATCTGTCTGTCTGTCTATCTATCTATCTATCTATCTATCTATCTATCTATCTATCTATCTATCTATCTATCTATCTATCTATCTATCTATCTATCTGTCTGTGTGTCTGTCTTTCTATCTATCTATCTATCTATCTATCTATCTATCTATCTATCTATCTATCTATCTATCTATCTATCTATCTATCTATCTATCTACCTGTCTATCTATCTATCAGAATGTGTATCTAATCAACTGTCTATTTCTCTGCCTGTCTCAGAACAGAAACTTCATATGAAACCTTCTACTTACACTTATTTTATTTTCATGGTAGCATATAATAACTTCTTCATTTTTTTATCCTGTACTTCCATCAGCATATGCGCTATTCCAAGTTTACAACTATATTTCCATTACTGATAAAAATAGATTCATTCATTCATTCATTCATTCATTTGCATGTCCCTTGCGGAACTTTGCCTCCCAAACAGCACTCCTGTAGGCCTCTCGGTTGTGAGCAAGATGGCCTGCTGCTGTTGCATCCATTTCCAGATCGTCAAAGATATCTTGCAGCCATCTTCGTTTTGGTCTTCCTCTTTTTCTTTTTCCCATTATGTATCCTTCCAATACGGTCTTCTCTAAATTATCATGACGTTTAATGTGTCCAAAATATTTCAGTTTTCTCTCTTTAATCCTCATTACTAGCCAGCCTTATTCAATATTAAGCTCTTGTAGTATAGTTATATTTGTTCTTTTTTGTGTCCACGATATTTGGCGAACTCTTCTGTTTCATTTACAGTCAAAGGCATTTATGTGTTTCTCAGCTGTTTTGTTAAGTGTCCAGGTCTCACAGGCATATTTTGCGATGGGAAAGATGCATGCCCTTAAAAATCTTATTTTTGTGGTTCTGTCTGCTCCTCTCCACAGATTCTTTATTTGTTTTACTTTCTGAAGAGCGATAGATGTCCTCCTTTTAATTTTCCTCATTGTATCTCCATTATTAGTTAGTAGTGACCCAAGATATTCAAAACTCTCCACTTCTTCCAGTTTTTCCTCATTGATACATATTTCAGTTGCCTTGTTTGTTTTGTCAGTTGTCATCACTTTAGTTTTCTTTGCATTAAGATAGAGGTTCTGCTCTTCGCTGTTCTTGCAGACTGACATAATTAGTTTTTCTATTCCTTTTTGTGTTGTGGACAGCAATACTGTGTCATCAGCATATCTAATCTCTGGTATTTCATAACCTCCAACTGTTATTGCATCGTAATATTCTTTGTCTACATCTTGTCTAACATTCCTCATTATATTTTCAGTATACAAGTTAGATAAGTAGGGTGAAAATATGCACCCCTGACGGACCCCTTGTTTTATGTCAAACCAAGTTGTTTATAAAAATAGATATATGCCAAAAAGTAACTTACCGTCATCTAATATAGGAAGAGAAGAGTATTTGAAAATCATATGTATGTATGTATGTATGTATGTATGTATGTATGTATGTATATATGTATTTATGTATGCATGTATGTATGTATGTATGTATGTATGTATGTATGTATCTATCTATCTATCTATCTATCTATCTATCTATCTGTCTAGGCTGGACATAGTCTAATGTGATCGGACGTGTTTATTTTAGCTCCTACATTTGGATTTTTACCAGTGTCATTTTATAAGATTGTGACGTGAAATGGATACCACTGGATTTCACTTGTGTTTGTGCTTGTGGTGAAATATGTGGAATTTTGAAATCTATGTAGTTTGTTAAGTATTTATCAAAATGTTTGAATAGTTTATATAAAATATATCCAATACTGGCTTAGCCCGTGTCCACGCGGCTCATTGTAACTAGGTCATCGTGTGGCCAGGCGTGACTACAGTGGCTGGGATAATGTATTGTGTCCTAAGCTAACAATGTTATCTTGTAGCCGAGACAATGAACTAGAAGAAGCTAGCCAGACAAGAAGACTGGATGGACTGCGGCCGGCGGCTGTAAAGAATTACTCGCTGAACAAAAGAAAGGCGATAAATACCAAGCTCCGTGGCTGCGACAGAGTCCCCGGCCTGACAATAACAAGGACCAACGAGGGATAATGCTTGGTCGTTCTTGTCAACAACACGCTGGATTATGAGTGCGTGAAACAAGCGTTCAGGGAGTACTATCACCACCACACAGAAGAGAGGGCAGATAAAAATGGTGCAAATGTGGAGGACTTTATAAAAACACCACTTGTAACTATCCACCTGTACCATACAAGAAATAAAATATTGGTTCAAGGCGGTGCTCATGATGTTGACTCTTGGTTGACAGATGACTTCAGTCGTATTCAAGATGAAGCTTTAAAACCTTTCCTGCGACTGTCAGCTACAGTGAAGCCATCTCTATTATCTGTTGCCATGAGTGACAGACCGGCCATCAACACCAGTGACGGACACGATACTGTCGTCATTGATATCAATCAAGGCGCTACCACCACCAACGACATGCAAGAACAATTCACCAACTGCCCCAGTGCTGATCTTACTGACAAAGCCCTGTCAGATCAGGCAAGCACCTCAGCTGAACCCACTGACGTTCAAGCACTGCCTGAACACTCCACCAGCAACAGTTTAGCTGATGTGGAAAACCGAGACGACAGTGAAGCTCCAGCGCCTGAGTTCTCTGCATCTAGTGTGGCTGATTCACCACATGTATCTCAGCAGCCTACAGTTGTCGAGGAAAAATTAGCTACATTATGTACCCAGAACATACTTCAGGTAGTCAAAGACCTCGTCATAAACTTTATTACTGACATGGCAGCGGAGATTAAGAACTCATTCAAGCTGGAGAATGACAGTCTCAGGGCTGAACTTACGTCACTGAGAGACGAAAATGCTGAAATGAGACTCATGATATCTGAATGGCAGAGTGAGCCACGCAGACACAGCAAGGAAGTGTTGACAAGTATTCCAGAAGTGACTGTTGACACAGACAATATGGCTGTAAATTCATACACAAGTGCACCAGATATCAACACAGAACACACGCCACAGCAAGGAGCTGCACAAGAAAAACACACCAGCACCACAACACCTATAAAGGTAGCACCTGAAAATTTAGCTTACCCTATTGATGTGCAGATAAGTAATAGGTTTCAAGCTTTACAAGATAGCCCCATTGAATATAACCATAAAGCACCAAGAACCCAAAAAGATATCTCAAACACGACATCCACTCCTCAGTCACGGTCTCATAAACATCAATAAAAACAAGATACACAACAACACAGTAACAACATCAAAGAATATACGACACACTTGATAATCGGAGATTCCTTACTTAAAGGAATCTATGGTGAGCGCATGTCAGTTACCTCTGAAGACACTGTCTCAGTAATGCCAGTACCTGGAGCTGGTATTATAAAACTGACGCAGACACTGTCTCAGACATGCCAGTACCTGGAGCTGGTATTATAAAACTGACGCAGACACTGTCTCAGTCATGCCAGTACCTGGAGCTGGTATTATAAAACTGACGCAGACACTGTCTCAGAATGCCAGTACCTGGAGCTGGTATTATAAAACTGACGCAGACACTGTCTCAGTAATGCCAGTACCTGGAGCTGGTATTATAAAACTGACGCAGACACTGTCTCAGTAATGCCAGTACCTGGAGCTGGTATTATAAAACTGACGCAGACACTGTCTCAGTCATGCCAGTACCTGGAGCTGGTATTATAAAACTGACGCAGACACTGTCTCAGACATGCCAGTACCTGGAGCTGGTATTATAAAATAACGCAGACACTGTCTCAGTCATGCCAGTACCTGGAGCTGGTATTATAAAACTGACGCAGACACTGAGAAGACTTGACGTCGATCAGAGAGTGACGAGAACGACAGTACATGTTGGCATTAATGACAGCATGAACGGCCAGAATCTTCGGCCCTCTGATATACAAGACTTGATATCCACCATCAAGAAAAAATACCCCAACACTTCCATCAACATTTCATCCATCATTCCACCTTGTTCTGGTCCTGGACGTCGCATGGTGGATATAAACAACAAAATACTAAAAACATTCTGTCTACAGAACACAGTAGTTTTTATAAACAACGCGCCATTTTTTACTTCAGCCACAGGTCCTCCCAAAAAACACCTTCACAGGGACCACATCCACATTAACAAGACTGGCAGAAGCATCATTGCCAAAAATATCAAATATCCAGTAAGAACTAAGCAGAACATAACAAAACACTACAATATCCAGAAACAGTTTAGACAGCCACCCACATCTCATAGATCCAGAAACACACATTCTACACCAACTACAAGACTCCAAGGACCCTCAGAAACATCACCATCTGCCTCTCTACCATTGCCCGCTCCATCCACTGGCCCACTATACGATTCCATGTTCCCGCCCCTGCCTACACGGCAAGCTCAACAAATTATACCAACACTTAGTACAGCGAACAACATAGAGAATCCTGTACAATCACCACTTAGGAATACCACAACAACTGTACAGGACACAAACACAAGAACCTCGAATCACTGTCCGTTGAACTTTCAGCTACAATATCTAATGCAGTTTAGTCCTGAAGCTCTGAGCCACGCGTATATGATGTCACTACTACTCAGTCAACACTCAACACCCACATACAGATACTAGATAGCTTGAAACTTCCAGCACTTTTTAACTTCTACAGATAAATTTAACTGAACAAAACAAAAAACCACAGAAGTTCTTACAGCAGAACAGACATTTCTTAATGCTAGCTTACAGCTAATGTTGTCATCAAGTCTTTTACAATTTACACTTACATAACGTTCATTGCACTGTTGATTTTTGTACATTTGTCCATTATTTGTCAGTATATTATAAACTTACTTAGATTCATTATCTTTACTAGCTTAAACGTATACCTATAATTGTATGATTGAAGTCTGACCAGTTATTTTATTTTTACTGAAATATAATGTTTCTAGCATTGTTATAGTGACTCAGAAAATGGAGGAGTGGCTGCGACACCATGGCCTACGTGTTGGCCACTTAAATGTTTATCATTTGTTAGGAAAACTCCCTGAGGTTACACATATAATTCAACAACATTTTCATATTTTTGGTTTCTCTGAAAGCAGATTACATAAAAACATCACATACAATGATATAAGAATAGATGGTTTTAATTTGATCAGGCGCGACCCAACTAGGAAGCTAGAGACAGGTTTAGTCGTTTACATTTCTAACACAATTAAATTTTGTAGAAGAGAAGACCTGGAAACATCAGAGGTTGAATGTATTATGCTAGAAATCAAAATATCAAATCTTAGTCCAATTCTAATTAGTTTTATATACCGAAATCCAAATGCTTCAGCCGAGTGGTATGATCAATTTGCGACCATGATGGATGATGCTGTAACTCATAAATTCAGTGACATAATCATTCTAGACGACTTCAGTATATATCTTAATCAGCCAAATCCTACATGGAAGAACATTTTAACATCTTACATCTTCTCCCAAATTGTTAACAAACCTACTAGAGTAACTGAATCATCATCAACACTAATAGATCACATTTATGTAGCTGATCCAGGAAACATTACTGAATGTACTGTCCCTCATGTGTCGCTGAGTGATCGCTACCCGGTCTGCTGTACGTGGTCACATAAGGGGTATAAAATACAGAAACACAAACATACCTGCATCAAATATAGAAACTTTAAAAACTTTAACTTGGAATTATTTTTAACTGATCTAAAAGCATCGCCTCTTACGTACGTTTTCCAGTTAACAAAACCAGATGAAGCTATCGAATACTGGATCAAGATATTTCGAAATATTTTTGACAAGCATGTCCTCATCAAAGAAATGAGAGTAAAACACGTAACAAAATCCCCGTGGATAACTCCCGATATATTGCAACTCATGAGGAAACGGGATGAAGCTCACAAAAGCAGAAATTTCAGTAGCTATCGTTCACGTAGGAATACGGTGTAGTATTTAATTAGGCAGGAAAAGAAAAATTACTTCAGAAATTTAGTGAAACACAAAACTGATAGTAAATCAATCTGAAAAGCGATTAATACTCGTGTAAAGGATCCGAATTGCAAAAGTAGCATCAATCTTCAAGAATCTTGAGAACATATAGAATTCAAAAGTTATAAGCACATAAACCAAATTAAGACTATTCAATTAAAATGTAATATCCACCCTCATTTATGCATGCGAAAGCTGGAAAACAACTAAAGAAAGAGAAAAGAAATTGGACTCTTTTGAAAACAAATGCCTAAGGAAAATACTCGACATCATGTGGAATGAATGCAGGAACAATGCAGAGATAAGACAGAGGACTGAACAACAACCAGTCTCATGGGTGATCAGGAAAAGGAGATGGACATATATTGGTCACTTGATGAGAAGAAATGATCAGATAATCCCAAAACAAGCTATCAAGTGGAACACAACAGGCCGAAGAAACAGAAGCAGACCGCGTGAAACTCTGAAGAGGACATTATAAAGAGAGGCCAAATTAACAGGCATAAAATCCTTTGAAGAGGTTGAAGGACTCGCCGAAGACAGGAAAAATTTGCGAACTACTTTGCGAGCCCTATGTGACGTTTAACGGCACGGGAAGGATATAAGATATACGAGAAATAAAAGGAAGCACACTGACCCACAGACACTTAATGGTGAACATACTTGCACTAACTTCAGTGAACATTTTAGGGAAGACATTAGTATTCTAAAATCTTCATTACCGACTCCTAATTGCGACCTGAGCGTGTTGAAAACTTTCAGCGACAGTAAATGTGTAAAGCTAAAACAAACACCCAGTACAGACTGTAGATCAACATAAACAACTGTTTTTTATTTATGACATCAATAAACTACAGACAACGCTCCAAAATGATATAACAGTTTGATTAAATGGAGTAATAAAAATGGTATGTTGATAAACACCAACAAAACAAAATCCATGTTCATCACTACAAGACAGAAACTGCAAAATGCAACAAAAACTTCACTACAGCTTTGTGCTGGGACTAAGGCAATAGAAAATGTTCATGAACATAAAACCCTAGGACTCATCATTGATCAGCATTTTACTTGGAATTCTCACGTACATAAGCTAACAAATTTGATTGCACAGAAAGTTTACCAATTAGCCAAAATTAAACACTTTATCGACAAAGACACAAGAAAAATATACTACGTATCACACATACAAACACACTTAGATTACTGTTCCACAATCTGGGATGGATGCTCAGTCTCAAACACAAAAAGGCTCCACTCACTTCACAAGCGAGCATTAAATCTTATTTGTGACAAACACCCAGTACAGACTGTAGATCAACACAAACAACTCAAAATTCTACCCCTCAAAATAGAATCATTTTTAACAAAGTTAAGTTTGTTCAGAGAATTCTGTAGCACAATGCTCCGCCTTACTTGTGGTCACTGTTTACGTATAACACTAAACATAGCCAGTGTTTAAAAAACTGTCTTCTTCCTAAACCCAGGATTGATCTGTACAAGAAAAGCGTTGTATACTCTGCAGTACAGCTCTGGAACACCCTCCCCTACAATTTAAAACCCATTGGTAATACTTCATCCTTTAACTCAAACCTGTTTCATTATTTACTTGCTTGTAATTGTATGCCTCCATAAAATAGCCAGCAGTCTCTCAACACATGGCTCGTAAACCATCAAGTACTTCAGTGACATAGTTAGAAAAGCAACTTGTTAGATATTGTTAGAAATTATTTTAATGTTTGTTAAACAAAAACATATTTTAGAAGATCTGTATATACAATGTATTTTATTTATGTATATGTCTGCGTGTGTATATGTGCGTGAGTGCTATTTTATTAGGTTAATTACTTCTTCTCTTTTAATTTGAATGTAGTAGTTAAATCTTACACTCTTTTGATATGTTTTTCCTAATTTAATGTGTATTTTTGTACTAAATTAAGTGTGTGGGAAGAATGAAAGATGGAGTTATGAAGGGCAGAATGTAAGACGGGCCTGCGTGCCCAATTCTTTACCCTTTAAAAATAAAGATTCTTCATTCATTCATTAATTCTATCTATCTATCTATCTATCTATCTATCTATCTATCTATCTATCTATCTATCTATCTATCTATCTATCTATCTATCTAATCTATCTATCAGTTTGTGTATCTAATCAACTGTCTGTTTCTCTGCCTGTATCAGAACAGAAAATTCATAAGAAGCCTTTTACTTACACTTAATTTTTTTTCATGGTAGCATATAACAACTATTTAAAATGTACGATTTTTGTTCACAAACTTCTACATTTCTTTTTATACTTTGCTCCATGAGCCTGTGCGTTATTCCAAGTTTACAACTATATTCCCATCTCTGATAAAAATAGATATATGCCAAAAAGTAACTTACCGTCACCTAATATAGGAAGAGAAAAGTATTTGAAAATCATATCTATCTATCTATCTATCTATCTATCTATCTATCTATCTATCTATCTATCTATCTATCTATCTATCTATCTATCTATCTATCTATCTATCTATCTATCTATCTATCTATCTATCTATCTATCTATCTATCTATCCATCCATCCATCCATCCATCCATCCATCCATCCATCCATCCATCCATCCATCCATCCATCCATCCATCCATCCATCCATCCATCCATCCATCCATCCATCCATCCATCCATCCATCCATCCATCCATCTATCCATCTATCTATCTATCTATCTATCTATCTATCTATCTATCTATCTATCTATCTATCTATCTATCTATCAATTTGTATATCTAATCAACTGTCTGTTTCTCTGCAGAAACTTCATATGAAGCCTTCTACTAACACTTAAAATATGCAGTTATATTTTCTTGCTTGAATTCAACGTGTATCTCTTTGTTTTAATCAATCAAGTTTTAATCTACTTTAGTGTCTTCCTCTAATAATCAGGAACTGATATGCCTTTTCGTAATTCTTCTGTTTAATCTTTTCGCATGAGTCTAAGTATTTATAAGTAATTCATGACGTGCCATTTTTAATAGTTATCGAACGAAGCGCGTATTATCAGATATAAGTTTTTTCATGTGTTTATATTTTACTATTATTACTGTTTGTTGTGTGCGTTTTATTTGTGTTTATTTCCATGTTGTTTTAATCTATTATCCTTATGTATACATTTACTTACTTATCTTGACATTTACAACTCGGATTTTCCTTCATGAATTTCGAAACCCTGATTTAATGAAATTGTTTAAACAATGAATTTACGCGATGTCATGAAAAATCAGCAGAAAGATAATTTAATACGTTTTTAGTTGATTTTTTAAAAATATTCTTTTTAAAATGTGTATCTTCATTAGGCAATCACTTACACATTCTCCACTTTGTGTTTATTACATTGTTAATATGGACGTAACACAGCTGTTATGGACATCGTGGTTCGTGACCACGTATAATGAAGTGATTTTGAAAATCCTCTCATGTCATGTACTATTTAATCATGGTTATTTATTCATTTTCCTTAACTTGGACACCTCAAGAAAAAAGAAGGAAGTGTAAGCCATTAATGACATTAAGACAGACACTGTAGAATTAACACAATGAAGCTGGAAAAGCAATCTTTGAGATTCCAACTAGTTAGAGAAGCTTTGTAGCTGCCGTATGCTTCATTGGGAGTACAGAGGACTGATGATGATGATAATGATGATGATGATTGATGACAATAATGATGATGATGATGATGGTGAAGATTTCATTTAAAATTCTTCCTCATACTACTATTATCAACAATTTAGGCTCACAGTTTATATTTCTGATACAGATCCACGTTACTTCTTATAAAGTGAAGTTTGAGCCTTATATTAAATGAATATGTTTGAAGTAAAGAAACAACACATAGTTGTCAGAAAAAAAACTTAAGAGCTAAAAATGCAGAGAGAGAATTTTACGTGACAAAAATTAATTTGTAAATTCTGCCAATCAATCTGTTTGTAGATAGATTTTTCATTTATAAGTGTGTGTGGAAAAAACTGCAACTTCAAACATTCTTCTAACTGCACTCATATAAAAAAGGTCGTTTATTTGACCATTACATTTTTCTTGTATATTTCTGGACAAAACGTTGTCTCCTTAAGATTGTTTTCTTTTTCCCCTTAATAATTATATGTATATATTTCATCAGATTTACAGAAAATAAAATAAAACTCCCGTTACCACGTCATTAAGGCATAGAGGGGATAAGGTTTTAGGCCATTATTCTCACGACCTTTGACATATGAATGTGTGATGTGGTAGGTGTCACTCCTGGCCGCGTTTACCTTCCTAGATTTGTCGTGTACTCATTTTTAGACTCTCGGTGGAACCGGGGGCCTTTTTGTTGTTTTCCCATTAGAGGTTTGAACTTGATACCACTAGATTAGTATAACCAGAGCTTAACCATTCAGCTAACTAGGCCACCACTTCATCTGATTTGCGTACTTTTATATATCAAATATTCAGTATTTACATGTAAGTTACTAATTTGTCATTCCAAGTCAAAGAAAAGATTCGCTTTCAGATGTGTCTTCCTCTTATGGAAAGCACCAAAAAAAAAAAAAAACAAACTTCCAAGCCAGGCTTCACATAAAAACAGATAAATAACACTTCAAAAGTGTGATAATATTACACCTGACTTCATTAAATCTCATTACATCAGAGATATGAACGGCTCTTTAGAAATAATACTTTCTTATTAAAAATTATGGACATGCGAATTATGTGAGACCTACAAATTAACTATCGTGTTATTCTTTACCATTAAATTATGAAAAGCCATCTCAGGCGGCTAATACCACGTCTTTTCAGCTTGCTTTTTCGTCCTATATTGCCAAATATAAGCGATTCGAGTTGAAAATAAAACTGTAAAATATCAAGCAATAAAACAAGCAGTGCCACAGGCGTGGTCTCCAGACCTTTTTTCTCTGTACAACGAGAATATTCTAAGAACTATCATTACAGAACCACGTTTAAAAGTAGGAGGATACAATATTAACACCCTTCGGTATGCTAACGACACAGTACTAATAGATGAGAACCAACAAGTCCGGCACAAATCTCTTGGATATAGTCGCCAAGGAGAGTGAACAGAAAGGCCTTACTTTAAACATCAAAATGTCAGAAACTATGATTATATCAAAGAAACAGAATCCGCCAACATGACATTTAAATGGAACAGTTCTAGAGCAGGTACAGAAATTCAAATACCTTGGTGCAGTAATAACTTCAGATGGGAAATGCAGAGCAGAAAGTAGGAACAGAATGAGACAAGCAAAGACTGCATTTCAGAGAATGAGCAACACATCTTTATCAATGAATGTTAGAAAACGAGTCCTGAAATGCTATAGTGATCCTATCTTATTATATGGAATTGAATCATGGACAATATGCAGGTGTGCACAAAAGTGACTGCTGAGATGGTGAAAGTAGAAGAATCAGAAACACCAAAACAACTTTGCCGGATATTACAACTAATTTGGGATCTAGAAAAAACCCAAGAGGATGGGAAAACTGAGCTTATAGTAAAACTACCAAAGAAGGATGACCTCAGAGATTGCGGGAACGGGAGAGGCATTATCCTACTGCCACTCACCAGTAAAGTATTTTGCAGAATAATCATCAACAGAATTGTACCAACACTTGAAGAAAAACTTCGGAAAGAGCAGGCAGGATTTAGAAAAGGAAGATCATGCATAGATCACATATTTGTACTTAGACAAATATTATAACAGGCAAATGAGTGGCATAGCACAACATGGATTTTGAGAAAGCCTTTGACAGTGTCAACAGAGATGTACTGTGGAAAATCCTAAGATGACATGGCCTCCCCCCATAATATAGTAAATGTAATCAGAGCCCTATATGAGGGTTTTCAGTGCAAAGTGATCTGTGGAGAACATACCTCCAGCATCTTTAGGGTACAAACAGGAGTGAAGCAGGGATGTGTACTATCACCAACATTATTTATCTTAGCAGTAGACTGGTTAATGAGGGAGGCAACATCAGACAAACGCAAAGGATTACAATGGACCCTTGACTCAGTGCTGAAGTACCTTGACTTTGCGGACGACATGTGTCTATTATCAAGCAGTCACAAAGATATGTAAGATAAAATAAACAAGCTAACTCAGAATGCAAACACCATAGGACTAAAGATCAACGTAGGAAAGACAAAGTTAATGAAGCACAATGTGAACAACAGAAATGTACTCAGAGTAGATAGCAAGTTAGTGGAGGAGGTGAAATACCCTTAAGGATGGACAACCAACCCACTTACTTAGGAGTGACTCTTGACTCAAAACTGACGTGGAAGCAACACATCAACAGTGCAGAAGCAAAAGCCAGAAGAAAACTAGCCATATTAAGAAAATTGAGTGGAACCACATGGGGAGCTAGTGAAAGAATCCTCAAGAATATATATCAGCAAAGTATTCTACCACATTTAGAATATGGCTCAACATCTTGGTGCACAGCATGAAACACTACGCTGCATAATCTAGACAAGGTTCAAAATCAGTCACTACGGATTATCACAGGTGCCATGAGGTCCACACCAATAGTAGAAATGCAGAAAATAGTTGGTGTTCAAGCGCTAAAGGAACGTAGAGACACAAAGGTCATGACCATGGGAGAAAAATTCCTTAGCTCTGTAAGCCATCCCCTGAAGGAGAGATTCAATAACTTGGCATTAGGACGGCTTAAAAGAAGCAGCTTCATTCATCAGGCCAAGCGTATGCGTAAGCTGATACCTGACCTTCTAACTGTAGTCGCTCCATTATCATCTGTACCAGAGCATACACCATGGAAAGAAGCAGATTATACACAAATATCTATTCAGACTGAAGTGAAAGGTGTGCAGAATGGTGAGATGCAGAGCAGTCTTGTAAGATCAACAGCCACACTTAGTGTTCTAGATGACAAATATCCATGTGACATCTGGATACGTGTGTATACAGATGGATCTGCACATAATGCCATAAAGAATGGAGGGGCAGGAGCATATATTGAATATCCAAACAACACCATTGACAAGATTTCCATACCCACTGGTAAATACTGCAACAACTTTGATGCAGAAGTTAGGGCAATTATTGCTGCAGTTGAAAAACTATCAGACTCCAGAATTGATACATGTCCTGTAGTAATTCTCACAGATGCAAGATCAGTACTGGAGGCTCTTCAGTGCAACAAACTACCAGACCTTAAGGATGCCTTGTCAAAAATTGGCTTACAACATGGAGTCACTTTGCAATGGATTCCCTCCCACTGTGGGATACCAGGCAATGAGAAAGCTGACCAACTGGCCAAAGAGGGCACTGAAATGGAGCAACCAGACATACCAGTCACCTGTAATCAGAAGAAAAGCATGATAAAAACCTACAGGAAGCCACAAACGCCACCACATGATGACTATCACATGCTAAACAGAAAGGAACAAGTCACCATCTTCCGTCTCCGAACAGGACACAGCCGACTCCGAAGTCATATGTATACAAAGTTTAAGGTTGGTACTACTAATATGTGTACATGTGCCCAGGTGCCCCAAACTGTGGAACATATCCTACAGAACTGCATCAACTACGAGTCACTGAGAAATAATTACTGGTCCAGTGAAACCACTAAAGAAGATAAGCTCTATGGTTCCATACATGAATTACAAAAAACTGTGAAATTTATCCAAGAGACAGGATTGCAGATATAGACAGACAGTGCGAACGAAGAAGAAGAAGAAGAAGAAGTGGAGGAGGTCAACGAATTTGTATACCTTGGCAGTAGAGTAGTAGAAAATGGAGACAGCACAGAGGACATCAACAGCAGACTTACTAGAGCAAACCAGGCTTTTGCAGTGCTGCAGACTATATGGAAATAAAAAAAAAACTAAGCATAAATATGAAAATCAGGATATTTAAGATTAATGTTTTAAGTGTACTACTTTATGAAGTGAATGCTGGAAAATCACCAAAACAATTGAAAACAAGTTGAATTCTTTCCAGACTAAATGTTTACGAAGAATTAGAAAAATATTTTGGCCAAACACCATAAGAAATAGCATCTTATTGGCAGAAATGCAGATGAAGCCACTGACAACAATTAGTCAGAGAGAGAGAGAGAATCATGAACAACATGCAGGTGTGCACATAAGTCACTAAGCAGCAGAAATGTGGTTTATTAGAAGAATATTGCGAATTCCCTAGACAACAAATATATCTAATGGAGAATGCACGAGAAGAGCAGAAGATACAAACACATTTTGTCTCCTCCTCCTCCTCCTTCTTTCGCTTCTACCACCAAGACCGTCCTGTGATCCTACTGAATTGTCAAACAAAACACGAGAGAGACAATATGATTTCGTAGGACATGAAATTAGAAGAAGCCGCATTTAAAATACTAATGCAACAACAGAAATACTGGAAAGAAGAGTCATGGGAAGATAAAGAAAAATGATACCGCATAATCTGACGAAATGGCGAGAGAGATCATAAAGTGAGATAATGACCTGCATGAAGAATCCTGTACTCTGGAGAAGCATAATAGCCAACACCAGTCGGCACGGCACCTGATGATGATGGTGATGAATACTGCCAATACATTTTCTTCAAGGGATTATAATTTGTTTCTCTTTGTGTTAATCAATCAGGTGTTCTCCATTTTCAATTATTTATTATTTTTTAATTCGGAAGA
>CM019699.1:22906999-22919499 GCA_009760885.1 Achatina immaculata
ATGTATAATAACGGCAGTCTGGTACTCAATAATTTATTAAAATATTTTTGAATGTTATGGTGTGCAATGTTTAAAGTTTAGTGAAATGTTAAAAGAAATGAAAACATTGACAAAAAAGTTCACACCTAAGTTTATATATTTTCGCCTTACTTATTTAACTTGTATATTGAAAACAAAATGACGAATGTAGGAGAAGATGTAGACAAGGAATATTATGGTGCCATAAAAATTGATGGTTATGAAATACCAATATGCTGATGACACAGTATTACTGTGCACAACACAAAAAGTAATGGAAAAACTATTTATGTCAGTTCGTAAGAATAGTGAAGAGAAAAACCCCTATCTTAATGCGAAGAAAGCTAAATCGATGACAACTGACAAAACAAATAAGGCAGCTGAAATATCAATCAGTGAGGAAAAATTGGAAGAAGTGGAGAATTTTTAATATCATGGAGATACAATGAGGGAAATTAAAAGGAGGACATCTACCACTCTTCAAAAAGTAAACAAATAAAGAATCTGTGTAGATGAACTGACAGAACTACAAAAATGAGATTTTGAAGATCATGCATCTTTCTCATCGCAACATATGCCTGTGAGACATATACATTTAACAAAACAGCTGAGAAACACATACATTATTTTGAATGCAAATGCTGCACAAGAGTTCTTCGTATATCATGGACACAAAAAGAAAGAAAAAATATCCATATTACAAGAATTTACTATTGAAGAAGGCTGGCTAGTAAAGAGGACTAACCAGAGATCAATTTAATATTTTGGACTCACTGAAAGTCGCGATAATTTGGAGACCACCGTATTGGAAGGGTATATAATGGGACATACTCTGCAAATGGATGTATCAGCAGCAAGGTATTTTGCTTCCAACCGAGAGGCCTACATTAGAGATGTAAGGAGGGAAAATTCCGCAATAATCATGGAAATGATTGAATGATGTAAATAAACATTCTTTTATTTACATGATTCTCCGCGTGTCTGTTGAGTATCGCTTTATCCCATTACGGATAGTTTATGAAAAGATTTACAATGACGAAAAACAATCTGTACATTTTAGAAGGATATTTACCACCTGGTAACATAGAGAACAATGTGTGTAACAGTCACTTTCAAATCTATCTATCTATCTATCTATCTATCTATCTATCTATCTATCTATCTATCTATCTATCTATCTATCTATCTATCTATCTATCTATCTATCTATCTATCTGTCCGTCTGTCTGTCTGTCTGTCTATCTATATAAACATATATATATATATATATATATATATATATGTATATACAGATTCCGTGTCTTTAAAAGTAACATAGATGTGGACAAGGCACTCTGAGACCGAAGGCTGTACGACCTTGACCGAAGCGTCACCGCCTACGTGAGCGGTAGTTGGTTTCGGAAAGATTTGGATATATTTAGCCCATGCCCACATCGTATGGTGTAGATTATGTAGATGTTCTGTAAGCTGTGATGTAGGTTTCTGTATTTACGTATCAATATGGAAATTATGTGTATGATTTCAATGTAATTTATCAGTATATTGGATGGGCAACCTCTTTTTCTTTGGCGTGTTGTGTTCCACTTTTGTTTAGGTTCTCTGACTGTTTCCTCTCATCACGTGACCAATATATGTTATTCTACTTTTTCTGATCACCCGTGAGATAGGTCTAGTACACTCATCCGCCTTATCTGTGCGTTGTTCTTGAATTCGTTCCACTTAATACCGAGTATTTTCCCTAGGCATTTGGTGTGAAAAGAGTCTAATTTGTTGTCTATTTCTTTAGTTGTTTCCAGCTTTCGCATGCATAAATGAGGGTGGATACTACATTTGAATTGAATAATCTTAACTTTGTTTTTGTGCTAATAACTTTTGACTGTCACATGTTCTCAAGATTCTTGAAACTCAATGCTGGTTTTACAATTCTAACTTCTTTTCTGACGTCACCATCCTGGTCTACATGTATTTAGCTGCCGAGGTTAGCATTCATGGACTTCTTCAACAGCTGTTCATTGTATGTTTATTTTTCCTTCTTGATTACTGGGAAGTTTCATTATTTTATGTTTGTTCCTTATTGATTTAAAGTCTTATTTTCCTAGCAATTGAAGACAGCTTTCTTTTTTCTTGCATCAAATTTACATTGTCACTGATAAGAGTTATGTCGTCTGCAAAACTCAAGATCTTCTAGTTTGGTCCCATGTACCCAGTCAATTCCCGTATTACCTGTGCAACATTTTTTCATTATGAAGTCAATGCCAATCCCAAAAAGCAAGGAAGAGAGCATTCACCCTTGACTACACGAACATATACGTTATAAAGATCCTTAATTATGTTGACAATTTTAGATGCCATTGTACATAATCTTAAAATTGTCCACACTGAATCTCTGCGTATGCTATCAAATGCCTTTTTAAAGTCTATGAAGTTCAGGATGAATGGGTTTTGCTTCAAGAATTATTCTTAGCGAAAAGATCTGATAGTGATAGTTTATCCTTTTTCGAAATCCTGCTTATTTTCCTCAGTTTGCAGTATCTACTATATCTTTATATTTCTATTCAGAATGAATTTGCAAAATACTTTTGATGCAAATGATGGTAAGGTTATTCCTCTCCAATTATTGCTGTCCCTTGTTTATTATTTTAACAATGATCCTTTTCTCATTTCTTTTATATTATGTCTTAAATCATTCCCGTGCCGTTAAACGTCACATAGGGCTCGCAAAGTAGTTCGCCAATTTTTCCTGTCTGTGGTGAGTCTTTCAACCTCATTAAGGGATTTTATGATTGTTAATTTGGCCTCTCTTAACAATGTTCTCTTCAGAGTTTCACGCGGTCTGCTTCTTTTTCTTTGGCCTGTTGTCTTCCAAGTGATAGCTTGTTTTGGGAGTTTCTGATTATTTCTTCTCATCAAATGTCCACCATATTCCATCTCCTTTTCCTGATCACCCATGAGACTGGTTGTTGTTCAGTCATCTGTCTTATCTCTGAATTGTTCTTGAGTTCGTTTCACTTGATGCCGAGTATTTTCCTTAGTCATTTGGTTTCAAAAAAGTCTAATTTCTTTTCAGTTTCATTAGTTGTTTTCCAGCTTTCACTGCTTACATGAGGGTGAATATTTCATTTGAATTGAATAGTCTTAACTTGGTTTTTGTGCTTATAACTTTTGAATTCCATATATTCTCAAGAATTTTTAAGATCAATGCTGCTTTTGCAATTCTGATTCTAACTTCCTTTCTAGTGTCACCATCCTGGTCTATGTAGCTGCCAAGGTATGCAAATTGATTGACTTTTTCAATATCTGTCCCTTCTATGTGTATTTCTCCATTTTGGTTAATGGGAATTTTCATTATTTTTGTTTTGTCATTGTTAATTTCAAGTCCTATTTTGCTAGCCAGTGAAGACAGGCTATCTGTTTTTTCCTGCATGGAATTCACATTGTTACTGATAAGAGTTATGGCATGAGCAAAATCAAGATCTTCTAGTTGGGTCCCATGTACCCAGTCAATACATGTGTTACCTGTGCAGCATTTTTTCATTATGAAGTCTATTGTAATCCCAAAATACAAAGGAGACAGTATACATCATTGCTTCACATCTGTTTCAGTCTGGAACCATTCACTCATCTCTTCTTCAGTCTTGACTGCACAAACATATCCATTGTAAAAGCCCTTAATGATGCTGACAATTTTAGATGGTATTCCATATATACTTAAAATTCTCCATAATGAATCTCTGTGTATGCTATTAAATGCCTCTTTAAAGTCTATGAATTCAGTGTTAATGGTTTCTGCTTTTCAATGTCTTCTTCAAGTATTATTCTTAGAGTAAAGATTTGGTCGAGACAGCTTCTCCCTTTAAGAAATCCTGCTTGTTCTTCTCTCATTGCAGTATCCACTATATCTTTAAGTCTATTCAAAATGACTTTGCAAATACTTTTGACACAACTGATATTAAGATTACTACTCTCCGAATGTTACAGTCACTAAGGTTGCCTTTTTTTATTTTAACAATGATTCCTTTTTTCCAATTAGAAGGGACCTTTTCTTATTTCCAAATCTTGTTAAATATTCTCTGTAGTTGTCTCTTGTTGTCACTATTGATAGCTTTTAGCATTTTGTGTGTTATTTCATCTTCACCTGCAGCTTTTTGTTAGCCATTAAATTCGCTGCTGTTTAAATTTCATACAATTTAGTTTCATCTAGTTTGATATTTAGTTGTGGGGCTGGTAAGTCGGTTTCAAGGTTTAACAATTCTTTTGGGTGTGGTTGATTAAGTATTTCTTGGAAGTGTTCAGTCCATCTTTGCTTTTGGTCTTTACTTGATGTTAATATGGTTCTAGTTTTGCTAAGGATTGGTCTTTCTTTAGGTGTAATAGTATCTGTTAGCCTCTTTTGTATATTATATAAAGTTTTGCTGTCTCCTGTTTTTGCTGCTTTTTATGTCTCTTTCTCCATATTGTCTATGTATTCTCTTTTATCCCCTCTACTTGAACTTTTTATTTCTTGTCTAGTTCTTTGTATGTTACTTTTACCAGATCTTTTCCAAGATCTGTTATTGCATTCAACATGTCTAATTTGACTGCTCGTCTTTCATGTATATACTTCCATGTTTTATCTGATATCCATTCTTTCTTATTTGTTTTTTTTTTCAATCCAGCGCTTGCTTTTGCTGCTGTGATTATGGTTGTGCTGTAAGAATTCCATAACTCATTATACCTATCTCCTCAACTTCACTGGGTGTTTTGGAATTATTGGTACTTTCCTGATAGAAATTACTGTTTGTATTTTCTTCTTGTAGGCTGTGACTGTTTATCTTTATGTGTACTGATTTCTTGTGTTGACTTTTCAATGTTAGTTTTATTTTTCCTATGCACAGTTAACATATCAGCTGCTGTTTCATATTTAATTTAGATTTCATTTAATGTCATTTCATCTATGTTGATATTTAGTTGTGGTACTGGAAAGTTAACATCACTGCTGTATTTAGACCAACAAGCAGCAGTAAGAATAAATGGTGAAACAACAAGTTGGTTTGACATAAAACAAGGGGTCCGTCAGGGGTGCATATTGTCACCCTACTTATTTAACTTGTATACTGAAAATATAATGAGGAATGTTAGAGAAGATGTAGACAAAGAATATTACGATGCCATAACAGTATGGAGGTTATGAAATACCAGAGATTAGATATGCTGATGACACAGTATTGCTGTCCACAACACAAGAAGGAATGGAAAAACTAATTATGTCAGTCCGCAAGAACAGCGAAGAGCAGAACCTCTATCTTAATGCAAAGAAAACTAAAGTGATGACAACTGACAAAACAAACAAGGCAACTGAAATATGTATCAATGAGGAAAAACTGGAAGAAGTGGAGAGTTTTGAATATCTTGGATCACTACTAACTAATAATGGAGATACAATGAGGGAAATTAAAAGGAGGACATCTATTGCTCTTCAGAAAGTAAAACAAATAAAGAATCTGTGGAGAGGAGCAGACAGAACCACAAAAATAAGATTTTTAAGGGCATGCATCTTTCCCATCGCAACATATGCCTGTGAGACCTGGACACTTAACAAAACAGCTGAGAAGCACATAAATGCCTTTGAATGTAAATGCTATAGAAGAGTTCTCCAAATATCGTGGACACAAAAAAGAACAAATATATCTATACTGCAAGAGCTTAATATTGAAGAAGGCTGGCTAGTAAAGAGGATTAAAGAGAGAAAACTTAAATATTTTGGCCACATTAAACGTCATGATAATTTAGAGAAGACCATATTGGAAGGATACATAATGGAAAAAAGAAAGAGAGGAAGACCGAAACGAAGATGGCTGCAAGACATCGTTGATGATCTGGAAATGGATGCAGCAGCAGCAGGCCATCTTGCTCACAACCGAGAGGCCTACAGGAGTGCTGTTTGGGAGGCGAAGTTCCGCAAGGGACATGCAAAGGAATGAATGAACTGGAAAGTTGGTTTTCCTGTAGCATTTGCATACACAAGGATGTGAAGTCTTAGTTCCTTTCATTTCTCGGACACTAGTGAATTTGATCTAGGGATGCTAGCAACGTGCCTTTCTACCTTTGTTTTCGTAGGGAAACTACATGTATCGTTATTTTAAGACTAAGTTTGCACAGTGCCGGTCGATCCTAAAACATTCCCCCCGAGAGCGATATCCATGTCGAGACCATGTGATTGTCAGTAGAGTGAATCAAAATCTACACCGCCATATATATATATATATATATGTGTGTGTATATGTATATATATACAATATACATATATATATGTATACATGTGTATATATATATATATATATATAAGGATAAAGGTCATTCTGTCATGCCTTAGAGGCACATAGTGATATTGCGCTAGTGGCCGTTTTTTCCTGTCAGCGCAATAGAGGGTGATATGGTAAGTATCACGCCTGGCTGGCTTTCCCTCTCTAACTGCAGAAAATTCAGGTACCCATTTCTACCTCTGTATATGTATATATATAAATATATATATATATATATATATATATATTTATGAAATACCAGAGATTAGATGTGCTGATGATACAGTATTACTGTCCACAGAAGGAATGGAAAAACTAAAAACTAAGTATTTTTATCTGTAAGAACAGCGAAGAACAAAACCTCTATCTTAATGTGAAGAAAACTAAATTGATGACACCTGACAAATCAAACAAGACAACTGAAATATGTATCAATGATGAAAAATTGGAAGAAGTGGAGAGTTTTGAATATCTTGGATCACTACTAACTAATATTGGAGATGCAATGAGGAAAATTAAAAGGAAGACATCTATCACTCTTTATAAAGTAAAAGAACTTAAGAATCTGTGGAGAGGAACAGGAAGAAGTAGAACAATAAGATTTTTTGAAGTCATGCATCTTTCCCATCGCAACATATGCCTGTGAGACCTGGACACTTATCAAAACAACTGAGGAACACATAAATGCCTTTGAATGTAAATGCTACAGAAGAGTTCTTCAAATATCATGGACACAAAAAAGACATATATCCATACTACAAGAACTTAATACTGAAGAAGATTGGTTAGTATATAAGTTTAAACAAAGAAAACTTAAATATTTTGGACATTTTACGTCATGATAATTTAGAGATACAGGTAGATAGAGTGTATAGTAAAGTATTACAAAATTGATAAAGGGAATGAGAAAAGTGAGGAAAAACACAAATAATGAAAAACAAACACCATCCAGTATTTCAGCGTGAGCCTTTCCAAGGAGTACATACAAAAGCACACACAACATATAACAATAAAAGAACAAACATGAAAATGAAAAGCTAGGTTCTGTGGTGTCCCACCTTGTACACAAAATAACAAAATGACCCCTAAAGACAAGGCTGATAGACCTTAAAGTAAAACAAATTGAACCAATCTGATGTTAGTTTCGGTGAAAGGGAGAGAGCGTTGTGGATGTGTGTGTGGGTGGCGTGGGCCTAGGAAAAGAGATCAGAAGGCAATAATTATCTCTAAGACTCTAGAGAAGAATGTGGGAGTGAGGGAGGGATAAAGAAGGGAAGCTAGTAGATAACGTGAAACTGATGAGTGAAGAAATGTAGCGAATTACAAAGACAAGAAAGTAGAAGATAAATAGGAGAAAATATGTGGAAATCTAAAGAAGTTTAAAGGAAGTTCCTGTTTTTCTGATGTACCATCTCGGAAAGCTCTAGAACAGCGCCTTATCTTCCAGGTCGGCTGTCTCCACCCAGCGGGAATTAACAATATATTTAGCTTCCTTTAAACTTCTTTAGATTTCCACCTATTTTCTGCTATGTATACTCTACTTTCTTGTCTTAGCCCGCGCATTTCGCTACATTTGTTTATTCATCAGTTTCACGTTATCTCTCAGCTTCCCTTCCACATCCCCACCCCCCCCCCCCCACCTTCTTCTCGAGATGCCTACATCAGAGCTGTTAGGGAGACAAAGTTCCGCAAGGGACATGCTAATGACTGACTGACTGATGAGGAAGGAAATGACTTTATTACCATTTAATTTCTTCGTTATTTCCATTTAATTTCTTCGCTTAGAATATTGAATAATATTTCACTTCATCAAACCGGAGATATGAAGTGCTTTTATAAATCAAGTATTCTCTAAGTGCATTTGTAGATCAACACCCAATTTAAGAAGTATGTGAAAAATGATTAGAGAGGGGTAACAACGAAATTTCTTTGAACTACAATTTTTATATTAATTAAACTTTATTGATTAAACTTTTTGTGATCTGATGTTCATAGTTTCATGTTACTTGATTTCGTGTCTTGTTACTAGGACTACACTTGCTCAGTTATCTTAACACTTGTTACAATGATTTTACTTCGTGAAAGTCGAGCAGATACAGAATATATGCTTTATAATAAGAATTGTATCACGACATGAACAAATTCAGAGGCTAAATGTGATGTAATAACTTTTCACTTACACATTTACAATTAATACTGCTAATTAGTTTTTCTTTACATATTTAATTTCTCTAATTCTTCATCACGTCAGGTTTATCTGTTTCATTTTTTTTAAAAAGTTATTAGCGTGGATCAGATACACTACCATTAATTTTAATCTGGACATTTGAAATCTAATATAGAAATGCTTAGCGGAGACAGACCAAGAGGCAGACCGAGCAACCCTGGCGTGACAACCTGGAAGAAGATTACGAGCTCTCTGAGTGGACATTTGACAGGAGAAGATTAAGAACCAAAAAAAACAAAATAGTGAGAAGTTTTGTCTGCAGCAATGAACTGCAATGGTTCGGAAAGTGGAATGAAATCTGAATGCATGAACGAATGTTCACAGGTACAGTGAAGTGAAATTGAATATATTTTCATGACTAATTAATCATGTTTATTTATTAATTTTCATATTTTTCAAAGAGTTATCATAAACGGAAGCAGTATACTGTTCACTATACTCTTACACTGCTCTATATAACTGTTTCTAACTTGTCCGTCGAAACAATGTTGGTTGAGACTTATAGTTTCTGAATATAAAATACAACATTGAAAAATATAATTTTCGCCAGAACGAAACCTACCATCTAAAGTAGCAAGCATAGAATACGAATGAGACAAAAATTAATATAAACTATATATCCAATACATAAATCCATTAATCAATCCATTCATCGATCTAACTATTTGTCTGTCTGTCTGTCTCTCTGTCCACCCACTCACCCATTAATCCATCTATCTACCCATCCATTATTCCATTCATCCATCTATCCATCCATCCATCCATCCATCCATCCATCCATCCATCAATCCATCCATCAATCCATCCATCGATCTATCTATATCTGTCTTACTGTCTGTCCGTCCGTCCGTCCGTCAGTCTATCAGTCTGTATGTCTGTCTGTCTGAATGTTTGTCTGTCTGTTAGTATAGTATTTTTTGTAAAAATAATGGAACTTAAAAATACCTCATATACATTGATTAAACTAAACTCTACAGCACATCAGGAAGTATAAAGTGTTTGAAGAGTTTAGAATAGTGTTTCATTTTTTTCTTCTGCTTCTAAATAGTGAACAAGAAAATAGTCTCTTTCGAAAACAAATGCCTAAGGAAAATAGTCGGCATCAAATGGAACGAATTTAAGAACAATGCAGAGATAAGACAGATGACTGAACAACAACCAGTCTCATGGGTGATCAGGAAAAGGAGATGGACATATGTTGGTTAACGATTGAGAAGAACTGATCAGAGAATCTCAAAACAAGCTATCAACTGGAAGACAACAGGCCAAAAAAAAAAGAAGCAGACCGTGTGAAACTCTGAATAGGACATTATTAAGAGAGGCCAAATTAACAGACATAAAATCCCTTGATGAGGTTGAAAGACTCAACAAAGACATGAAAAATTGCGAACTACTTTGCGAGCCCTATGTGACGTTTAACGGCACGGGAAGGATATAAGATATAAGATACAAGAAATAGTGAACACTAAATGAGATCGTCTTACGGTAATCTCTTTAATATTCTGTATCCCTAACACTAACCCTAACCCTAACTTGTTAGCTGAACGCAATATATTGTGTTTTTCAAAAATATTTTTATATTTTCCGAAAAAACATTCCTGTACGTCTAAGAGAGACTTACTAACTAAGGACGTATTTAGAGAGAAGAATTTAAAAACATTCAGATCTATCTATCTATCTATCTATCTATCTATCTATCTATCTATCTATCTATCTATCTATCTATCTATCTATCTATCTATCTATCTATCTATCTATCTATCTATCTATCTATCTATCTATCTATCTATCTATCTATCTATCTATCTATCCATCTATCTATCTATCTGTCTATCTGTCTGTCTGTCTGTCTGTCTGACTATCTATCTATCTATCTATCTATCTATCTATCTATCTATCTATCTATCTGTTTTTCTACTGATATAACAATATTTCTAAAAATAATGGACCTGTAACAATTATCTCATACACATTGTTTAAATTAAACTTTACAGCACTATACGAATTATTCGATTTGTAATACGTTTAGAATTAAAAAAAAATTTTCTATATGTTTAACTAGAAAAAAACTACATGAAATCTTTGTACCAAATTTATTATAAGTTTCATGTTATAACGTCTAAAACAAACATACCAACTATGGAAAATGTTGAAAACTATTCAGATCTATCTATCTATCTATCTATCTATCTATCTATCTATCTATCTATCTATCTATCTATCTATCTATCTATCTATCTATCTATCTATCTATCTATCTATCTATCTATCTATCTATCTACCTACCTACCTGTCTGTCTGTCTGTCTGTCTATCTATCTATCTATCTATCTATCTATCTATCTATCTATCTATCTATCTATCTATCTACCTACCTACCTATCTGTCTATCTATCTATCTATCTATCTATCTATCTATCTATCTATCAATCTATCAATCTATCTATCTATCTATCTATCTATCTATCCATCTATCTATCCATCTGTCTATCTGTCTGTCTGTCTGTCTGTCTGACTATCTATCTATCTATCTATCTATCTATCTATCTATCTATCTATCTATCTATCTATCTATCTATCTGTTTTTCTACTGATATAACAATATTTCTAAAAATAATGGACCTGTAACAATTATCTCATACACATTGTTTAAATTAAACTTTACAGCACTATACGAATTATTCGATTTGTAATACGTTTAGAATTTAAAAAAAAATTTTCTATATGTTTAACTAGAAAAAAAACTACATGAAATCTTTGTAACAAATTTATTATAAGTTTCATATTATAACGTCTAAAACAAACATACCAACTATGGAAAATGTTGAAAACTATTCAGATCTATCTATCATCTATCTATTTATCTATCTATCTATCTATCTATCTATCTATCTATCTATCTATCTATCTATCTATCTATCTATCTATCTATCTATCTATCTATCTATCTATCTATATATCTATCTAATCTATCTACCTACCTACCTGTCTGTCTGTCTGTCTGTCTGTCTGTCTGTCTGTCTATCTATCTATCTATCTATCTATCTATCTATCTATCTATCTATCTATCTATCTACCTACCTACCTATCTGTCTGTCTGTCTATCTATCTATCTATCTATCTATCTATCTATCTATCTATCTATCTATCTATCTATATATCTAATTATTAAAATGCTTGAAGACATCAATATAGAAGGCAAAGACCTGAGGATTGTAAAACATCTATACTGGCAGCAAGAAGCAGTATTTCGAGTTGAAAATAGAATTGGAAAATATCAACCTATAAAACAAGGGGTGCGACAAGGATGTGTACTATCTCCAGACCTTTTTCTCTGTACAGCGAGAACATTCTAAGAACAATCATCACATAACCAGGTATAAAAATTGGAGGATACAATATTATCAACCTTCGGTACGCTGATGACACGGTACTGATAGCTGAGAACCAACAAGACCTGCAAAATCTCTTGAATAAAGTCGCCAAAGAAAGTGAACAGAAAAGCCTTACTTTGAACATCAAGAAGACAGAGACTATGGTTATATTTAAGAAACAGAATCCACCAGCATGCAGTTTTAATTTAAACGGAACTATTCTAAAGCAGGTACTGAAATTCAAATACCTTGAAAGAGGAATAACATCAGATGGGAAATGCAGGACAGAATTAGGAACAGAATAGGCCAATCAAAGACTGCATTTCAGAGAATTAGAAACATATTAGCTAACAGATCTTTATCAATGAATGTCAAAAAACGAGTCATAAAATGCTATATCGAACCTATCTTGTTATATGGAAGTGAATCATGGACAATAGGCAAGTCTGCACAAAAATCATTGGAAGCAGCAGAAATGTGGCTTATTAGAAGAATGTTGCGAATCCCCTAGACAGCAAAAATAACTAATGAAGAATATATGAAAAGAGCTGGAGAAACAAAAAACCTTGTCAAAACGATAAGAGAGAGACAATGTACTTTC